>CAVLGL010000086.1:14935785-15535785 GCA_963668995.1 Parnassius mnemosyne
CATTATCAGCACTTTTAAATTGGTGTCAATGGAGTCTACCTTTTTTCGATCTTTTAGCTAGTTTTCCGTAACTCTACAATCTTGGACTTTGTGTGGGCAGTTGCGCTACCTTTTTTCCTATATCAATAATATCTCATTTTCCACTTAAATCTTACCGTTTTCTTATTATAAACCAAAAACAAAAATTTGACATATTTTGTCTTTCTTATTTATATCGTTTCCATGGTAATTATATTCAAATTTGCTACCGATCTGTTATTCCTATTTCGATAAATTCCACATAAATCCTCTTTTCTCTTGACCATTTACAAAAAATTTGCGTATAATTTAAATAATTTTTCCGTTCTCTCTAGAAAGGTATAAAAGCCGAACAATCGGTGAAGAAAGGCAGTCTCGCTTCAGTTCGCGAATTAGAAGTATCTCCTAAGGGCCTTATCCCGGGGCCGCACTGCCCCGGGATCCTGCAAGCCTCCATTTACACGTGAAGTCTTCGGCGAAGCCTTCTCAAACTCGGGCCGCGCCACTCCGGAATCCTACAAGCCTCCATCTACCTCGGAAGTCGCTTCGAGTCTACTACAAGCGCGGGGCCACACTACTCCGGGCACTACTACTACTTACTCCAGGCGCCGAGTGCACCTACCGCCGGCGCTACCTTTGGGCGCTGCAACTGCTAGCTCTAAGCGTTGCGCGCCCCTTCTCCAGGCGCTACGTGCGCCGGCTCCGGACGCTGCGTGTACTGGCTCCAGGCGCTGCGCGCCGTCGCTGCTAAGAAACCCACTTCTACAAGCGCAAACGGCGTGTGCTGGCTTCAGGCGCTGCGTGCCGTTGCTGCTAAGAAACCTACTTCTACAAACGCAACGTGTGTCGCTTCGACTTTTAGGCCCCACTTCAACGCTATATTCCCCTATTCTCTCACCTTTATTTTTTTTTATAATCTAATTGTATTCTCACTTCATCCATCATCATCCTCACATCATTTTTTTTATAAAATTGTAAATACCTTTTATAAATTTAAATATATTGTTTTTCTGGCTCTACTTTTGTTGTTTTGTTGTACTTAGGTTAGGTTCTATTTTTTTTTTTATTGTCGCTTCACGACAAACTTTACCCATTTGAGGGAGAATTGAAATTGGTCGGCAGTTTCCTATTACATTTTCACCGTCAGATTTGTAAATTGGCACAACTTTAGCCACCTTCCAGACTTCGGGGAAAACTCCAGACTTGAGAGAAAAATTAAATATGTAGTGTAGTGGAGTGACCAAATTTGATGCACAATTAACCAAAAAAATGGCCGGAATCTTGTCATATCCCGCCCCTTTCGACCTATCCAGCTTGGACAAACTTTGGTAAATCATTTCCTCTGTCAGGTTAATGGAACTGAAAAAATCATTGGAATATGTGATCGGTTGTGACTGTTCACCAGATTGATGAGACTGTTCTTCACTGTAGACAGAGGAGAAATGCAATGCAAAAAGGTTACAAATATCTTGACCATCAGACGTGGTTACGGAACCATCTGTCATCTCGGCCGGATATGAATTCAGACTGCCACGTTTCGGTTTGACAAAAGACCAAAAGAATTTGGAATTAACGGCAATATTTTCTTCAGTGCGTTTTATATAGGAATTGTAGGCATCCAACGATAGTTTTTCACACCTTTTTCTACAAATATTTAATTCTATTTTGTCTAACGGATAGTTATGTTTTTTGTATCTACGTCTTATTTTATATTTCTCATGCAATGCCTTGATCAAACAAGAGCTAAACCATTTCGGAATTTTTTCGTTTCGTTTTTTTATAATTGGAATATACTCGTTAATGATTTTGTTAAGCTTATCATAAAATATTGTTACCATGTCGTCTACCTTTCGTATTCCGAAAAAAACTTGGGACCAGTCAATTTCCACCAGTTTTCTGTTGATCATTTCATAGTCGGCCCTAAAAAAGTTTCGACTAGTGAAGTTACAGTTTTGTGCTAAGTTGTAATATTTTTTTGTTTTTAAAAGTATTTCTAAGGGAGGATGCAGCACATCGATTGCAGACAAAACATCGGTAGCATGGTCTACCTGTACTAATAAATGTGATTGCTCCAAGAACACTAGATCCAGGACTTTTCCCTTAGAATTCGGAATATCGTTGTACTGTTTAAAGTTATTCATACAAGCAAAATCAATTAGTGTCTGACACAGCGTTGATTGAGTGGCAGAGATTGTATTATTTATTTCGCTCCAATCTATTTGGCTTAAATTAAAATCACCTACAATCATTGGATATACATTATTTTCTACGTACTCGAAAATATTGTTACAATTGTCAGTAAAACTGTTAAGAATAGCATAGTTAGCAGGGGGTGGTAGGTATACCGCGCAAAGTGCGATATTACATTTGGGGTTTGAGTCTATGCTAATTTTGACCCACAAATCCTCGCAGGTACTTTCCCACTCACCTATACGTCTAGCATTATAATTTTTGGCGACTGCAATTAGTACACCTCCTCCCCTCTTATCATGGTGAAAACCAGTGGTTTCCCTGTCCCTGCGAAAAACTGTGTATCTATCATCAAAAAGTTCAGTACTGAATACGCTCCTGTCTATCCATGTCTCCGTTAAAATAATTACATCGTATTTGCTACAGCACAGATTACGGTAAAAATTATGCGTTTTAGTTCGTAGTCCACGAGTATTTTGATAATAAATATTTAATTGAAGCTCGACGAATGAAAATAAAAACCAATGCATGCACACAAAAAGGAGTAAAATTTAACTTAGTACCTATTTCACTACCCTAATTTAGATAAGGTGTCCATATTTTTAATAACAATATAACCAGCTGTATCGTTTTTTCTGACAAATACTTTCCCATTCCTGACGCAGACGTACTTGAAGCCTTTATCCTTTGCTTTTATTCTTGTAGCAGCGTGTAAGGCCTTGTTTGCAGGTGAAAGGTGTTCTGAGACAAAAATTGGCGTTCTTGCTCCTGGGAATCCGAAATGACTACTATTCAGTTTATTTTGAGGATTGCTCTTGTTAAAAGTTATTGTTGCTGCCAGAATGTGATCCCGGGTACGAGTGGAGTCGAGCTGAACGACTATTGATCGAGGTCGAGAGCTTTCGCGATTCACTTTCGCAGTGCGTGCACAGTGGAGGATGTTCTGTTCAGATATTTTATAATTAATTATAGAGCCCAACCGAGATACTAATTCAACTAAACTTTCATTTTTCTTTTCCGGCATGCATTGAATCTCAAGATTATTAGATCTTGCTGTTTGTTCTATTTGGTTTATGCGAAAATTTATATCGTTTATTGTGGGTTGAAGTTTATCACTCTTTATTTGTAACTCCTGTATTGATTTTTTAGATGCCTTGAGCTCCCTGTTAATTTCCTCATACTGACTACTCATAAATGACATTGACTCTTTTACGTCTTGTATTTCATCTTTGATTGATTTAAGTTGGGTGTTAAGCAAAGTGCCCATTGAGATGTTTAGTTTAGTCAGTAAATTACTCATTTCCCTCTGTACTACATCTTCAATTATGTTGCGAAGCCCTGTGTTCGTACAATCGTGCGTGCCTTCTGGTAAATTCACAATTGGAGGAGACTTTACGGCAGGGCGTTTGCTAGGCCTTTTTGCTACGTTAATTGACGCAGGCACAGATGTATGGTCGCCCCCGTCGCTGTCGCCATCAAATATTTGAGAGGTTGTTCCCGGCGGTGTTCTTTGCGTACTCATTTTGCTTATAAAGTTTTTGTAGTGTCAATGCTAAATAAATAAATAAATAAAAATATTTTTCCGTCAATACGAGAAGATCCGTCCCATGCGTGGATTAGAACCAGGATTTTCGATTCATAGCGAGGGCGCGGCTACTCTAACCGCTTTGCCAACTAAGCTTACTCGTAGGTGGGCGAATTTAAGAATCTTATTTATTTATTTATTTATTTATTTATTTATTTTAGGAAGGCTTACAGACTAATATCTTCGGTAGTAACAAAGTGGTGATAAGAATTGCTAATTACAAGCCTCCACACATTACTTTCATCCAACTTTATACAAATTTAAAATACTCTAGGGATTACTTAAACTACTTACAAAAAAAAAATAACATAAGCAAAAAATAGGCAAAAACAATTACAAAAAAAACCGCATAGTTCAACTTTCCGTGAGACCAAAGAGGTTGCAACATGAGTCATGCTAGTCGCGGCTGTGAGTGAAAAATTCTCTGTTCATCACTTTTTTTACAAATTTAGAACTAGTAGAAAATAGGTCAATATCTACTACAGATGAAAGTTTATTAAATTCCATTGCGCTACGCAGAAAGAAGGAATTTCTTCTATAATTCGTTGAAGCAAGAGGTATATATAGCAGGGGTCGCTGTCTAAATCTCATTAAATCGGTTCGAATCATTATGTGAGTAAGTAGCTCAGAAGAATCAATAGATCCATTTACAATATTAACTAAGAAACAAATATCATTGACTTTACGTCTATATTCCAACGGTAAAAAATGATATCTCTTACATCTTTCTAAATAATTGGCTGAATTTATTTGTGCCTTGAAGTCGAGGTATCTCAGAAATTTTTTCTGTATACTTTCAATACGAGATATGTAAACCTTATACTGTGGGTTCCATACTTGAGATGCATATTCTAAATGGCTTCGCACATATGAGCAATACAAAATCTTAACAGCTTTAAGAGAGCGGAAGCAGGATGAAGTTCTTAAAATGAAACCAAGAGCCTTGGATGCTTTGTTGACAATATATTCAATGTGTTTGTCAAATATGAATTTATTATCATGTATTACGCCGAGATCATGAACATGATTTACCCTGCTGATAGTCTGATTATGAAGAGTATAATCGAACCCAATACTAGATCTTTGTCGTGTGAATGTTATATGAGAACATTTGGAGATATTCAATTGAAGCTTATTGAGTTTACAGTAATCAGAAAACCTGTTTAGGTCTTCTTGAACTTGTTTAACATCTGTTAGATTATGAATAGTTTTAAGAATTTTCATGTCATCGGCGTAAAGTAGTATGAGAGAATTTTTAAAACATGACTTAATATCGGCAATAAATATTGTGAATAATAGGGGGCCAAGTAATGAGCCCTGAGGAACACCAGATGGGATTGAGCACCAACCTGACATGTAACCACGCAAAACAACAGCCTGCGTCCGATTCTCTATATACGAACAAAACCACCTATACAAGTCACCGTGTATTCCCGAAGCTAACAACTTTTGTAAAAGAACACGATGATTAATACGATCAAAGCACTTGCTGTAATCTGTGTAAATTACGTCTACCTGTGCACGCTGCTCCATACCTTTAGTGATGTACTCATTAGCCGTGATGAGATTAGAAGTAGTTGAACGTCTTCGAAGAAACCCATGTTGTTCATCACCCAAATAATTTTGTACTGCATAATAGACTTCATTATAAACGATTCTTTCAAGAACTTTAGAAAACAAGCATAACTTCGAGATGGGACGATAATTTCCGACATTCGACTTGTCGCCTTTTTTAAATACCGGTGTTATGAAGGCAGATTTCCAAACTTGTGGAACTATTCCTTCTGTTAATGACCGCTTAAAAAGTATACTAATGGGTTTGACTAAGCTTTTCGCACAATTTATGATAAATATTGGTGGTATATGGTCGGGGCCACCAGATTTAGAGATGTCGAGGCCTTGTAATAGCTTCAAGATACCTTTATCTGAGACGTGTATTGAGCTAATACTATTAATACTGTAATCAGTTATGGGAAATAATTTAGAATCAGAAGTTTCCAATTCTGGTTCAACGAAAGTAGTACTAAAATATTTAACGAATAAGTCACTAATACCTTCACCAGTGTTTGCAGAAGATTCCTCATAATACATTACATTAGGAGTAGTAGACGCATTATTCCTACTTTTTATAAAAGACCAGAAAATTTTTGGGTTACTAGTTATGGAAGATTCGATTTTATCAATATAGGATTCAAAGCAGACTCGCTCTAACTGGTTAGCCCTTTTACGTAATAGTGAAAAAGATTGGTAGTCGGATAAATTACCATATAACTTAAACTTACGATGATACTTGTGTTTTTCTTTTAAGACCTTTAGTAGCGCAGAATTATACCATGGAGGGTGTGACGAGCGTCTAGTGGATTTTATGGGAATAAACTGTTCCCTAAGTTCATACAATTTATTATAAAAGAGAGTAACCACATTGTCTAGAGAGTCATTCCCCAAAAGTTCATACCAGTTTACCTGGTCAAGAGCTGAACTAATAGCCACGTAATCACCTTTGTGAAAGAGATAATTGTTTTTCTTTTTATCATCTAGTTTATGTAATTCAACAAAATCAGCCTTTATAACCAAAGGCTTATGGTGCATATCTGGGGGCATTGCTAATGGTTCATAGCATTCCTTAACATCTACAAGGTCATTAGAGAAAACCAAGTCAAGTAGTCTCCCATTTATGTTACGTATACAATTATACTGAGATAAGCTACAGGTGTTAACAGAGTCAAGGAAATCAGAAATATATTGACAGGAGTGATTGGTTGGTAACAACTCGCCACTATCACTGCAAACATTCCAATCTACTTGACCACCAAAATTGAAATCACCTACGATTATGAATTTGTCGCACGGATTAGACAGAATTATGGTATTAATATTTTGTGTGAAATTTAGCAATTGGGTATTATATGAGTTACCGATGTTTTCTCTACACAGGTAAAGCGCACAGATGTTTATATTGTATGTCACTGGCGGCCTGGATCTTTTTAGCAAAATAGAGACCCAAATATCTTCCGCTGAACTACGCCAGTCACCCCTCTCCACTACCGAAAGATCATTCCTCACTGCAATTAGTACACCACCCCCCCGCGTTTGTGACGTGCTACAATAATTGCGATCCCGCCTCCATACTAAATATCGGTCATCAAATAATTCACTGTTATGTATACTATCGACCAACCAAGTTTCGGTGAATATAATAATATCATACGAATTTAAACATACGTTCCTAAATAAGTTAAGTGTTTTTGTTCGTAAACCGCGTACATTTTGGTAATATATTTTAATCGATTCCATGATTGAGCTTAACTATGACTAAATATCTTATCACAATACAGCAATTCAATAAAAGTAAATGAAATAGTAAAATAAAAGGAACATTTAAAACAAAGAACAAAAATGCTATATAAAAGCGGAAAGATAATTCATAAACGTAGAACAATGCGCCGTAATATGCAACACGCGATTCTCGAATGCTTACGACCACGACCAATGACCAATAAGTAAAATCAATAGTATATATAGTACAGAAAATCAACAAACAAACGTCTTTCATATTTGATAGTAAATTAATAGACCAAAAGCGAACCCAGTTATACGTAATAAGATTTAAAAATAGTTTATCCACATTGGTAAGATGTTTATAAATTATAATGTAAATTAATACGCAATTGCACAACAAAATGAATACGTTAACACGCCGCGACAGCGCATGGATCTCAAACTGCAATGTTACAAGTTTCGAGTAATACAAAAACAAATTATGAATAATGGTAGAAATAGAACAAAGAGATAATAAGTTTAACATCACACTATTTTTGTAAGGTCTCTTTCTGACTTCACCATAATTATATGCGACGTATCGGTCTTTCTTACATGTATCTTGGCATGCTTGACCCAGACATAACGAAAATTCATTTCAACCGCTGCCTTTTTAGTTTTAGAAAGTAAGGTCTTATTGTGCATGGTTAGGTGGTCATTGATATAAATCCTATTATTGCCCACAAATCCCATATTGCCTGATGTGAGATGACTAATTTTCGATGCATATCTGGCTGCCGCCACAAAATCTTCCTTCACATATCGATTGCAGAAACAGATTATTATCGGTTTGTTATGCTCTTTCTCACGGGTTGGTACTCTTGTAACGAAATTTACCTGAGTCTTTGTAATCGGATATTGTATCTTAGACCCAATTTTGGATATGATTTCAAACAAATTTTCACCGCTTGCCTGAGGTACTCCCTTTATTTCAACATTATTCATTCTTGACCATTGCTCCGCAGAGTTCGACTCCTGCTCCAGTTTTTCTAACCGAGTCTGAATTAGGTTAGCATGTTTTTGCACTTTCTCGATCTGTACTAGACGCTGTTCGAAGTCCTTAATTTTGTTATTAAATTCTTTTAGCGCCACGTTAGTATTATTTAGTGAAGATTTAAGATCAGCAAATTCAGTTCTCAATGCAATGACTTCATCTTTAAGACATTCTAATGGCGCCAGTTTATCAGAGAGAGCTCTTATCTCCTTAAGTATTAGTGCATCGGATTCGACCTTTGGTGATAAAGGAGGCTGGATAGAGTGAGTTTGTTTACACTTGACACATTGCCAGGTAGACTTCCTATCTCCCAGCTTGCGATATCCAGCTTCAGTTATTCCAGCACAGTGAAAATGTAGTTCTTGATTGCATACAGTACAGTGAGGACCTTCTGATAACAACTCCCCACATGCACCACAATTGTGAGTGTCCATTGTGACAGGTATTAACAACTTATAAGCTTAGATAATGAACAGTTTGAGAAGCACTGGCTAAAATTGCACCGGTTGCACCAATCGGAGCAAATAGTAAATGCGACCGAACGATACGGAGCGAAAAACTGGACTGACAAACAACTGACGATGAATGACTTTGCACTTTGCAGTATATAAAACTGGACTGACAAACAACTGACGATGAATGACTTTGCACTTTGCAGTATATAATGTGGGTTGGTTAAGAATACACACGAATAGCACACTTTTAACTTTACCCGCGTGAGGGTGATTTTAAGTAAACCGGGTTTGCAATGAACACTTTTTTAATGTTTTATAGTCAATCCCTTAATAATCTGAATATGTTATATTAGCACAGTAAACTGGATGGTGTTAAAGCACTCTTTTACATTAAATTTCTCGGGAAACGTCACTTTTAACAGTAATATGATTTTTCGAACACAGAGGTACACTATTTACGTCTTCTCGCTCTTTATCTCTTTATCTCTTTATTATTCTCTTTATATAGATTTATAAGAATCACTCTTACATTATGAAGCGATTGAATTACAAAACTATTATATAAATAGCGTGTATGGTACTCAAGCAAGTGTTTCTTATGTGTTAACTTTAAGAAACAAGACCCAGAATGGACGATATCTTCGAAAAGTTTCATACGAGATATTAATACCAGACTTATTAAACAGAGGTTAAAAAGAGAATCGTTCAAAAAACGTACTTGTTTCTTAATTTTTTTTCTTATAATTGTATCTTTTTTCCCCGATGTAAGTATGCCATTTCCATTTTGAAGCAAAAAAAAAAAACTTCTACGGCTTTTTTCATTCTTGCAAGGTGCACTAATCTTTCTTTAAGAAACTTTCATTTCTTTGTTTTCTCAATTATAAGATCGAATAGCTCTCATACGGTATTTTCCATTTTAGATTATAGCTCAAGTATTCTTTTTTTTAGGTAGTTATTTCCTATTCTTAATCTTCGCGCATTGAGTTTTACAATATCATTCCCAATTCTTAATTATCTACTTACCAATATATGTGCAACACAGAAATGATCTTCAAAACACGACCAAAATCTTCCAGAGAGACTTCCAGCAGTACCTTCTGGTACTCCATGAAACAAGAGATATTTCCTACGGTGTCTCATCTCATTTATTTTAATAGACTTTGCACACTCGGACATTTTTTGCCGAAGTAAACTCATTATGCTCCAGACTTGAGCTTTGAACTCCTGAAATTCCTCTTGAAGACATGAAGTGGAGGTGCTTGCCTGTGTTGTTGACGGCTTGAGTAGGGATTCAAAATCGGATAATTTCTTCAACAAGTTAGCTTCAATGGTTAGCTGATTTTCCAATACCATGTCGTATGATGCCATTTCCGAGTGTAGTGAAGTCAATAAGACATTTTGTGAAGTGAATAAGCAGATAGTTTGTAGGTTAGCCGATAGGTTGGTACTAACGCAAAGTTACGACAGTAAATTGTGCACCTTATATTTCATTAAACTGAACTGTAAGTAAACTTAAATTATACGTAGAACAGAGAAATATAAATGTATTTAAATATAATTTTAATTGAGATTAAACTTAGAAGCACAATGTCGACTTTTTCTACACCTACCGCTGAAAAAAGTTACTATTTTTTTTTTATGACCTTGCGAGACTGTCTCAATAAAAACGATTACTACTGAAAAACAACTACAAGAATTCAAAATTTAATTTCGTTAAAAGAAAATTAGTCAAATTAAAAATAAAGGCTGAAAATAAAGCTTAAAAATGGAATATCTTTAAGTATAATGGAAGATAGGAATATCAAAAAAAATCGTATTTATTTTTTAATTTCGAGTTTTACGAGAAAAGTATAATATTTACTGGAGACATTTTATATTATAATAGTAAATGATATTACCTTTAAAATGCCACCAATATCAATAATATTTTATATACTTAATATACACAAATATATAATGTTTACCCAATATAAATTTGAATAAATAAGTAAATAAATAAATAATAATAAGTTCTTAATAATTTCTAGACACATCTCAACAGATATTTCGTTTATAAATGGCTATCAACGTGTTCATAGTTAATAATTTTTTTATATTTAGCATTCATTTAACACAAAAAAAACTGTTTAGAATACGTTTTAAACAACATATAATCAATAAACGATGATCGTTTATAGTGATTAAAATTTCGAGCTAAATTATTGTATTTAAACGTTTTTGAATAGTCGTAATGATACATATTTCCTTAAGAAAATATCTTCACAATTAGTCTGATGTACATTAGACATAACGTATAAAAACAGAAAATTTATCACATTTTTGATCGAATTTCTCACACTTTAACAGCCCACAAACAAAAATGGCGAAATTTAATTTTAAGTTCTTTTTTCTAAATATTTTGTTACTATTATACAGATAAAATTCACTCTCACAGATGACAAATTTATAATAGCACCATCTATAATTTTTTACTGTATTAATACAGCTATCTTTTTCACTGTACACGTTTAAACCGAAAGATGTCGTTTGGTGACTATAGTCCCCATGGACACGTGAGGCTATAATTTTTTTGGGGACTGTATTACTTGTCGCAGTAATTATTACCACCAAATTGAGTAGCCGTCCTATTAACTTTAAAGTTTTTTGCCACAGCACCATCATTTCAGTTACTTACATATTGTATATTTAATTAAGTAGGTATAATTTATTTCCATATTTAAATTAATATAATATATTTAATTTCAAAGTAGTTAATTAGGGCATCCACGATTTGTACGATTTGTATGATAAAATAAACGTCATGACTAGGTACATGCTGCTATAGAAATTCAAATTTCTGATGTTATAATGTTTAAAAAGTGATATTTGTAGTACTATAATTAATTACCTACCTGGCTAGAGGATGCGTATGGACTAGCGTTATATTCTTTAGTTATTTTGCTCCAGGCCTCATTTTTAATACTTACAGACCGTGCCGTCGGTCTCCTTATTGTCCATAATAGCCCTATAGTTTTTTATAATACCAATTATATTTTTTTATTTTAACTCAATCTGAGTAAAAACAGGCTTCTTGCTTTCCGTTTTTGTATAAATTAAGTTTCCCGAAAGATCAAAGTTAAGTAATAAAGTTTTTCAATATCAAAAATGATACTTCAGTTTTATATTTGATATTGGCGCTGTCATCGCTTCAATGCATTAGGTTATTTGAACATATTGAATTAAGTAGTAATTTAGTTCCTATTTGGAAATTCACACTAATAGTTTTAACAATTCAAGGTTTTCGAACGTAGAAATCAACTTTATAACGTGGTACAGCACTGTTTACTTAAGTTTTATCAAAATAAAAGTATTCAATAAATCTCACAATATAGCAAAAACGATACGTGATGAATAATATTCTAAACTTCGGTCTATGTGACGTAATTGTTCACGAGATTAAGCCCTCAAGTCACCGAACAGTATCCCTAATTACAGCATATTGAGATACTGTTTTTATATGTTTATTAATTAGCAACGATCTTGAGATGCTGATATCGTAATGAGGGCTTATCAAATGATTGCGCACTTGAGTTCGTCGTTGAGCAACGTTTATTCATACGAGCCGTAGACAACTATATTCGAATAATATGTTTAACCTGGCGTGAGTATGGTAGAAAAAGAGTACAACTACTGTATGGTGGGTCAAAATGACCCCAATTTTGAAATGTATGTAATTTCTACATTTTAAGGAAATTTAATGAATTTTTCAATTTGATGGGATGAATGATTCTTAAACTATAAAAATTAGGTAAAAAATACAAAATTGTGTTATATTTAGAAATTTTTATGTATTTTCCAATTCTATAAAAATCTTTACAAAAAAATTTAAAACTATTTAATCTTATGATAAAATAATCAAAAATCTAACTTCTTGATATTAATTTGTTACTTTTTATAAAATTGATGTTAATGTTTGATCTTTGAAAATCTAAACTAAAAGTTACATTTTCTACAAGTCTTAAAATCAATCACTGTCAGCGTGTAAATCGACACATACGCTACAGTAAGGAATTATGTGCTCTGGGCAAATAAACTTGTTACAGATGCGGTAGGTGTGGGTAGTTTTCCTATCTTTTTTAGCAGGACATATTTGACACCGTTTTCTTACACCTGGAATTTTAGCAGGTGACTCTTTTGACGGTTCTCCTGTCTTTCTGGTGGACTTTAATGCTTGTCACCAAGACTGGCTGTTCCCATACCAGAAGATCGACCATGCTGGAAGAGAAGCGTGGAATTTTGCTTTGACGTTAAGTCTTTCTCAGGTGGTAAAGGTGGCGACTAGGGTACCCGATATAGACCGTCATACAGAAAATTGCTTGGACCTTCTGCTGACTATCGAACCAGACAGATATGAAGTACAGGTTACATCTCCTTTGGGTACATCTGACCACTGTCTGGTGAAATCTGTATCGTCATATTCTCCACCTGATTACGAGTCTCAAGGTTTTCGACGAATATGGCGGTATAAGTCAGCTGATTGGCATGAGATGTGACACTTTTTTGCCTCTTATCCTTGGCGGGAGGTCTGTTTCTCTTCTGTGGATCCGTCGAGCTGCGCGGTTGCGATAACGGATGTGTTGCGTCAAGCTATAGAGTATTTTATCCCCTTCTCTGACGCTCCCACCGGTAACAAAGCTCCCCTATGGCTTAACGCTGAATGCGCCCAATCTGAAAAGCGCAAGCATTTAGCGTACCTATCCTGGGTTGACGCTCGAAACCGCAAAGATCCGGATATTAGCTCCAAGAAGAGAATCAACCAGACCACTAAGTCCTACAAAAAAGCATTACGGAAAGCTAGTCTTGATCGCATTAAACATTGGCGCAAAACTCTGCCAGATCATCTGGTACTAGAGCTTTTTGCTCTCTCGCCAAAGCGGTCGAGACAAACTTCTGTCGGCCTACACAGCTTCCGCTGGTAAAACCGGATGGCACACTAGCGCATACGGCTAAAGAGAAAGCGGACCTGTTCGCGTCTCTCTTTGCCTATATATCACGTCTGAACAGTAGCAACAACGTTCCACCAAAGTTACCTCACGGCGGGACCTCTATGTCGGAGTTTCGTATAACAAATAAGCAGGTTCTTAAAACCTTGCGGTGTCTAGACGTGAATAAAGCTAGTGGACCAGATGGTATACCAGCTATAGTTCTAAAGGCTTGTGCACCTGAGTTGTCTCCTCTGCTGACACGCTTGTCCCGCCTTCCATTTAGGACTGGAATAGTGCCAAATTCCTGGAAGCTGGCCAACGTGCAGCCTGTTCCAAAAAATGGCAGCCGTGCCGACCCTGCCAATTATCGGCCAATCTCAATTACCTCCATACTCTGCAAGATTATGGAGCGTATATTGAACGCCCGCTTAATGGCATACCTAGAACAGAATGACCTCCTTAGTAACCGGCAATATGGGTTTCGCCGAAATCGGTCAGCTGGTGACCTTCTAGCGTATGCCACACACGTATGAGGCGAGGCACTTGAGACCAGTGGGGAAGCACTTGCTGTTTCCCTTGATGTCTCGAAGGCCTATGACAGAGTTTGGTACACTAGCCTTTTGGGTAAGCTTCCAGCGTACGGCTTATCCCCTGGTCTGACTGAATGGGTAAAAGACTATCTGAGTGAACGGTCTCTCCGAGTCGTCGTCGACGGCTGCTCATCCGATCCTATGGCATAAAATAAAAAGCGCATATAAAGCGCAAGACCGATCGTGCATGGAGTATTGCTGCCATATATGGGCTGGTGTCTCCACCCTTTCGTTGTTGACTTACCACGCATTCGAACCAAATGGTTCGCCACGTCGTTCATTATACGTACAGCAAATGAGTGTGTAACGGACACCCCCCCCCCCATCTCTTATTTTTTCTTTTGTTCTATATATCCCACTTATACTTGTATTTCTTTAGAATCTATATCTGTAAGGTATATAAATATATCTAATTTATATGACCAGTATATCTTGATCTTTCTAAAGGTTTAAATATAGGCCGTTTAATAAATTTATGGCGTGATCGTCTTAGTTAGGACCCTTTTTTACGTTGTGTTTGTATAGTAACTTAGTTCTTTTAGGTGTATCTTGGAAGAATGAATATTCACGAGAGCAATCGAAAGCTGTTGGTAGAGTCTTATAAGCTAAAGAACCCCGTTCACGAAGACAGAGCTCAAAAAGGTTAAGAACAATAAATTGTCCCTATTCCACTTGTATCTGGTTCACAACAGTCAATTCCTTATCAATTAATCCCTTCCCGCTTGGAAAAGGCTCACAATATTTATATCAAATACCAGCTAGAAGGGCTTCGCTCTCCCACATTAAAAAAAATGTGGAGGAGGTACACGGCCCCACACACGCCGCGCACGGTGAGAGCCAACCATTTTAATGCGCTCCCCCCGAAAGGTACGCCAACTTGCTCTATCACCGGGAGGGCGACCATCTGTCCCAAGGAGGTGTCGGATTTATCGTCCACAAGTCTCTCGTTAACAACGTTGTAAAGATCGAGAGTGTGTCGACGAGGGTTGCGTCGACCTTATACTCAGAATGACCAAACGGTATTCTCTGAAGGTCATACAGGTTTACGCACCAACCTCGGCACACCCCGATGAGGGGGTGGAGGAAATGTATGAGGATATCTCTAGAGCCATGCATTCCTCCAAAACCCAATATACGGTGTTAATGGGAGATTTCAATGCAAAACTAGGTACAAGAGAGAACGGTGAGCTGAAAGTAGGGAAATTTGGAATAGGTCAACGGAACCCAAGGGGTCAGCAGCTGGCCGACTTCATGGAGAAAGAGGGACTCTTTATGATGAGCTCTCTTCTAGAAGCGGCCCCACAGGAAGTGAACCTGGTCGAGCCCCGACGGTTCGACAAAAATGAGATTTGACTTCATTATGACGACCAGACGACAACTGTTCAGTGATGTCTCCGTGATCGCGAGGGTGAAAACTGATAACGAACACCGAATGGTCAGAGGCACACTGAACCTAAACGTTAAGTTGGAGAGGTCACGTCTAATGAAGTCAACGCTCCGTCCCCCTCGTGCTCTAATCCAAAGTCCCGAAACCTTTCAGCTCGAGTTAAAATACCGTTTTCAGTGCCTAGAAGACTGCAATGAAGTGGACAATATGGATGACAAGCTCGTGGAAACTGTCCGTGCGGTCGGAGCTAAGTTCTGCAAGACCCGCCGCAGAAGAACACAAAAACTCTCCGATCACACTCTTAATCTCATGGCTGTTAGACGGGAGATGAAGCTACATTCTTCAACAGATTTGACAGCATACAGCCAACTGAACAGACAGATCTCCAAATGCATGCGGCGGGACTTACGCAACTTCAATACAGCTTGTATTGAAGAAGCGATCGAGCGGAACCAAGGCTCCAAAGTCTTTGCCACAGATCTGGCTGCCACAAAGGGCCAACTGTCAAAGCTGAAGAACGAGTGTGGCAGCATCGTTTCCGGGGCTCCTGAGATTTTGAGTGAGATTGAGAGGTTATATGGACAGCTACAGCAGTACACGTCATCGTTGGAGCCACACGCAAGTGTGAGTAACGATCCAAGAGCGAGTCTTATCCGACACTATTCCGAAGATATCCCGGACGTCAGTCTGAGCGAGATTAGAATGGCTTTCCAGCATCTTAAAAACGGCAAGGCCCCAGGCGAGGATGGAATTACAGCGGAGCTTCTGTAAGCAGGTGGAAAACCGGTACTGGAAGTCCTTCAGAGGCTCTTTAATTTCGTCCTGCGCGGTGGCATTACACCGGAGGCGTGGAGCAGAAGTACGGTGGTCTTGTTCTTCAAGAAAGGTGACAATGCTCTTTTGAAGAACTACAGACCGATTTCCCTTTTGAGCCGCGTCTACGTGCTGTTTTCGAGAGTCATTGCGAATCGTCTCGCACACAGACTTGACGACTTCCAGCCTCCCGAACAAGCCGGTTTCCGAAAGGGCTTTAGCACCATAGACCACATACATACCCTACGGCATATTTCACAGAAGTCCGAGGAGTACAATTTGCCACTATGCCTGACGTATGTGGACTATGAGAAAGCCTTTGACTCCGTCGAAATTTGGGCGGTGCTGCAGTGCCTTCAGCGGTGCCAAGTTGACTGTCGGTATATCAAAGTGCTGAAGTGCTTGTACAGTATAGCTATGATGGCTATCCGAGTACAGATCCAGAGTACGAAACCTATCCAATTGCAGAGAGGTGTAAGACAGGGTGACGTTATATCCCCGAAACTCTTCACCGCTGCATTGGAAGACGTTTTAAAGTTTCTGGACTGGAAAGGATACGGTATTAACATCAATGGCGAGTACATTACTTACCCTCGATTTGCCGACGATATAGTCCTTATGGCAGAATGGCTGGAGGACCTAAGCACTATGCTCAATGACCTCAATAGTGTCTCCCAACGGATAGGTCTTAAGATGAACATGGACAAAACAAAGATTATGTTTAACGTCCATGTCACACCTATGCCGGTATTTGTTGGGAGCACTAAGCTCGAAGTTGTTGACGAGTATGTTTTCCTGGGACAAATAGTCCGACTAGGTAAGTCCAACTTTGACCGAGAGGTCAATCGACGGATTCAACTCGGCTTGGCAGTGTTCGAGAAGCTACGACACATCTTCTCGTCAGACATACCTCAAAACCTTAAAACGAAATTGTACAACCAGTGCTTGTTGCCAGTGATGACTTACGGAACTGAGACGTGGTCCTTCACTGCTGGCCATATGAGGAAGCTTAAGGTCGCTCAGCGAGCTATGAAGAGGGCTATGCTCGGAGTTTCTCTGCGTGATAAACTTAGGAATGATGATATCCGCAGTAGAACCAGAGTAACCGACATAGCCCAACGGATTAGTAAGCTGAAGTGGCAGTGGGCCGACCATATAGCTCGAAGAACTGACAACCGATGGGGAAGAAAGGTTCTTGAGTGGCAGCATCGTACCGGTAGGCGAAGTGTAGGGCGACCCCCCACGAGATGGAGTGACGACCTGGTAAGACATGCAGGAAGTCGATGGATGTAGGTGGCTCAGGACCGTGCTTTGTGGCATTCCTTGGGGGAGGACTATGTTCAGCAGTGGACTTATGAAAGGCTGTAATGATGATGATGATGATCTAAAGCAAATATTAAAAGTCTACTGTTGACATCATCATCATCATCATCATTACAGTCCTTCGCAAGTCCACTGCTGAACATAGGCCTCCCCCAAAGAATGCCACAAAACTGTTGACATTCGAGTAAGTTTCTTAAATTCCCCACATGGTTCAGAATGTAATTCTAATAACTCCATAGGAAGTCTGAAATGGTTTTATATAATTAATAAAGACAGTTCTATAGCCGTGTAGAATTTGTTGGCAAGAAAAAACAATAGTTCTGTTTGTACACGATCTAATTCATTGGCCACTTCAATTTTGCAAGAATTGGGCCGCCTTTTTTATTTTTGTTTATTATATTTAAGTTATAGATAACTTCTTTTCATACTGATAATAAGGCTGCGTCCCCAGTAGGCAAACAATTAGCGGCTGACTGAGTGAGCCGCAAATTTGCAGTGAACTGAAATTTGAGTTAGCTGCAGACTCAAATCAATTTTCGTGCGTCGCAAGCAAACTGTTAAGAGTTAGCCGCTTATTTAGCCGACCGACTGAATTATCACTTTACTTTTGTTGTACGAAGGGAGTGGTTGTGTTGGTGACGATGGGTATTTTTGAAGTAATTGGTATCTTAGAATCGCTGAAAGAGGATAAAAGGAAGCACTGGGTGGCCATTATACAAGAAAAGGACAATTTCACACTCTTTACCCAGAACTAAGGAAACATCCAGAAAAATTTTACGACTATTTCAATATGACTTCTCATACATTTGATGAATTGTTGAAATCTATAACCCAGTACATAGCTAAAAATAATATCACAAGAGATACATTATGTCCCGAAGAACGGCTTACTATAACTTTGAGGTAAGTAAATAATTAACGCTTTAGGATTTTTAAAAAATATGTTATTTTTATTTTAATACAAAGTCACTTTCGCATTTATAGTTTTTAATTTAACAATCACTTTTCAAAATTACTGTATTATTAAATTGAATTAGGAACAAATATGGTAACATTAAGTTTGTAACCAGTCATTCCTCATCATTTTCCAACTATCCGAATAATCAGTTTGCGGCAAACTGAGTCACTACGCCCGGCGAACAACCAATCGCCGCCGCCGACTGGAACCGGTTTTGGTGGGAGTCGGCCGCTCACTAAGATAGTCGGCGCGCGTAACGCTGCAAACTGCGTACAGTGAGCGCAAAACTAGCAAACTGTGAACACTCCATTTGAAATATATGGAAGGGCGTACTAAACCGATACGCCGCTAACTCAGTCGGCGACTAACAGTTTGCCTACTGGGGACGCAGCCTAAATACTCATACATAAGCACTCACTCCAATAGTAGTCTACTCTTCTGGTTGACAGAGGGGTAGGCAGAGAAGTATAGACCATTTGGCACGATCATTGTTTGTTTCTTTCATAGGAAAATGCCTACGCATTCCTGTCTCACGTGGACAAGGATGGGTTATGTCGAACTCGCAACGAATAAAATCCCATGGTGTTCCACCTTCGCCGCGTATTGGCAGGGCCATGGGAACGCTTTCGCTCATCTTCTAATCAGTTTGTACCTTTGACGAGATAGTAAACCGTTGCATGTTCCTGTATTATACAGTGAGTATGTACTCACATACGTAAACACTCACGCCTGTCACCTAGAGGGGTAGGCAGAGACTACATACTTCTATTTGGCACGATCCTGACACACCTCTCTTGTCGCCTTCACATCATATACCTACACATACATGCTCGTTGGTTAAGGGCACAATTAATTTGACTCATTTTCTATATATAGCCAATTTGGTCAATAAACTTACGCCTAGGGCGTCCCTTCACGACTTTGCCGTTCACTACTGCAACATAAAGGGGAATGCCAGATCGTGACCCACCTTGTACAAAAAAGGTAAAAATATGAAAAATAATCTTATGAATTTTGAAGTTTTTTGTGATAAATCGTTATTTTGTACAACTTGCGGTAAAATATTATTTAAAAAAAGGAATTCAACGATTAATATTTACATTTCCAGTCTTTTCTAATAACATATCTGCGTTTCTTTGTACGAATAAGTACATACATACGTATGCATAAAGTATTTTATTTCATTACGTATTACATTTAGATAATTACTGAATAACAATCATTGATTTTCGTGCATTTTGTGACATGATACACACACTTCATTGTGTCAATATCGTAAGTACGTATGTAAAATTAATGTCGAATATTTTTACACATTGACTAATTTGTGCTTGTAAAATATATTGAATTCCCGCTTTATTTACCGTTGCACTTTTTCCTGCTTTTGCTGACGACTTATGCTTTTATTAATATACGGACTCGATCACGCCTAGTTACTGACTTACTGCTAATTACTACGGACATTCTGATAATTGCATCTACGATGTTTAGGTGCACTAATTGTCATCTTTGCGTCGATAGGATGCAGGAGCATTTTGTGTGTTCATTTCGATTTACAATCTTAACTCTTCTTTTAACATGGAGATCTTTGCTACAGATATTTTATACAATACAAAAAAGCTATAAAACTAAATAGTTTTATAGTTTTTTTATATAGTTGATAATTTATGGCCCTGCCGTTGTCGTAAAATTAGTTACTAATCTGTAAATATTTACACCTTCTTCAGAAACATGTCATAATAATATGTATCTTGAAAAATAATTTTGTAAACAATATAACTCGTTTACATGACTAGGACTTAGATTTTATGAAAAACAGGTGGTGCTAGTATTATATTGTGTAAGGACCTTTTAGATCCTATACAAGAGAACCCTTTTTCCAATGTTACTGATCATTATATTATTATGCTCCTTAAATTCGTATATATATATATATATTGCACCTGACAGTTTATATTCTAAAATTACAATGAACTGCAACGAATTATATTCTAAAAATTAAGATAAATACAATTATTGAAGTTCTAGAGACTTCAAATTATTTAATTTGGATGAAGTAATAAAGTAGAAAAAAAATGTTGCATATGGCATTCGTGTACACAACACTTTTGGGCGGGGCAAAGTTCTATAGAGAATCTGGCATTCTCCTTTGTTTTGTTACTCTTTCCTCATTTATTTTTTCTACATGACCAAACTACCGAAGCATTCCTTTCATAATCCTGGTCACAACATCATCTTACAAACCACACTCTTCTCTTATCACACAATTTCTCACTCTGTCATTCAGATTCAGCCATAACATACTCCTTAATGACAACATTTCTACAGCATATATACTTTTTCTGCCACAACCAACTTTCACTACCATACATTAAAGTAAGGTATAACACAGCATTATGAATTGCCATATTTGCCTTTTTGGACACATTCTGACTTTCAAAATAGAGTGTAGAGCCCCATTTACTCTATTTCCTGCGTTCAGTCGTTGTTCTATATTCTTATCATATCTACCATCCTTGCTAATAAATATCTATTATAAGTGTATAGTTCTGTTTGATGAAAAATTAAATTGTTGTAACTTTTTATGTAAAGTAGTTAAGAATTTACTTTGACCGAAGTCTTTTAGAATGGAGTTTATGGAAAGTTATAAAAAAACTTATTTGTGTGCATTATTTGTATTAAATAAAAACAATTTTAAGTTTTTTTTTTATAGGAGAGGGGGCAAACGAGCATGCGGCTCACCTGATGGTAAGTGACTACCGCCGCCCATGAACAACCGCAACACCAGGGGAATTGCAGATGCGTTGCCGGCCTTTTAAAAAGGAGCAGGCTCTTTTCTTGAAGGTCCCTAAGTCGTATCGGTCCGGAAAAATCGCTGGTGGTAATCGATTCCACAAGGAAGTTGTGCGAGGAAGAAAACATCTTCTAAATCGCACAGTGGTGGACCGCCAATCATCCAGATGGTGTGGATGGTATCGGGAGTTCTGCCGCGATGTGCGTTCGTGAAATTTGGCGGCTGGGATTAATCCGAACAATTCCTCAGAGCACTCCCCATGGTAAATGCGAAAGAAAATGCTAAGAGATGCAACATCTCTTCGCAGTGCCAATGAGTCGAGCCGATCGGAAAGGACTCGGTCGTCAACGATTCGAGCCGCTCTGCGCTGGATGCGGTCAAGTGGAAGGAGCTGGCACTGGGGAGCCCCAGCCCAGAGATGGGAACAGTATTCCATGTGAGGCCTAACCTGCGCCTTGTAAAGTTGCAGGCGTTGAGCCGGCATGAAATACTGTCCCGCTCTACTGAGCACGCCAAGCTTTTTAGAGGCCAATTTGGCCTTCTCTTCCAAGTGACCACGAAACTGCACGTTACTCGATATGTCGACGCCGAGGATTCCGATACTGGCTGAGGCAACAAGGGGAGTACCTTGAAACTGAGGAGATACGACAAAGGGGTTCTTTTTAGCGGTAAACGCGCAAACTTGTGTCTTCTGAGGATTAAACTGGACTAGATTTAGTCGCCCCCAAATAGTCCCGAGAAATATTGGCACGGCCGTTGTATAGAGCATCACCAGTGCTGTCATCCGCATAGCAATGAATGCTACCGGCTTGCAACATATCATTGATATGCAGAAGAAACAGCGTTGTTGATAGCACGCAGCCTTGTGGAACACCAGCGTTAATAGGCTTGTAGTCAGAGCATGCACCGTCTACAACGACCTTGATGCTCCGATCTGCAAGAAAGCTGGTGATCCAATTGCATAATTTCTCGGGAAGCCCATAGGAAGGAGCTTCGAAAGAAGCGCTTAGTGCCAAACCCGATCTAAGGCCTTCGCAATGTCCAAACTAACGGCCAATGCCTCCCCCTTGGACTCTACTGCCTCCGCCCATCTATGAGTTAAGTAGACCAGAAGATCACCAGCTGATCGACTCCGACGAAAACCGTACTGGTGGTCACTAATCAGCTGGTGATCCTCAAGGTACCGCATGAGGTGGCAGTTTATAACGGATTCCATTATTTTGGAGAACAAGGGGGTGATGGCGATAGGCCTGTAGTTGGACGGGTCTGAGCGGTCGCCTTTTTTAGGGATCGGGTGAACAAAAGCTGTCTTCCATGATTTCGGGACTACGCCTAGAGAGTTGGAGTACCGGAAAAGACGCGTTAGAACCGGTGCCAACTCCGGAGCACACGTCTTCAGCACAATTGGGGGGATTCCGTCAGTCCCACTCGACTTGTGGATGTCAAGGGAGAGGAGTGCTCTGCGAACCGAGCGCTGTGAGAACCGCACATCCGGCATGGAGCACTCACACCGCGGGATGGTCGGCGGTGTGTTTCCCCCGTCATCAACAGTCGAGTTGGACGCAAAAAGGGAGCCTAAAAGGTCAGCCTTCTCTTTTGCGTCGTGGGCCAGTGAGTCGTCCTCCCTGTGCAGAGATGGTAGTGATGGCTTACAGAAATTCCCTTGGACAGCCTTGGCGAGAGACGAGAATGCACGGGTTCCCGAAGGAAGGCGAACTAGTTTCTCGCCAATTCTGCCTATGTGCTCTGACTTTGCCTTGGCAATAACTCTTTTGAAGGACCTGGAGGCGAAGTTATACTTCTTTTTAAGTATGCTGATGTTTACATCCCGAGTCGCCGAAGCCGCAGCCTAAGCTTGATAACACTCCTGTTTACTGCGTAAAGCAGTCTTACAGGAGCGACCAAACCAAGGCTGAGATCTGCCTCCGATGGGTACCACAGATGATGGAATAAATAGTTCCATTCCCTGTAGCACCACATCAGTGACTTCAGCAACAGCGCTGGGATCATCCGGCGAGAAGCAAACCCGCCCCATGGGTAGGAAGCAAAGAAAGACCGCATTCCGTCCCAATCCGCCGACCTGTAATGCCAAACACGGCGGCAACCTGCAGAACGCAACCGCGAGGGGAGCGTGAGTGGCACCACACTCCGGATCAGACAATGGTCCGAAGAGCCAAGAGGGGCATCGACGGAAACCTGATATCCGTCCGGATGAGAGGTCAGCAGAAGGTCCAACAGGGAAGGTGTATGATCCTCAACATCTGGAATCCGCGAAGGCGTTGTAACCAGTTTTGTCAGACCATATGCCAAGGCAAAGTCATAAACAGATCTCCCCGCTTGATCGGTTAAACGTGAACCGAGCCATTCGGCGTGGTGGGCGTTAAAATCGCCAAGGATCACGATCTCTGCGGATGGGACCTGTTGTAGCAAGGAATCTGTAGCCATTTGGAAGTGGTCAATGAGTCGGTCTGTTTCGGCATTACCGCTATGGGACCTATAGAGGCACCCGTAGACGCGCGGATGGTCGTCGCTGTCTACGCGTAGCCAAAGGATGGACAGGTCCGCACCTTCAAGACTGCCGAGGCGTCGAGAACAGATGTCCTCTCTGACATACACGCAAACTCCAGCCCGAGGCACAAAGGAGAGCTCCAATTTGTACCCCGGGTAGGAGAGATACGAAGTATCAGCCGGAGAGGACACCTGCGTCTCGGTCAGAAAGAGCAAGGCCGGCTTCGCCGTCTCAAGATGGTAGTGGACGGCGTTTAGGTTCGAGTGAAGTCTCCTGATGTTGCAGAAATTGACGGATAGCGTGGCAGGGGTCGCCTTGGTCTTGTTGCTCAGTTTGCCCCGAGCAGTTATTGTGTTGAGCGGAATTTTGCCCCCCCCCCCAGAATACGCGGGGCAGCCTGAGCACCCACGCTCAGGAGTGGAATAGCATGGTCGTGGATGCTCAGCGAGGGATTCTCCAGGGGTACTGGTACCCTCCTGGGGTAGTTTATGACGTGATTCCGCTACCATGTTGATGGGGGGGGGGGGGGGAATTGGGCCTCCGGTCACCTGAACTCACCAGACGAAACGCGGAAGCAGAGCTTCCACTTCACGCCGGCATTCTGTGAGGTCGTGGTACTAACCCGGCTCGAGCCGGCCCATACGTGCAACAGCAAAAACTGCTGCGTGGCTCTACCACCGTTCCACAAGTACCACCAAGTCAATCGACACAATCTGTATTTTCTTACCTCCGTGAAGTTTACCTAATTTAATTCATTCTTATGACAAATGACATAATAAGTTGGGAAATTTCGACAGAAATTCAAACAGATATAATTAATAATAGGTGTTTAATGGTTGATCTTACTGAACTACTGAACTATGTTGATCTAATTTGGGTACTAATAGAGGTTACAATAAAACACTATGTATTCGCTTTATTTGACTACACACTTTACTGGTGAGATAAATGATAGCTCGTGTTTAAATCGCACAGCGCCATATACATTTCTTTATTGCTACTAATTATATGGTCTTAAACGTTACGCCCACCAAGGACATTGTTTCTATTAGCACTGTACTACTTGCCGAAATGGCTTACGATGGGATAAGTTAATAAAACACACCACAACGTATGTACTTATGGTATATTAACACGTAGATATATATACAAAATAAATTATATTCTTGTGGCCTATGATCTAATTGCTTTACACGTCAACATCGCGATTTACCTTTTGTACAGCGCCCTCAAGTATCGAAAAGGTGAACTACCATACCTTAACATACCGCCCACCAAGGACAATATTGAAAATATAATTGTCCTTCATTATGGGAAACCGCCCACCGTGAACTCGCGCCTTTATTGTCCTTAGTGAGTGTTGTTTACAAATTTGTTCTGAAATAATAAATACAAGAATTAAATCTCAGAAATACAAATATAAAATAAAATAATAACAATAACAATTTGGTTTAACAATAGTACAAAAAAAATACTTTCTAACTAAGTACTAACAGGTAATACACAAATCTTAGAGGTAGGTCTTTTAACTATTGATGATTTGGTTCGTAATGTAACTACTCGGGTTATTTGATCAGGACCAGGATGTTTCTCAATAATCCGACCAAGTAACCTACATCCCCGATATTAGGTTCTGGAACTTGGTAAGTCCATTTATATCTATGCAACAAGTTTGACAAGTATTCTTGTGACCACCGACGCCAGAAATTCTGTGTCATTTTTTGGACTAGTTGCCACCGAGTTAGTGAACTTCTATTTATATGTTCGTAATTATCGTCTGGAATACTTATTAGTGGTTCGCCTATTAAGAAGTGACCAGGAGTTAGAGGCATAGGATCAGATAAATCATCACCATTAATAACCGTCATTGGTCTGGAGTTCAGACAAGCCTCTATCTGATAGAGCAGCGTGCTAAGCTCCTCAAAGGTTAAGGTTGAATCTCCAATCACCCTTTTCAAGTGGTGCTTTGCAGATTTGACCGCAGCTTCCCACAAACCTCCGAAATGTGGTGCATGCGGTGGTATAAAGGGCCATTGGGTCCCCTCAGCTTCAACCTGTTGAGCAACCGATTGCTGAATTGACTTAAGGTCATTCAATTCTCGAGCAGCTCCAACAAAGTTGGTGCCATTGTCGCTCCAAATTTGAGAACAATGGCCACGTCTCGAAACGAATCGTCTGAAAGCTGCTAAAACGCCTTGTGTGCTCAAATCACTGACGGCTTCTAAATGTATGGCGCGCGTCACCATACAGACAAATACACAAATGTAACCTTTATAAGCGTGGTAACCACGACCCTTTGATGTTCTTATATTTATTGGACCAGCATAATCCACGCCGCTGTGTAAAAAAGGTCGTGCAAGAGTACATCTGACAGCTGGAAGAGATCCCATGAATTGGTGTCTTACTTTGGCAGCATGTTTGATGCATATCACGCATTTTCGCACATGTTGCTTAGCTAGGTTTTTCACGCCTATAATCCAATATTTTGATCTTAGGTAATTTACCACCATGCAAGGTTATTTCATGAGCATTAGACACAAGTAATTTACTTAGGTAACAAGACTGAGACAGCAGTATAGGATGTTTGATTTGTTCCGTTAGTGATGATTCATGTAATCTGCCACCTGCTCTTATTATACCGATATTATCTATATATGGACACAGAGTTCTGATTTTACTATCTTTTCTCGTTATGTAACCCTTTTCTTTCAACTGTAAATATTCTTCTGAGAAGTCTTCCATTTGAAAATGCTTTATGCAACACGTTAGTGCTTCATCTAATTCTATCTTTTGTAAATATTTCTGGTTCCTTTTTTAAAAATCTTCGACAATATGCAATAATTCTTAACAATCTTCTCAATGAAGAAAATTTGTGCCACGGAAAATCTTGTGGTACAGCACTAATATGTACCTTTATACGCTTTTCTATATTAGTGTCCATATTCCTTGGTCTGTGATATCTAATTTGCTTATCCATAAGAAAACTTGGTCCTGAAAACCATAATTTGCTTTCAGTCAGCGCACTTGGCTTAATGCCTCTTGATGCACAATCTGCTGGATTGTGTTTAGTGGCAACGTGAGCCCATTGTGACGCATCCAGCGTACTAAGAATTTCGGACACTCGATTGCCCACAAAAGTTTTCCACCTACTTGGGTGACTGTTCAACCAAGACAGCACTACGGTGGAATCAGTCCACGCTCTAACATTCTCTTTGGGAATGTGCATTGCTTCTGCTACTTCTGCCAATAGACGAGTCAACAACACAGAACCACATAACTCTAACCGAGAGATGCTTACTTGTTTTATTGGAGCCACCTTGGTTCCCGCCATCAAAAGAGCAACGTGAATATCGCCTTTTGCATCGACGGATCTTGTATAAACCACAGCTGAGTATGCGGTTGCTGAAGCATCACTGAATCCATGGAGCTCAACGCTTCGATCAGTTTGTCTGATTTGAAGCCATCTTGGAATACGAACTTCCGTAAGTTTTGACAACTCATTACGGTAAGTCCTCCATTCATTTATGAGATCTTCAGGAACCTTTTCATCCCATCCTACACCTGAAAGCCATAGCCTTTGTATAAATACCTTTGCTAGTATAACGGTAGATGCTAGCCAACCCAGAGGGTCAAATAGGCGAGCAATTTCTGATATTATGTTTCGTTTAGTTTCAGGTCCCGGTGTGGGAGCGAGCTGTACTGAATATTTGAAGACATCGTTACTGCGGTTCCAGGTAAGTCCTAAAATTTTAGTTATATCTAGTTTAATATTCTTTTCTTCATAGGTTTTATTTTCTAGACTGTTCTCTACAATGGTTTCAGGTAAGTTCTTGTTATTTGCTCTTTCGCTCTTTGTTTCTTCCGCTTCCTGCTTATTTATTGCTGTAAGTAATTATTGACTATTGCTATTCCATTTCTGTAGTTCGAAACCTCCCTTCTTTAACAAATTCTTCATCTGTCTATATAATTCTTTACCATCTTCGACTGTAGAGCACCCAGTCATTAGATCGTCCATATAGAAAGATTCCCGAACTCTATTTGCTGCTAAGGGATAAGTTTCCGCTTCATCAATAGCGACTTGATTCAGCGCCTTTACAGCCAAGTAGGGTGCTGATGCAGTCCCGAACGTTACGGTGGTTAATTCATAATCCTGTATCTGCTTGTCCGATCCCTCTCTCCAGACTATCCTTTGAAACTTGGCATCATTTTCGGTCACCCTTACTTGACGATACATTTTTATAATGTCAGCTACGACTCCAATGGGATATACTCTCCAACGCAGTATAATGTGGCGCAAGTCGGATTGTAAGGTTGGTCCTACCATAAGCGTATCGTTGAAGCGTAGCGTAGAATATTCTATTCTATTCTATTCTATTCTATTCTAAATCCTGTATCTGCTTGTCCGATCCCTCTCTCCAGACTATCCTTTGAAACTTGGCATCATTTTCGGTCACCCTTACTTGACGATACATTTTTATAATATCAGCTACGACTCCAATGGGATATACTCTCCAACGCAGTATAATGTGGCGCAAGTCGGATTGTAAGGTTGGTCCTACCATAAGCGTATCGTTCATAGAAACACCGTTCTCATTTTTACAGGACGCATCGAACACTATCCGAACCTTGGTTGTGAGTTTGTCCTCTCTTATGACAGCGTGATGGGGTAAGTACACAGTTTCATTTTCTTTCTTTTCGTCGCTTACAGGTCTCATGTGGTTTAGATGTAAGTATTCCTTTAAAACCTTTGTGTATTTTTCTTGTAGGTCCTTATTTTTCTCTAATTTTCTTTCCATAGATATTAATCTTTTTACAGCGATATTACGTGAGTTGCCGCCTTTACATGCCGGCTCTTCATCTCTGAATGGCAGTTTGACCACATATCTGCCATCAGATGTTCGAGTGGTAGTAGCTGCAAAAAGATCTTCGCACTTTTGTTCTTCTACTGAAAATATTTTCGCACTTGGTGGAATTTGTTCTTCTAACTCCCAAAATTTCTTGAGTATGTCGTTCTGATTTACTTGTGCGTGCATCACTGATATTTTTTGTGTACTATTATTTAATTTTGTTCTATCTACAACACCAGAAAGAATCCAACCAAGAGTTGTGCACTGTGCTATAAGATGTCCTGTTGGTGCCTTTTTTACACCGTCCCTTATAATTTGACCATAGACATCAGCTCCCAATAATAGGTCAATCTTATTAGGAGTGGCGAAATCTGGATCAGCCAGTTTCAAATCCCTCAAATCCACCCAATTTGCTAACTCTATTCTTTTGTCTGGAAGGTAAGACGTTATAGTCTTTAGAACATAGGCCTTAACCTGTAGTTTGATGTTATGGTCTATGCATGATTTGAGATCAAGAGTAACTATGTACTTTGATACTATATCTCTGTCGGCACCTAGTCCGGTTACCGTGCTCTTTACTGGAGTACGCTTTAAGCGTAAGTACTGCACTGTAGCTTCAGTTATAAATGAAGCTCGGGAACCTTGATCAACCAAGGCCCGCACTACTTGAAAGTTTCCTGTGGTGGACTTGGCCCTTATGAGCGCTGTGGCTAATAAAACTTGTCTAAACCCCATGACGTTTCCAGAAGAAAGACAGCTAACAATAGCTGTTTTATCACAATCGACATCCGAACTTTCAACAGATGTACTAGCTCTATTTCCCTGGTCACCACTGTTAGTAGCCTTACCGCTAGTGGGATGTAATAAAGAATGGTGTCTTTTCTTACAAACTCTACAATTAGTTGGGTTTTGGCACTGTTTAATTGAATGGTTACCACCTAAACAATTAAAGCAAATATTATTACTTAAAACGAAATTGTATCTTTGCTCATAAGGAAGCTGTAGGAACTTTTTACAAAAACATAGTTTGTGTACTTCTGAACAGTATTCACAACAAGTTTTACTACCCACAAAATTACGCTGTTTATATGCGACCAATGCTTTTGTAGAAGGTGGAGTATGTAAATTATTATAAATTAATCCTTTTTTAGGTTCAATGCACTCTAATGCTCTAAAACGACTTTCTAGAAAAACTTTAAACTGTTCAAATGTAGGCAAATCGTTTGGACTATTACTACTAGTTTGTAATTCCCACTCTTTACGCGTTTCTGGGTCCAATTTAAATGTCATAACATGAATAATAATTAAATCCCAAGTACTAACATTAATATCTAAATTTTTTAAAGCATGAAGACAATCATTTGTTGTATCCAACAAATCTTTCAAACCGTTAGAAGATTCTATGTTCATACGTTTTTGAGCGAAAAAGCGTTTAAGAATACAATTTGCAAGATACTTTTTATTGTTGTATCTACGATCTAACTGTTCCCAACATTGATTGTAATTCGCATCAGACACTGGTACTTGTCGGACAAGTTGCTCAGCTTCGCCCGTGAGATGTCCTTTTAAATAGTGCATCTTTTGTACATTATCTAAGGAACTGTTTTTGTGAACTAGCGATATAAACAAGTCTCTGAAGGTTGTCCACTCTGAATACTTCCCCGAAAACATGGGAATGGAAATTTTAGGTAATTTAACTTGAAACTCCTTATCGGAACTATTCGAATTTCGATTGACATGACTATTGGTATCATTATCATTTAAGAACATACTCAACTCTGCCCTATAATCGCAATAAAACTCTTCTACCATATCGTACAAGTCTTGTTTAATATACGTTGTTTCCTTTAATATTGCACGATCTATCGTTTTAAACAACTGTTTGTGGTTTTCTACAAATTCAAACCATATTTTATCTAAATTTTCTATTCTATTTTTAACATATGTACTTGTCTTTCTGTCCTTTGAACATTTTCTAAAATTAATTTGAGACTTATTCATTCGGCTGTATAATTCATCTTATAATGCAATAAGGTTCTCCATATTTAACAATTTTACTATAGATACAAGAACACAACTAAAATAAACTAAGTCAATAAAATTACAAAATTATTCTAAGTCTTTTGCACTTTAAACTTTGGCGAAAATTGGGCGTAGGTTCCCCGTTCCGTCGTTTTTTACACAATTATTGTAAGTCCTTAAATTACACACAAAGTTTACAAGTATTTCAAATTAAATTTAAAGAAATTTTTAAGTTAATAATTTTTTCAATGTTTAACAATTAATAGACATAAAGTTCAAATTTGCTTAATTTAAATAGACTTGTAAGTATTTATAGAATTTTTAAGTTTTATAATTTAACGATATAAAGTTCAAATTTGCTTGCATTAAATATACACTCGAAAAGTACTCACAGTTTGTTCTTCATCCACTTTACCGTAACTATGTCGCACTGTACTGAATGAAATTCATTCACAGGAACTGCTTAGTTGTCCTCCTCTTGCCACCACGTGTTGCGTGGCGCTGTTGCTTAACGCCGAACTCTCAGTTTTCCTCGTCTCGCCACCGCGTGATGCGTGGCGCTGTTGCTTAACTCCGAACTCGGTTGTTCTCTTCTCGCCACTATGTGGTGTGTGGCGCTGCTGCTCCACACTGAACTGAACTTGTGCTTGTGTGTTACGCGTGCACTCTCGCGATGTGTACACACACTACTGTATAGCACTCTTAAAGGATATACCCTACCAAATCTTGCTTGCACTATGCCAGCTGATTTTCGATAGTAATCCTTTTGCCCTAATTAATCAAGCCCGAATTCAAAAATAGCCGTTTCACAATTCGGCTCGACTGGACCATATGTTTCTATTAGCACTGTACTACTTGCCGAAATGGCTTACGATGGGATAAGTTAATAAAACACACCACAACGTATGTACTTATGGTATATTAACACGTAGATATATATACAAAATAAATTATATTCTTGTGGCCTATGATCTAATTGCTTTACACGTCAACATCCCGATTTACCTTTTGTACAGCGCCCTCAAGTATCGAAAAGGTGAACTACCATACCTTAACAGACATTTAATGACGGAAATTACCTTAAAAATACAATACCGACAACCGTAGTATGACGATAAAATTGTTCTTGAAATACTTAACTTAAACTTAAAAATAACATTTGAACTAAGCTTAAATGATAACATATTTAAACCTTAGATAATAACTTTATTGAACTCAAATATTTTTAAGTTCCATTAAGTTATTAACTGCTAACCTGTCATCCGATCGGATATCAGGTTTCTGTCGATGGCACTCTCAGCTCTTCGGACCAGTGTCTGTACGGAGTGTGGAGCCACTCACGCTCCCCTCGCGATTGCGTTCTGCAGGTTGCCGCCGTGTTTGACATTACAGGTCGGCGGATTGGGATGGAATGAGGTCTTTCTTTGCATCCTACCCGTGGGGGAGGGGTTGCTTCTCGCCGGATGATCCCAGCGTTGTTGCTGACTCTGCTGATGTGATGCTACAGAGAATGGAACTATTTATTCCATCATCTGTGGTACCCATCGAAGGCAAATCTCAGACTTGGTTTGGTCGCTCCTGTAAAACTGAATTACGCATAAATTATTGCTAAAAACTATTTAACTTATACTTAATAACTTATGGTAAGAAATAAAATTTGTAAGGTTATTCTATTACTATAACTAACTATATTTAAAACACAAAGTACAGAGATTAATCCTGGTTAATTAATCTCTTACTGGTAAGACAAGACACATAGTTTTGAAGTTGGTCGCTTGATAAAAGATGACTTAGTACGTATTGTGACCATACGGGTGACGTTATCAATCCCGGGATGCTTTTCAACTATTCTGCCCATTAACCAACGACTTGGCGGTAAGTTGTCTGCTTTTACCAAGACTATATTACCAATGTTCGGTGCTGGTCCATTTGTATACATTCATAAGGTTAGATAAGTACTCTTGAGACCAGCGCCGCCAAAAGCGCTGTTACATGTATTGAATATATTGCCACCTTTTTAATGAACTGATATTTGATTCTAAATAATCATTGAATTCGGTTACAGCTATTAGCGGTCCCCCAATTAGAAAGTGCCCTGGTTTTAAAGGAAGTGGGTCACTGAGATCTGAGCTGTCTACTGTAATGGGGCTAGAATTTAAGCATGCTTCAATTTGACTGAGAAGTGTGCTCATTTCTTCGAACGTAAGTGTGGATTCCCCTATTACGCGTTTCAAGTGTAACTTCGTAGACTTGACTCCAGCTTCCCACAGTCCACCAAAATTAGGGGCGTGTGTCGGAATTAAATGCCACTCAGTCCCATGCGATTCTAAGTACATAGCAAGACCTTCCTGGTTGATCTTCAGTTGCTTTAGTTCCCTTGAAGCGCCAACAAACGTAGTTCCATTGTCACTCTATATTTGTGCGCAGTGTCCACGTCTTGCTACGAAACGTCTGAACGCTGCAAGGAAGGCCTGGGTGCTCATGTCACTTACCGCTTCCAGATGTATTGCACGAGTGGACATAGATATAAACAAGCATATGTAGCTTTTATGAGAATGGCGACCTCGTCCTTTAGTTGTCCTAATGTTTATGGAGACAGCATAATCCATTCCACTGTGAAGAATGCTCTAGCGGGTTTACAGTGAACGGCAGGGAGCGAGCCCATAAATGGGTTTTGTACTTTGGCATTTTGTCTAACACATGTCACACATCTACGAAAATGTTGTTTAGCCAAATTTTTTACACCAAAAATCCAATACATGATTCTCAGGTAATTTACCATTAACTGGACTCCTCTATGTAATGTATTCTGGTGTGCCTCTGATATTACTAATTTCGTGAAATATACAGAATGTGGTTGTATTATCGGATGATTTGTTTGCGCTGGCAGTTGAGAGTTTTGTATTCTTCCGCTAACTCTCATTATATCATTGTTATCGATATATGGACACAATGATTTAAGCTTACTAGATTTAGATAATAAACCTTTCTACTTAAGTTGTAAATATTCTTCACCAAATTCTTCCTTCTGTACTTTCTTAATGCAACGCATTAGTGCATGGTCTATGTCAGTTTTAGTGAGATAAGATTTCCGCTCAGTACACTTATTCTTCCTATTAAATCGTCGGCAATTAGCTATTACTCTAAGCAGCCTTTGTAAGGAAGAAAACCTCTGAAATATTGCATCATCGGAAATGACATTAATATGTGATTTGATGGCTTTGATTGATCTTTAAATTCATGGGTCTTTTATAAGGAATGTTTCCTGTTTTCTTTCGAAGAAAATTTGAACCGAAAAATCAAAGTGCGTTACCTGCAAGTGCTTCTAGCTGGACACCTCGTAACGCACAGTCAGCAGGATTTCTTTGGTCGAAACATGGTATCATTGCTAAGAGTTCAAGCTTGTTAAAATCACTGACACTCGGTTGGCCACAAAAATCTTCCACCTACTGGGATAGCTGTTAAGCGAGCACGACAGTTGAATCTGTCCAAGCTGTAATATTGCTCTTATTAATATTTAAAACTGCGACCTCCGTTACAAGTTGTGTTAATAATACAGCACCACATAATTCTAAATGTGGTATACTGATCTGCTTTATTGGCGCAACTCTAGTTTTTGCTGTCAAGAAAACTTTCGTATTGTCATCGCAGTCAACCACTCTTACATAAACGACTGCTGCGTATGCTGATTTAGATGCATCACAAAAGCCATGCAATTCAGTGTTGGTGTCCGTCGTTGAAGTGCTTAACCATCGTGGGACTCTTACGGAAGTAAGTTGTAGTAACTCATTACGTATAAGTATTAGTTAATAAATCAGCTGGAATTGGTTCATCCCAACTTGTCCCTGCTAGCTATAACCTTTGAATCAACATCTTTGCTAAAATAATGCTTGGCGCGATCCATCCTAAAGGATCGTATAGTCGTGCTATAATTGATAATAATGTTCTTTTTGTTTCAGGTTCAGTCGTTGTCCTCGGAAGATTCACTGAATAACGAAAACGATCTTCACGTTGGTCCCAGGTAATACCTGTAATTTATCTCCAACTTGCCTCCGCGCATAGCTGGTAGGTCCTGGCTGTTCAGTCACAACATTATGCCTTCCTCGGTGACCTGCTACCTCTGAACCATATTCAAATATGGATTTCCACAATATTCCACCCGGTGACATCATATTATTTTGCGAGGTATTTCCATAAAATGATGTTCGAACGCCACGTACTCTTCGTTGCCGAGACGATCTTCCCCTAATTTGTTGTTGAATGGTAGTTAACGTTATGTTGCTGTCTGGATCATCACTAGAACTTGAGTCAGCAGACGCAGGAATATATGAATCGCTATCTTCAATTTCTGGTGGTAATGAGACACCTTCACCTTCACTATCCATTGATCTTCTGGCAACGATTGCAACAATGTCAATATTTCTGCATCACCGATACACAGACATTTTCACTAAATATTAACCAAAATAAAATTGACTCAATGTGAAAGCGTATACTGATGAACATATAAACTAAAATATTTAGGTATGTGAAACAAGATCAGGCAATAAAATAAAAGGAAATATAATTTTAACAGTGGTAGAGCCACGCGGCAGCTTTTGCTGTCGCACGGATGGGCCGGCTCGAACCGGGGTGGTACCACGACCTCACAGAAAACCAGCGTGAAGTAGAGGTTTACCTCTGCGTTTCGCTTGGTGAGTGCAGGTGGCCGGAGGCCCTTTTTACTGGAAATGAGGCATTCCATCTTAGTCCTCACGGGTGACAACGCATCTACATTTTGATTTATAATAGATAGCTGTAGATGTCTATGGGCCGCAGCAACCACTTACCATCAGGTGGACTGTGTGCTCGTTTGTCACCCTTATCCTATAAAAAAAAATTATCCTACTCACAACAGCAACGCATTCACATCTATTGAATAGGTCAAATGACCCTTGCCGTCTTTGTATGTAAATGTTATTTTTATTCATATTTGTATAAACATATTACATTGTAAATACTTTTGTTTATAAAACAATCGTAATTCATTAAGGCCTTAACAGTGGTTGAAATGCCTAAATCTAGGATATTTAAGTAAAAAAATCTCAATAACTGTTCATTTAATCCACAAAGAAAAAATACAGGGTAACAGAAGAAGATTTGGTAAATGTTTTTAATTGAAGAAAATTGTATTTTTGTCAACCTCTTATTAGAAAAAAAAATCCCCAAAGAGTACTTACCTTTGTCATATTTTGCAAAATTTCTCCAAAACGGCATAAGCTTTTTAAATAGTTCTTACACTAAAAAAAAGGTCTTAACAATATTAATATTTTTAATTGAGTTTTATTTTTATTACCCGTTTTATAAGAGAATATATCATTTTTCCCTGAAATTGAATATATTTACGCGAGCGCGCATGCTCCGTCGCCATGTAAGCTCTGTCATAGTCCGTTTTCGGAGATCGTCGAGGGTGGACCGCACGTCGGTGTCGGAGCGACTTCGTTCAAATATATATTAGTTTTTTAAAAGTTTATACTCAATTATAAATATTTTTATGACTAGGAATACTTAATTTAGTTAATATCTGTACACTGGTAACTGTAAATATTATTTTCTAAATATATTAAGTTTTAAAGAAAAAGAGATTTTCGCGGCGACGTTGATTAGTGAAATTGAAAAATGTATTTTTATATAATTTAGATGTGGAACGACGAACATGCTCTCGTTACTTAAATTTCGATAGTTTTTAATACCTATGTAATTTTATTGTTGCATATTTTTATTAATTAGTTGATACTGAATTTTATAATTATGCATTACAATAAAACGCTGTTTTTATGAGTATGAATTTATAAAATATTATTGGGGAGGGAAATAAAGATACAGATACTTACATTTAGGTACACTGTTATCAAATTAAATCAAACAATTTAAATAAATAAAAGAATGGTGCTTACCTAAGTATAAATAACTATATAAAGATGGGTTTATGGTTTTTTTTTATGTTAGACAAACTATCATTTAAAAAATTTAAAAATTTTAAATTGGAGAGGGGTTTCTCTACGTGATAAAGTTAGAAATGAAGATATTTGCATTATAACCAGAGTAACTGACATAGCCCAACGGAATATTACAGTGAAATGGCAATGGGCTGGCTATATAACTTGGAAAACAGATAAAAAATAGGGAGAAAGGTCCTCTAGTGGCAACCTAGTACAGGTAAGCGAATTAGTACTCAACCTTTATTCCTCTTCACGTATTATCATACGCTTTTCTTCACACATTTCACAAATGTGAACATTTCATAAATTTTCACAAATTTACCCTGTGAAAGTTTGCATTTAGATATATTTTTTCTAACCAACCAAAAAAATATGATGAGAATATGTATATAAGTATAAAGGTTGCCTCACACGGGACAGTAATAATATAATATTCCCTACAAATGTTGTAATGTCTCTCTGTGATGACATATTAAATTGGGGTCATACAATTAATTGCCACCGACAATTGGTATACCAATTTGGACTTGGCAAATCAACTACTGAACCACGACACCCACCTAATTGGAACAATTAGAAAGAATAGAAGGGGTTTGCCAATGGCAGTAGTCGAAGCCAAACTGGAAAAAGGCGAATCTATAGCTATGGAGAATCAACGGGGTATAACTGTTCTGAAATGAAAGGATAAGCGCGACGTCTTAGTGCTTTCGACGAAACACTCAAATGGCAAACGAACGGTTCTAAAGAAAGGTAGAGCTATTAAAAAACCAAAAAATATACTTGCCTATAATGAAGCAAAAAGTTCAGTCGATAATAAAAATAATCATTAAAAATCCTACAGATTCAGTGGAGAGAATTAATTACAATTTTTAACTTTAGGTAGAAAATTAGCTGATAAAATTCTAGCAAACGGTGCTAAACCTGCTAATGTTAATACTATGCCCTGGTTGCTTAATTCATTTGTGCTCGATTCTCCTGACGAGTTAGAAGTTGAAACAATATTGATGGGTCTTAGAAATGATTGTGCTATTGGTTGGGATTCCATTCCTGCTGTTTTCCTTAAAATGACCAAGGATAAAATACTTCTGCCACTCACAACCCTTTTTAAAATCTGTTTTGAACAAGGATGCTTTCCAAAAGTTTTTAAAAGATCTCTCATTACTCCTGTTTACAAGAATGGGGCTCGGGACGTTGTTGAAAATTACAGGCCGATCTCTGTGCTACCTGCTCTTTCAAAAATCTTAGAAAGGATGCTTAATAATCGTTTGGTTAAATTTCTAAACAAATATAATATCTTATCTAATATGCAGTTCGGATTCAGAGCGGGTGTTAGTACAGAAGATGCTGTTCGTAACTTGACCGAATTTGTAACAAATAAACTGGACCATAAACAGAAGTGTGTATGGATTTTCCTAGATTTAGCCAAAGCTTTCGACACCGTTTCGATACCAATTCTTGTAAACAAACAACTTGACAACGATTTATCGTTGCAAACTGACTGCGCAGACCATTTGTGCACTTTTATCGTACGTGTGTACAGAAATCGACGCAGATTTTTTGGCTGGTGCAAGCCATCGGAGCAAGGTGAAAAATCTATTCGATAAATCGTTGTCGATCGCGTTTGCACAGTTTTATCGTAGTGTGTGTACGGAAGTCGTACCAATCGTCAGTTCGTTCGCATGGCTTGGTGTAGGGGGACGCGTCCGCGCACATTAAAATATGTCGGAAGATTGTAGCGGAGTCCGTGAGTTATTGGAAGAGTTTATCTAGTGCTATAAGAATGAAGTTTGTTTGTGGAATAAGAAAAGTAAAGATTATCACGACCGCAACAAGAAAAATGCTGCGTACGATAGGCTAATTATTAAGTACAAACCTATTGATCCTAATGTCAATAGAGAGATGGTAGTAAAGAAAATAAATAACCTGCGGACTTCTTACAAGAAGGAACTCAACAAAGCCAAAAAGTCCTTAAAATCCGGATTCGGAACCGATGAAGTGTATGTTTCTCGTTTGTGGTACTTCGACTTAATGAATTTTTTATATGATGAAGAAATACCAAGGCGGTCTATATCAAATATGGAGGTTGAAAATGAGGTAAGACTTTATTATTGATTTATTATTAAATGTTAGTTATTGCTTAGGTAGACGTCTTATGTATAAATTTATTTACACGAAAGCATGTTATGTTTACCTAGCTATTTTGAAATATTTTTTATAAATTAATTGCAATTTTTTTTATTTTTGTTAGTTGTTTATTTTTCTAGTGTATGTATGTTTAAAACAGACAGACAGACACACTTTCGCATTTATTTTTTAATAATAATTTTTTAGGTATGATTAAAGTATATTGTGTTTTATACGTGGTCGGCTCGACCGGGGGAGGACCACGCTCTCACAGAATACCAGCGTAAAATAAATAGTAGCTTAATGCTGTGTTTCGTATGGTGAGTGCAGAAAACCGGAGACTCTTTTTACTGGAAATGAGGCAATCCATCTTAGTCCTCACGGGTGGCAACGCATCTGCATCGACATCTATCTTCGATTCGTAATCGAAGATAGATGTCGATGTCTATGGGCCGCAGCAACCACTTACTATCAGTTGGAGTGTGTGTTCGTTTGTTACCCTATACTATTAAAAAAAGTAGAATAAATAAATGAAACGGTATTTTTTGTATTTTATATATTAAGATGATTTTGAAGGAAGAAATAAACAACATGCAGCCCTATTCAATACGTTTAATATATGCCTGTTAATTAATGTATAAAATTATCCTGCTAGGTGACTTTTCCCTCGTTCACAAAATAACTCATAAATTCATTTCTTATTTGTTTTGCTGTTCTCTCAGAATCTCCTTGACGAGTACGTTGTAATGGTTCAAGCGTTGATCTTCTTGCTGTAAGTCGTGACGACTTTGTACCCTCTTCATAGTTTGCTCTATCAAAATAATCTGACGAAACATATGTAGACAATGATGTTGTCATCAAATAGTTGTGCAAAACACAAGTTGCTCTAACAATTGACTCTATGGTTTTAGTTGACATATTAATTTGTGTTCTGTAAATTCTAAACCTTGCTGCTAGTATGCCAAATGCGGTTTCAACTATGCGGCGTGCTCGTGATGTTCGGTAACTGTAAATCTTCTTCGCTCTACTATCCAAATCATTTTGTCGAAATGGTTTCATCATATCTTTTCTAAGAGGAAACGCGTCGTCAGCTACGAAAACATACGGCAGCGTTCGTGAACTATCGCTCAATGTCTCTTGTTCACGAATGTTTAAATCATTATTTTCCAACTTTTCGTAAAACTTCGTATTAAAGAACACTCCTCCATCTGATACTCTGCCATTTGTACCAAAATCAAACAGGAAGAATTTGTATTTTGCATCAACAATTGCCATGAGAACCATACTATGTCTATTTTTGTAGTTGAAATAATAAGAACCACTGTTAGCTGGAGGCACGATTTCAACGTGCTTACCATCAATGGCATCTAAACAGTGAGGGAAGTTCCATCGCTCATAGAATTCCCGTGCTATTGTTTTCCATTCACCTTCTGTTTGTTGTTTAAATATACATAATATATATAATACAATACAATATTCTTTATTGCATATAAGAAAAAGACAAAGATACAGAGAGAACATAAACAATTAAAGAATGTATGAGAGGCGGCCTAGTATATGGTGCAAGTGTTAATTATTTAATCTACAAAATGAATAATTTATTGACTATTGCCTTGCCTATTGACTAAGAGAATACCAAACCCTGTATTTATTTTTTACATGAACACTTCTCATCGCAATACAACTATTCTAGTGTCGAACAAGACCCACCAACCCCAGGCCGATCTGATGTCGAAAGAGAAACACCAACCCCAGGCCGATCTGATGTCGAAATAGATACACCGACTCCAGGCCGATTTGATGTCGACTGTGATACAACAACCCCAGGCCGATCTGATGTCGAAAAAGATACACCAACACCAGGCCGATCTGATTCTGAAAGGCGCACGCTACGACCAAATCGTTCAAAATCCACGAAGAATGCGTATGATGAGGCACTTCGAAATGTGAATGAGCATTTTAAACGTCCGAGGTTTCCGGAAAATCGTTTTGAAGTATATGGACGAAGTGTAGGCATGAAATTACAAGAATTACCAAAACAGCAGCGAAACATTGCAGAAAAAATTATTAATGAGACATTGTTCTTAGTCGAAATGGATGATTTAACTACCTCACATACTGTCAAAACCAAAGATTTTACTAACACATTTTTTCCCCTCAGCCAGACATTCAAACATCATATAATCAACTATGCACAGAAACCTTTTCCACTCAGCCACACATTCAAGCATCATCTAATCAACCAAACGTTCAAACTGTCTCCACTCAGCCACACACCGTATTAACCACAAGCCCAGGCTCACGATTCTCTACGGCTGCTTCATTTATAAATAGTTTTGGTGTTGATTGATTTGTATTGTATATTAAGATTGTATTTATTCACTCTTGAATCATTATTTTCGATCACTATTTCATTTTTATGATTTAATTAATAAAAACTACATACGATCACAATTGTGTTTTCTTCATAGCATCAATATTATCAAAAATGTTATCTAATAGGTATGTAGTTCCTTAGATAATACATCCAAAAGGTTGTTACTTTTTCATTAAATTGAAGAAAAGCTTTTGCAGCGAGTTTTACCTCTTTAAAAAATCTTTACCATTTTATTTAGGGAACTGCCAGAAATTTTTAGCTTTATTCAAAAGGTATAAGTAAAAATCAAAGATTTAGCAAAATTAAACAGATTTCGGTATTACTTATAATATTTTTATATATTATGCAATACTTACCTTTAAGTAATCTTTCTGTAGAACTTTGTACAAAGCATCACAAGTTTCAGGAATAATTTGACTGAGAGCCTGTTTTGATATTAACGTAGAAAACTTCTTACATTCGTACGAGCGACCTGTAGCTAAAAGCCTCAGAGTAACAAGAGATGTAAGTAAGTCTCTTCATTCATCCTCAAATAATTGTGCCAGTCTTTTGGGGAAAATTTCACCTCGTTTAATAAATTTATGTAAGAGTATGATTTTCTTTTAAGAAGCCAATCCTTACACCACACTCTATTTGATTTTCTTTTCTTTTTGCACAAAACAAGCCAGGCTAGCGCAAGCGCTTCATCGTCTTCCATCACGAATGACGTGTTTTTCTTCTGAGTTTCTGCCGAGAACTGACGATCGACGCAGATATAGTAGACGTGTGGACGCACTACGGACGTTCGATAAACTGCGCAAACGAACTGCACAGTTCGTTTGCGCAGTTTTATCGTTGCCGTGTATACCGGGCTTAAGCTGGCTCCCACACATAGACCTTATTTCATCGCGCACTAGGATACTTATTTGGACATTTAAAAGGCTAAGGCACATCGCTGACTTTAATTTATTAAGAATTGTATACTACGCCTTAGCACAATCAATTATTGTATAGTTGCCTGGGGTGGAGCATGCAAAACATTTATGATAAAATTAGAAAGAGCTCAAAGATGTCTCCTAAAAACTATGACTTAAACCGTTCAGGTATCCTACAAATCTGCTTTACCAAGAATGCAAACTGTTGACTGTCAGGCAATTGTACATCCAACAGTTGATCTTAATGAAACATGCTCTAACTCCTTATGACCCTGAGATCTGTCGTAATAAACACAGAATACCGGATGTACTGGTTATTGGCAGATGTCCAACTGCTTTTTCTAGGCGACAAAGTTCATATCTATCCTCAGTACTTTATAATAAGTTAATAGAAATCTAAATTTTTATCCTCTTTCCAGACATGAATGTAAAGTTAAAGTTCGAGATTGGTTATTGTCACTTGATTATAGTAAAACAGAAAATATAATTTGTAAAAATGTGTGTAAGTAATGTATGTCGTTATATAATAAAAGTATAAAAAAATTATAAAATTTTAAAATTATGAAATTAAAAATAGCAATCTTTGTTTAAAGCATATATTTATTCATTATAGGTTATAATGAATAAAATATATATTCTGTATGAAATTATATAATAATATATAATAATATATGATAAAAAATAAATAATAATAAATAATATATGATAAATATTATATAATAATATATGATAAAAAGATTTTTTAAATCAAATGAACTATTCAGGTAGTTTCCTGCCTGAGTAACTTCAGAAGTCTGTAACAGAAAAACTGGCCTATTAAGTGTCATTTTTTTAATGTTATTATGAAAGATTAAGGTACTGCCAAGTTTTTAAAAATAATGAGAAAGTATGAAATCATTTATTACTATTTTTCATTTAATGTTGAAAATTCAAGCCCCACTCTCCTGACAGAAAATTTTTAAGTTTCGATTAAAATTATTGTATCTTCGGTGAATGTTAGGAAGCTAATTATTTTATGCATAATAGGGCAACTCATAAGGATCATGCTACACATAAAAAACTTGGAAAAATCTCACAATTACATTTTTTTAATGTTAGGCTGTTTAGGGTGAACATTTTCAAAAAAAGGATAAAAAAATCATAACTCGAAAATTACAAAAAATCGCGGAACATACATAGGGTATTTTCGGATACCCCTAGGTGTGAGGAATCAAAAGAAAATTTATAACCTCACTGTTTGGACCAGCCTGTATATTACAAATTGCAAACTAATTTTAATATACCTACGATTATATAAAATATAATAACGACTAAAGAGTCGCATTAAGTTCTAGTTTATGTTTCGTTGTAAATAAATACATTCAAATAGCTAAACTGTTACTTAAAATGTTAAGCTAGGTACTTAATTAATTGTTAAGATTAAAATACTGTTGTCACACCACTGGGAGAGGCCGCTGATCCCTAAGATACAGACTTGTCTAGTTTGGGGATCAGAGTCTTCACTTTATTATTGTACTTTTATTTAAATAAATGATTATTATATGAGTGATCAAATAACTTCATATTCATCACCACTCAGAAAAACTGTCAAGTGGTACAAAAAGCTGGCCATTGAGCTTATTTTAAACACAGCGCTGGTGAATGCTTGGATTATGAATAAAGAGAACAAAAACACTAATCAGGGTATAGTGCAATTCAGGCGTCAGTTAGTCGAGTATCTTGTGGATTCAGGAGTCGATAAAGAAAATTGTGAACAGCAGCAGGAGAGACCTAAAAGAATGAAACACGAATTGCTGAAAAGAGAGGGACCTGTTGCTAAATTGAGACGTTTCTGCGTCGGTTGCTACAAAGAAAATGTTAAAAATCATGGGTCAAAAGTCGCTCGGAATAAAACTAAAAAAGTAGTTACATACTGTAAGAACTGTCCTGGTACAATATATTATTGCCTACAATGCTTCAATAAATCTCACCGTTATTTGTGAAGGTTTTTTTAATACTGTAGTAGCTAACTGTTCAATAGTTATTACAAATAAACACGATTCATAATGGATGCCTTTGTTTTTTCTTAATTGCTTTGCAATTTCACCCACATTTTCAACAAATTTACGATTACTCAGAAACCACACTGAAAGATTGATCTACAGCGCCATTCCGGTCGCTTGCTATAGAGAAATGTTTGGTAATAATGGCTTACGGCTCACAAATCAGTTTCAAACTTAGGTCTACCTTGAGGTCACTGATGCCCTACGCGGCGTCTCGATCTAGTTCGGGTGAGGTCACCGATGACCTACGCGGCAGATAACGTGTTAAACTTTCACTATCATTTTGTGTTTCTTCTCTGTACACTAATCGTTTTAGTTCGGCCTACAAATAAAAGTCTAAAGGTGTTAGGTCTGGTGATCTCGCCGGCCAGTTCATAGGTCAACCGCGACCAAACCACCTATAACCGAATTGGTTGTCTTGTCGAATTCATTGTGTAGGTTGTAAATTCCAACACAGTTAAGATATCGACTCGTCACACCGTCCAATTTTTCACCAGATAAGACATAACATCCCACCATTGCTAGGTACTCGACATTAGTGCATTGGTACATGTTTACAATAACTATCAGCGGGCATACGACATCACGCCGCAGCTGATCACTGGTCACTGAAATGGGAGTGCAGGCGGCCAACTGGTGCAGGGATATCAGTTTATCGGTTAATGCTGATAAAACTGTTAGAATACCCTTTACCAAAAAGATACGGTTGGACAAATTAGTCACACCAAAACTTAATGGTAAAGAAGTATTATTCTCCACTTAAGCTAAGTACTTGGGCGTAACAATCGACCAAAAACTAACGTGGGACTCTCACCTTAGCAATGTACGCCGTAAGGCAAAAATTGCTTTAGGTACGTGCAGTCGCATGGTCGGGAACAACTGGGGATTGCGTCCCAATATGATCCTATAGCTGTACAGCTGTATAGTGAGGCCGATTCCTACCTACGCCTCCACTGTCTGGTGTAATAAAGCGAACCAAAAAATGACTGCGGACAGACTAAATAGTCTACAAAGGACTGCCTGCTTAATGGCAACTGGAGCAATGCGATCATCGCCTGGAGCGGCTCTTAATGCAATTCTAGGCCTAACGCCCCTTGATATTTACTTAGACAAGGAGGCGAAGGCTAGCTAGGCTAGCGTGTATAGGACTCAGGAGGATTTGAGCTTGCTTTCCTATAGATTGAGATCCATGCTCGACTCAATCAAGGAAACGCAGGCTTTATGCATGATCTCAGATACCATGTGTCCACTATATACTTTTAACAAAAAGTATACAGTGGAACTACCCTCCAGAGAAGACTGGCTGAATGGACAGGTCATGTGTGAGGTCGGTAGCCTTATATGGTATACCGATGGACCAAAATGGGCCTCAGCGTAGGCTTTGGAATTTATGGGGAGACACCCAAATTCAAACTTAATATGAATTTGGGTAGATTCACCTCTATATTCTAGGATTCAGAAATTTTTGCCATACTTCACTGTACGGAAATCAATATGCAAAAACACTACGTTAACTAGTCTATATTAACATTAAAATTGATAGGTAAGCAGCACTGCTAGCGCTGAGATCAAACTTGGTAAACTCGAAGCTAGTTGGAGACTGCGTGAACCACCTAAACACCTTGGAAGGTAATAACAAGGTAGTTTTAAGATGGGTTCCGGGTCATGCGGGTATTCTAGGCAATGAAACTGCCAACGAACTCGCACGGGAGGGCTCAAAGAGTACACAATTTGGACCCGACCCATATTGTGGAAACTCAAAAAGTCTCCCCCGATTGACCCTAGAAATGCTTTACTACAACAAATCACTTAAGATCTGGTCTGACATACCAGGCTTAAATCATTCAAAAATCTTAATCCGAGCTTTCGATCGTAAATTCGCTTCGGAAGCTCTGGGATTAGGTAAAAATAAAGTGTGTATTTTGGTAAAAGCCCTGACTGGACACTGTTGTCTTAAAAAGCACATGTCCATCCTGGGACTAAGCAACTCAAGGATATGCCGGTTTTGCTCCCTAGAGAAGGAAACGCCTTCAAACATCCTAACAAATTGCGGAACCTTAATGCGCAAACGCAGCACTCATCTGGGAAACTATATACTTCTATTATTGGAGGGTAGGTGATTCGAGTAGTACACATTTTTGACATCTTAGATTTAAATATATTTTAAAAATAGTTAGTTTGAATTTCATGTTAATTATTTACATGTAATAAATAACTACCTACCAGCACTTATTTCCAAGCATTTTCTCTAACATCACTGCACTGTACAATTATTTCCACCATGGAAGCACTGAAAGGTTCACTAATTGAGATGTCAAAGTCATTTGAAAGTCAAATGGATGACTTTCAACGGGGACTGCATATAATCTAGTTCTGCTGCTGTTCAGATGACAGCGCCATCTATCTCATACCATGTACAACAAACTAGCGACATCTAGATCGCCCGTACTGTAACTAGGAAGTAACCTAACCATTGTATCGATCACAGAGTGTGTTAGTTATAGAACCTAAGCAATTAGTTCCATTGTAATATCTCTGAGGGCGCTGTACGAGACTATAAATATGAAGAGCCTTGCCAAGGCTCGTCCATTTTGATCGATTGCACAACAATAAAACATATATTCCAAGAGATCGCAGTCTTTGCTGTAACATATTTTTTGGTGACCCCTACTGCAAGAAGGGCAAAAAAACGCAGAGGCCAAGCAGATATCCACAAGGAGAAGAGCGACGTAAAGCGGACATCGTTGAACGGCTGGCTAATCGCCCGCCCGACCAGCAACTCCGACAACGTGGCGCGTGGCACGTGGCGCGGTGGTGAAGCATCGTGCGAGGCGCGTGGCCGCGAGGTGCGAGGCCGCGAGGCTACAAAACTTCGAGGCTGCCCTGGACACAAAAAAACGAGCACGGGAACCGAGTGCCGTGCATCGTTGAAGAGGAAATCGGGTACCACAAGACTTCAATTGCCTGGTGAGACCTTTCCTTTCTTCTTTTACAAGAAAAGAGCTGCGATCTCCCTCACAGGACTGCAATTCGGCGTCGCTGTGTATCAATTCTCAACTGCGCGTGTCGTTCGAGTGGCACGTGGCACGTGGCGGTACGTGGTGTGCCGGCCAACCAACCAACCAAGGCGAATACGAAGCCAGCGGACAAGAGGAAACAGAGAAAAGTGAGCATCCTTTCTTATTCCTTCCTTTCCGTATTTTTTCTGGTTTAGTATTCCCATTAATTTACTAGTAAAAATGTCTAGTGATGAGGCTAACGAAAAGCCAACTCCTTTAGAGAGTCAAGAACTAAGGGAGTTAAAAAAGAAGCGAAAATCCTATAGAGGAAAACTTACTATGTACTGCAATTTTGTAAAGAAATTTAGAGAAATTAACGTAGAAAAATTATCTGCCTCTCAAATATTAGATTTACAACTAAGAACCGAAGCTGTAGGGTCTATATACAATATTTTAGATACTATACAAGAAAGGATCGATGTATTGTGTACCGATATAGACGAGCAATTAGCAGACCGTCAAAAATATGATGATGCCTATTTTGAAAATGTAGCTCATGCTAAATTAATGATAAATTCCAAGCAATCCGGACATGCCCCCAACCAAGTACAAGTTGTAAATGTTCAAAATAAACCAGAGACACAGGACATAATTAGATATCCTGAAATTTCATTACCATCATTTAGCGGAGGAATGAACGATTGGTTGGAATTTAGAGAAACCTTTGATTCACTAATTAACCAAAGTCAAATGAATAGTATTCAAAAATACAAATATCTACGAAGCTGCTTACAAGGTGGCGCTCTGGAGGTAGTCAGCTCACTCGAATTCACAAGCGAGAATTACTCCTTGGCTTGGAATCTACTCTGTGAGAGGTACAACAACCCGCGTTTATTAATAAATAAGCATCTGAAAGGGCTATTCAACATGGAAACAATTTCATTTCAAGCTAGCTCTTTGAGGTCTGTCATAGATAATATATCCAAACATTTACGATCTCTAAAGTCACTTTCGGTACCTGTTAGTGAATGGGACCTAGTAATTATACATTTTATTAGTTCCAAATTACCACTTTCCATACAAAGAAAGTGGGAAGAGCGGATTAGCTCGAAGGAATTGCCTTCGTTGCAGGAATTTAAGGATTTTCTCCGCTCTCGAGCTGACCTGCTAGAAGTGTCACACTCAGACGAAGTAAGTTCTGACAGTCGCGACAAAAGGTCTTTGGTGGCCACGTCCTCCTTCGTCACTCCGAGACCAGATAAGCAAAATTTACATCAATGTCCACAGTGCAAGGGTAAGCATTATATTAATCAGTGCCCAGGATTTTTAAGCCTGAGTCCAGTGATGCGCATCCGCGCCGTCAAAAGGTCAAAGCTCTGCCTCAACTGCCTGAGCCCTAACCATGCAGTGAGGAGAGGTTCCGTACCGCTCGCCGCCGCGAACTAATCATCTCTAAAGCGCTCCCGTTGTTAAAAATCGTTAAATATAGAAAAAGTTTTCCGATTTATCTGCAAATTGCTGTGTTGCTGTGTTTTGTGTAGTGCCATATCGTGGTTGTGTTTGTTTTTTGCTGTGGTGAAAATTTCAAGTGATTTCTCAAGGATCTTTGCAACGGAGATAACCTAAAAGCTGAAAAGGGTAAAATTTTTACTACTTTTTCGCAAACGCTGCTAAAAGGAGATCAGTAACCTATATTTATTTTTATACCATCTTATAGGCCTTTTTAGCCCCCAGATATATCCGTTGTTTCCAGATTTTTTCGCTTGAAAACAACTGAACTACAGCATGAAGACTGAAAAACCACGTGGCCACTAAATTCTTAACCGAACACCTGTACTTATTTCTGACATTGCATTTATGTCTGGGAGAAACTTCTAAGTACATAAAATCTTTTTTGAGGCAAATCGGAAATAGAATCAAAAAGTTATTAGTAAAAAACCAAACTTTTTAAGTTTCACTTATATTTGAAGGCATTTTTTTTCTTTATTATGATCGACAATACCCCATTTTTATTTTAGCTTTATATGAGTAATATTTCTGTTAATATTTTCACAAAAAATTAGATTTTTCCACTGAATAGTTTTATCTGCAAGAATTTTTTCTTGAAAAAACACTTCCACGTGGTCTTGTTTTCAGATTAATGCGCGTGCTTTTGAATACACCAAAAAAGAAACCACTAAATATCCAACCAAAATCCGTTCGCAGACTAAATTTATCTGTCATAGATCCAAAGATACAAATTTTTTTTTATGTTTATTGGTAATAATTTCTAAAATAAATTAAATTTTTATATTCTATCTATCTTATAGTAATATACTCACCGAGACCTACCCATAGAGCCCAAACTCGATTAAGTTATATCTCTCCGTCATCGAGATACATAAATTAGGTCTTATTAGCCGCCATCTTGGAATTGGTTTTATTAGTATTTCTCATGAACTAGATGGTCAAAACTTATCGTGCTTGACCTTATTTTGATCGGGAGCGCTTGGCGAAGCCAATTCCGCGGTCACCTAGCAAAAAACTTTTAGGTACCTAAAGTCAGCGGGAACATATAGCCCTAAAGATTTTACATAAATTAAGCCCAAACTCGGACCATTTATAGTTAAAACTGGCTACGGAATAAATAAAATAACTTTTTAGACCGCCATGTTGGAAAAATTCAACTAATTATAACTCTGGTACAGCTCAACGTATTCTAGTGGAGTTTGGGCTTAAACTTCTTGGAATCATCAGAGGAATCGGAAGCTACTAATATAAACTAGATAAAGTGACCCCAGCCGGAACAAAAAAAAATGTCCTGCAAATCTGGTTCTTCGGGATCTAGCTCTGCTAAAACAAGGCCTACCAAAACAAGTAGAGGAGGAAGTCCTACACCCAGTGTTGCTCTGCGCAAAAAGGTTTTAATTCAAAACGCATCTACATCTGGAAGAGCACCTGAAGACGACCAAGAAACCAGAGATCTTGCGATAGTGGAGAGTGAAACCAAATCCATAGGCACCGCTCCAACTGGACCAAACATTGGAGGTAGTAGCGGACCTACAAAACCAAGTGCAGAAAGTGGCTGCTCGATTACAATGGATATTGACAAAGAGCTGGTTGCTTTGGGCCTCTGCAAGCCGGTCCGAGAGACGGAGGACGAATGGTCGGATGGCGATAGCATAGTCAGCGACAACAGTAAAAGGTCCAGTATATTACCACCAGCATATAAACGTGCAGGCATCTCTATGGACCTAGCAACACAGAGAGCAAACGAATTTCTGCTTTCTGGTAAAGAAGCCCTAGAGAAGGTAGGAAACATGAAAAAGGAGTGTAAAAGCGAAGTTCATGACTGCCTCCAGGGCCTTTATGAAACTGTGCTGTCGCTATCTGACTCACGCTCTCGGCACCGGCTTGCAGCGGAACAAGAAAGATCTAGAGCCGCGAAAGAATTGGTACGTGTCGAACGAGCCCATAATAAAGAACTGGCTGAAATTCGAACCTTACATTATAACAAGCTCGCAGAGACATATGAAGCCATAAAAGATACGGGCAAAACTGCTGAGTCAATACGTTCTTGGCTTAGATACGAGATGGATGAACCCATTAAGGCAATCAGTAAAATCCAGTTAGAAATACATGGCCTTGCAATAAAGACTCAACCATTACCAACAAAAGAAACACCTATTGCCCAGTCAGATAAATGTACTGAAAGCTATGTATCTCTGATAAAAGAAATATCAGAACTGAACCAGAAAATAACCAACCTCAGCCTCGTGGTACAGAAATTAGTAAATAAAGAAATAGAATTGGAGACTGAAAGGTCCTATTGTGAGAAAAATAGCACACATACAGACCCCCGAATAGATCGAATAATTGCGGAGCTCGAGGACACAAAAAAAATAATACAAAGATACCATACCACAAATTTAACGCGGGAAAGAGAAAATAAAGAGACATTATCTATAAAAGAAGATCTAGAAAACTCAATAAAGCCGATAACACGTCTCTTGAACACGGTTCTCAATGAAATTAACGATCTTAAAGACTTCAATACCACCCAAATAGCATTCCAAGGAAATACTGGACTAGGAACTGAATTAGCTATAACAGAAATTAAGGATAAAATTAACGAACTCAAAAATATCACTCACAATAACAATACCATAGATGAAGAGATTAAAAGCATAAAGCAAAACGAACATACTAAAGTATTAGCTAACAATAAAAAAACATATGCAGAAGCAACTAATACCCCCCGCTATGCAATGATTATTGAGTCCATAGATCCCCGCTCAACATGTGATGATATTTTAAAACAGGTTAGAAAAGATGTGGACCCTGTAGACCTGGGAGTACGTGTTAATAAAATATCTAAACTAAAAAATCAAAAAGTTATAATAAGCTGCGACTCCCAGCAGGACAGACATCTGCTTAAAACTGCAATTCGTGATACTTGTGATAAGCTAACAGTATCAACACCTGTAACTAAAAACCCACAGCTACGTCTCGTGGGCGTCACAAATGACTTAAACGATACTAAACTTGTTAAAGCCATCACAAGTCAGAACGACTATTTACTGCAAGAGTTAACAGAGGAACAAAAAAGTATAAAAATCTTACGCAGAATCAAAGGAAGGGTTAGGGAGGTTAATAATGTTATACTCGAAGCCTCACCGCAAATGTGGTCAAAATTGAGAAATCAAAAACTACGAATTGGCTATCAAGTCATTCCCTGCATCGACCAATCACCACTCACACAGTGTTATAAATGTCTTGGCTTCAGTCACAAAGCAAAAGACTGTAATAACAAACAACGTTGTGGATATTGTGCTGAGGAGCATGATACAAGAGACTGTCCAAATCGCAATAATGCTCCTAAGTGCTGTAACTGCAATATTGCTAAAAGGGACAACTTCTTGCATCCAGCATACAGCCCAGAATGCCAAGAATGGCAAAAATGGGACCAAATTGCTAGATCATCAGTCTCCTATTGTTAAGAAATATTCAACGAAACAACAAATATAGGACCCCAAAATACTTCTAGTACAATGAAGCATATAAAATTCATGCAGATTAACCTGGATCGTGGGCGGGCGGCGACACTTGAGTGCCTACGTGCAGCCACGATGCAGGAATACTCTGTGATTTTGATGCAGGAACCATACGTTGGTGCCAAAGCTCATTTAACTGCGGGTTCCCAGTATAGAATCATACAAAAAGTTAACAAGGATAGAGATAAACCTGTCAGGTCGGCAATTGTTATCAGCGATCCCACAATTCAATTCATTATCAATCCTACTCTCCTATCTGAGGACATAGTAGGTGTAGAGTTAGAACTTGGTCACTTAAAAATAGGTGTAATCAGTATGTATCTACATCAGAAGGGAGACATCGATGAAGACCTACAAGTGATAAGGAGATACAAGAAAAACATGACAACAAATGACATTATAATAGGAGGGGATGCCAACGCAAAGAGCATCTGGTGGGGATGCAAAACAGACGACAGCAGAGGAAAACTCATTATGGAAACATTCGCGGAACTGAATATAGATATCCTCAATGTAGGCACCACACCTACTTTTTCTGTTTATAGAATGAATAAATTATGCACGAGTATAATCGATATTACCGCTTGCTCGTCATCACTACTTCATAGACTGAAAGACTGGTATGTCAATGAATCACTCTGCACAATTTCAAGCCACAAATTAGTCTCATTCAATCTCGAATTAGTGCTTTCTAATACCGCAGTCAATATACATGGCACAAGAATCTATAATACCAAAAAGGCAAATTGGGGCAATCTGAAAAATGAACTGAATACAGAACTTAGTAGATATGCGATAAGTAAGAAAATAGACGAAATCACCACACCACAAGAGCTAGAAGAAACAATAAAAAACTACACAAAATTAATATTAGCAGGCTGTAATAACAATATACCAATGAAAAAACAGAAGCGAAAAGTAAAAGATCCTGTATGGTGGAACAACGAAATAAATGAAAAGAAAGCAGATATGATTAGGAAAAGAAGAAGAATAAGGAATGCAAACCCTCTAAGAAGAAAACATGTAATAGACCAATATTTAGATGCAAGAGAAGAATATACTAATGCAATTGAAAAGGCTACAACTCAAAGCTGGAAAAATCTCTGCAACAAAGAAGAAAAAGAGTCTCTCTGGCAAAGAACATACCGGATCCTAAAAACTTGCTCAAATAGAGAACAGGACAGACTACTCCGTGACTCAGATGGAAAAATCCTTTCAGAAGTCGAATCAGCGAACCATCTAGCTGATACATTTTATCCATGGGACAACCCTGACACTGATAGTGTACAGCAGACTGAAATAAGAATAGAAAGACAGCAAATAATAAGCAAACTTAAAAATGAAGACATTTCAGCCATCAAGTTGTTCACAAAACTTGAAATAAGAGAAATATTTAAGAATATGAGTCCGAAGAAAGCTCCTGGAGAAGATGGCTTAACATCAGATATATGCCAAGCTGCGTTTGAAAGCAACCCGGAAATCCTGCAATCCATTTACAATAAATGCTTAACACTAGGCTACTTCCCAGAAATATGGAAAACAGCAACAATTAAGGTTATTCCCAAGCCTAACAGTAACAGTTCAGATCACTGTGGACAACTGGTTTCGTTACCTTATATGCACAAAAAACAGGTAAATGAGAAAATTGTGTTTGTTCCTATTAATGCAAAACGCCTGGAGAGATTTAGAAGTAATATGTTAAAAATCCTTCCATCCCTTTCTTATAAGAACAATGCAGACTATTTATATAGTGAATTATTTACCTTTATAAACAATGAATTTAATAAAACATTCACTTCTAAAACATTCTCCAGAAACAGTCGCAAGGCATTTAATGAGTGGGCGACAGTAGGAATTCATAAAAGCAGACGAAGGTTATATGACCTTTACCATGAAAGATCGTATAATCTTTCCGATGCTTTTAAAAAATATGTAAAAAATTATTCTAAAATGTTTAAAAGAGTTTGCTCCACAGCCAAATCATTACATATTAGTAACAAAATTAAGACAGCTAAGAATAAAATTAAAATGACGTGGAGTATAATTAACAGCGAAACCGGTAATGAGAAACCTCGTAATTCAAACTATCAATTAAAAATTAATAATGAATTGACTAAATCAAATCAAGAAGTTGCAGCGGTGTTTGAGAAATATTTCACTGATGTTCCTATCTTGACAACAGAGTCATTGAATGCTTCTCCAACTGTCGCCGAATCATTACTTAAACAGAATGTTAATACCTGTTTAAAAGAATTTAGATTTGAAAAAGTATTACCGCATAATATTGTAAAATACTTCAAAACCATTGATGTAAAGAAAACCGCAGATTTGTGGGGGATTTCCGTTACAGTGATTACGTCCATAATAGATTTAATTGCACCTCATCTTGCTATTATTTTTAATACTTGTATCGATTCTGGTGTGTTTCCTGATTTAATGAAGTATAGTAAAGTAATACCTTTATTTAAATCTGGTAGTACATTGGACCCCGCTAATTATAGACCTATTTCTGTACTACCAACTCTCAGTAAAATTTTTGAAAAAATAATTTTGGATCAATTGTTAATTTTTTTTAATACAAATAAATTACTTCATAAAAATCAATTTGGTTTTACAAGGGGTCGCTCGACGTCTGACGCCGGTGTTGAGCTTATGAAATATATTTTTAATGCCTGGGAGAATTCACAAGATGCCTTAGGTATTTTCTGTGACCTTTCCAAGGCTTTCGATTGTGTTCATCATGATACATTAATCAGGAAACTACAACATTACGGTGTAAAAAATTTGGCGCTTAAACTTATTACTTCATATTTAAGTAACAGAACTCAAAAAGTCGTCATTAATGGTAAATGTTCCTCCGGATCGGTAGTATCAATGGGCGTTCCTCAGGGCTCGATTCTTGGCCCATTCCTGTTCTTAATCTATATTAATGACTTACCTTATCTTGTAGGGGACAATCACGATATAGTATTATTTGCTGACGATACCTCTTTAATTTTCAAACTGAAACGGCAGTCAATTAAATATGACGATGTAAATAATGCTCTATCGAAACTAGTACATTGGTTTAACGCCAACAATTTGCTCTTAAACGGCAATAAGACAAAATGTATTAAATTTACAATACCTAATGTAAAACATTCGAAAACCAATGTGCTCGTCAATGGGGAGGAGTTGAGTCTTGTGGATACCACTGTTTTTCTCGGTATTACTATTGACGCGAAACTTCAATGGGGCCCCCATATATCTAAATTAGCAAGCAGACTTAGTTCTGCAGCATATGCTGTAAGAAAGATTAGAAGTCTCACAGATGTTGAGACAGCTAGGTTAGTGTATTTTAGTTACTTTCATAGCGTAATGTCTTATGGAATTTTGCTATGGGGTAATGCGACTGATATTGAAGCTATATTTGTTTTGCAAAAGAGAGCCGTACGGGCGATTTATAATCTAAATTGTAAAGAGTCCCTTAGAGAAAAATTTAAAGAAATAAACATATTAACTTTGGCATCGCAATATATTTATGAAAATGTAATGTATGTACATAAAAACATAAATAGCTTTAATAAGAATAAGGATGTTCATACCTTAAACACTAGGAACAAACATAAGCTTGTAATGCCACTTACAAGACTCCACAGAATTAGTAATTCATTTATGGGGCAATGTATACGCTTTTACAACAGAATCCCAGAACATGTTCAAAGTTTGTCAATAAACAAGTTTAAAAGTTTTATTAAAGAAAAACTGTACAAAAAGGGTTATTATAATATCAAGGAATACATGAGTGAAAATAACCCCTGGGAATAAGGTGATCGCCACCATGCTGGTTCTATGAAAATTCATTTAAAATTGTATAATCTAAATTATTGTTAAGTGAAATTATGTTTAAAAAAAAAAGTCCCGCTGGGTTTCTTGCTGGTTCTTCCCAGGACAGAGGTATTTTCCGAACCAGTGGTAAATAAAATAATGACTTTCAATAAGTATTATGTAATAATCCATATTGAATAAAAATCATTCCATTCTATTCTATTCTAACAAGGAAGACTACTCCCTGGCAAAATCCTATAGGCCAATCGGGTTATTACCAGTTTTAGGTAAGGTTCTAGAGAAACTTTTTGTAAATAGAGTCCAGTGGCAACTAGGAAGGGAAGGTAAAATTAACAATAGACAATACGGTTTCACTCCCCAAAGAAGTACTGAGCCCTATTTGATACAACTACACTTATAAAGAAAGGACTTAAGAATAAAGCTATAGTGGTACTAATATCGTTAGATATAGAAGGTGCGTTCGATAACGCATGGTGGCCTGCCATAATTAAAGAACTCTACGCCAAAAATGTAGACAAATCTATGGTCAGGCTCATTAGCAGTTACTTATCTGAAAGAAAAATACATCTTAGGTATGCTGGGCAAGAATGCAGGAAAGCCACAAATAAAGGATGTATCCAGGGCTCTACTTGCGGCCCTATGCTCTGGAACATCCTTATCGACCCCTTACTTAACGCAACTAAGGGCCTAGATGCCCACGTACAAGCTTTTGCTGATGACATTCTGATCGTAGCCAAAAACAAGGATGGCCAAAAACTAGAAAAAGACATAAATGAAACACTAAGAATAATCACGGAATGGGGCAAAAAACATAAACTAAGATTTGCTCCCCAAAAAACCCAGTCCATAATCATAACAAAAAAATTGAAATACCACAGACCTTGTTTACACATTGAAGGACTTACATTACAGTACACAAATCAAATGAAAGTTCTAGGCCTAACAATTGATAATAATGTAAATTTTAAGGCTCACCTTGATAGCGTCTGCCGAAAAGCAATCAACATCTACAAAATGGTTTCCAGGGCGGCAAAAGCCCATTGGGGATTAAATTCTGAAATCATAAAAACCATCTATTCAGCTGTGGTCGAACCGACAATACTATATGCTGCTAGCTGTTGGGCGGAGACAACCGAAAAAAAGTATATCGAAAAAATACTTAATAGAATGACCCAAATATTTGGTATACGTATCTGCAAAGGGCATAGAACTAACTCCCTGATCTCCAGCACTATTCTGTCCCAAATAATACCATTAGCACTAAGGGCTAAAGAGAACGCAAACATATACGAGATCAAGAAAGGAAAGCCCGTCGATTTCTTACCTGGAAGACAACTAGAAAAACTAATAAGCCCTTACGATCTGCCCCATCCATGCGAGAGGTCGCAGCGCAGTTTTGGCCTAGTAAGTGAACAGAAGGAAATTGATGACGTAAGTAACGACTGGGTCAAAATCTTCACTGATGGAAGTAAAATCGACACAAAGGTAGGCGCAGCAGTAACGATCTGGAAAAATGGAGTGGAAATTAAGACAATAACCTTCAAACTAGAAAGCTATTGTAGTGTCTTCCAAGCAGAGATGATTGCAATTTTAAAAGCTGTAAAGTACGTTGCTGACAGAGATTACCAAGGAGCAAATATCTTTACTGATTCAAGATCAGCTGTTATAAGCATATGTGATCCAAGCTCATTGAACCCAATTGCTTTTAAAATTCGTAACATGATAAAAGACATTGAAGACAACCAAAAGAAAATCTTACTGTACTGGATTAAGGCCCACTGTGGAATTCAGGGCAACGAAAGAGCAGACGAACTAGCCAAACGAGCTGCTACTAGAAGCAAGCAAAAACCGGAATATGATAAATTCCCACTGTCGTATGCAAAGCGCCTCACTAGAAACGCAACCCTACAAATTTGGCAAAGAAAATATGAAGAATCGACAACCAGCACCATAACCAAGACTTTCTTTCCCAATGTTTTAGTAGCTTATAAAGTAATAAAAAATATAAAAATGAATAATTTAGTCACACACCTGTTTACTGGGCATGGCGGTAACAATGCTTACCTGTATAAATATAAATTGGCATCATCCCCGTGCTGCACTTGCGATGAAAACGTAAACCAAACTGTAGAGCACATTATAATTGACTGCCCGCGATTCAGTAAAGGAAGATTTGAAGCTGAATGCAGCATGGGAATGACCATTGCAAAAGACAATCTAAACATTATAATCGAGGATAGCACTTGCCGACCTATCTTTATGACATTTGCTCTTCAAGCATTAAGAATTATAAGTAAGGAAAATGGAAGTATAATGGTAGAGTAAGCAAATGTTAGAGTACGGTACATGTAATGAATTCCAAAAAAGAAAAAAAAAACTATTTACTTAGTACTTGTTAAATACACGTACTTTAATCAAAAATCTGTAACTACAAATAACAAGTGTTAAGAAAGTAGAAATGCTAGAGTAAGAAATCTTAAGTAATGAAAAGTTTTAAAACATTATTAATTTAGTTAGTAAATATAATATGTATAAAGAGTATATTGTAAAAAAGCGATAAAGAAAGAAAAAAAAATAATAAAAAAAGAATAAAAAAAACAGAAAAAAAGATAAAGAAAAAAAATTAGATATAGAAAATAAAAAAATAAAATAAAAAAAATATATACTTAAGGATATTCTAGAATAATCTACTTAAGTAAGGATACACAAAAATTAGATGTAAAAACAGAAATAACATAATAGTAAGAAATCCTAAGTAATGTAAAGCTTGTTATATAAGCTGTTAATAAAAGTAATGTGTATAATGAAAAAAAAAAACATGTATGCAAAGCAGAAAAAAAATATACCTAGCAATTCTAGAATATATTAATGTAATTGTAACGTATGTCAGAAATTTCAGTAAGAATATTATACAACAGTAAGTGTACTGAGTGAAGTAATGTATAAGATAAGAAGTATTGAGTAATATGTAGCTAAAAATTTAGAAATATAACAATAAGTGTACCAATGATAAACCAAACTGTAAGCAGTACGGAACAATAAAATAAAAAAAAATAAAATAAAAAAAAAACAAAAAAAAAACAGTATCATTAAAACAGTAGTTAAATGCTAGAAAGAAGGGTACTGCAGAAAAGTAGTAGTAAGCAATAGTTAAAAAAAAAAAAAAAAAAACCATGCAGTGATAAACTGTCGCTCATCAACGTGTAGGCAATGTCAAGGTAAGCATAATACACTTCTCCACATACCTACCGAAGGTACACAACACCAGCAAACATTTCAATCACATCCAACAACGCTACTAAACTCGCATTTGGCGCATACAAACCAACAAACTAATCATACCGAGAACAAAACGCAGCGATCGGCACAACCGAGTACAAGCACATCAAACAGTGCGCGGTTTATTGCTACCGGACCAGCGACACTTACGAATACGGTGACTTCACATGTCGTACACAACAAAACTATTTTTCTCTCCACCGCTCGTGTCTATGTTTTTGACAATAAAAATAAACGTCACACTTTACGAATTCTTTTTCTTTTACTTTACGAAATTTTGTCAAACATAATTCGAGTGATCTGGCGGCTTCCTGTTTATCACAAGGTATTGAGTGGAAATTTATTCCTGTTTATTCACCCCATATGGGTGGTATTTGGGAAGCAGCCGTCAAAAGTGTTAAGTTTCACTTAAAAAGGACATTAAATCAAAGTTTGTTAACGTATGAGGAGTTCTCAACTCTTTTAATAGAAATTGAGGGAATACTAAACAGTCGACCCCTCTGCCCCCTCCCTACTTCCGACACAGACATAATCCAAGTCCTTACCCCTGCTCACTTCCTCATTGGAAGACCGATTACTTCTCTGCCAGACTTCGAATACAAAGACATACCAATGACGAGATTGAAACACTTTCAACAACTCCAACAGATGAACCAGGGATTCTGGAGAAGATGGTCACGTGACTACGTGGGGCTCCTTCAGCAGCGAAGCAAATGGCGAAGCTCCAAAGGACCCAGTCTGGCTGTCGGCACGATCGTCCTAGTCAAAGACGATCGCCTCCCTCCCTGTCTTTGGGCGCTGGCGAGGATCACCGCAGTACACCCGGGCCCTGACAACACTGTTCGTGTCGCAACGATGAAGACGTCAAAGGGAGCCATCATCAAGCGTAGTTTCAACTCGATTTGTCCTTTACCAACGGACTGTAATTAGTGTCCAGTTTATAGGTACCTAATACTAGTATATAGGTAGTCATCATTAAGCATATCCTAATTAAGTTTTAATATGTTATTTAAGTACATAAGTTTACTTTACATTTCTTGCAAATAAATATTGGTTTCAAAGTAGGGATCAAGTTTAGGTAGGTAATAAAATGAAGCCTTTCCTATTGTTCAAACTTAGCTTAGGGGTGTTTCACTCATTTGATTTATTCAATTTTCATTCATTTAGATGTGCCCAGGTCATGGACAAACTGTTTAGAAAGCTCGGCAGTTTCTTTGTGACAGGGTAAATATTTAGGTAGGTAAATTACCAAAGAGTAATTTAAATTTGTAATTTGGTTTTGAAATGGTAATATTAGTTTACCTATTTACTTTCTTCAATTTGAAATTACCATTTCAAGGCCGGAGCATGTTCAGATGACAGCGCCATCTATCTCATACCATGTACAACAAACTAGCGACATCTAGATCGCCCGTACTGTAACTAGGAAGTAACCTAACCATTGTATCGATCACAGAGTGTGTTAGTTATAGAACCTAAGCAATTAGTTCCATTGTAATATCTCTGAGGGCGCTGTACGAGACTATAAATATGAAGAGCCTTGCCAAGGCTCGTCCATTTTGATCGATTGCACAACAATAAAACATATATTCCAAGAGATCGCAGTCTTTGCTGTAACAGCTGCCTCAACTGCATCGTCTCTACCTGGTGATTTTTATGCATTTAGAAAATTCATCTCAGCTGCTTTAACATCTTTGCATAACCAAGTAGATCTTCTGGGAAGAGAACTAGATCGTAGTCAAATGCGTCGCCGCTAGAAGATGATCCTATTCCATGGAGTTCCTGAAGAAAAATCCGAGGAATCTTTGTTACGTGTTAGAGCCATGCTGCAGCTATATTCCTGGTATAGTTGTAACACGAATGGGTCGGCACGACCGGGGAAGGACCACGCTCTTACAGAATACCAGCGTAAAACAGCAGCTTAATGCTGCTGTGTTTCGTGAGCGTACAGAATCGGAGACCCTTTTTACTGGAAACGACGTATTCCATCTTAGTCCTCACGGGTGACAACGCATCTGCATTTAATTCATAATCGAGGATAAATGTAGATGTCTATGGGCCGCAGGAACCACTTACCATCAGGTGGACTGTGTGCTCGTTTGTCACCCTATCCTATAAAAAAAAGAAACTGCCGCCGTCACAAGTACACTTATCAGCACGAAACTACCAGTGTCAAGTTTCAGTAAAACATCCATAAGTCGTTGTGATGACAACTGGGATCTGGGACATCCTTCCGATAAATCTTGCAGGCCTGTGGTTGTCAAATTCAGCGATACTGTAATGCGAGACAAGGTTTGGTACTCCAAAACCGAACTTAAGGGCACAGGTATAACCCAGTCGGAGTTTCTTAAAAGGAGACGCCACAATGTTTTTCTTGAAGCTAGGCGAAGGTATGCCGTGACCAAATGTTGGACCAGGGATGGAGTTATCAATATTTCAACTCCAGATGGCACAAGGCACCAGCTTGAGACCTTGTCTGAGCTTGACGCAATATGCAACGGGTCAACTTCTGCCTCACCCGCTTATCCAATTGGGGTTGAGGCAAATAAGGCCCCCGAAGATAAAAATGCACCACAGCGAACTTTCTTATTTAACATCATCATTTTATTAATTTTGTAATCCTTATTGTTATAACTTTCTCTTTTTTTCTTTTTTGCTTTCTATCATCATTACTTTATATCTACATTATTTTTTCATTGTTAATCGTTAATTAGATAGTAAATTGTAATGATTAATAAGCTCTCGTTGGAATGTTTATTATTAGTGTTATAATTTCTTTTGTAAGGAAGTTAATCGTTGGTATAATGTTATTTTGGAATGTTTATTATTATAAAAGTTTTGTAAGGTAGTTAATTGTTAAGTTAACGTACTAACGTACTGTCACTTATTGATATTTTGACTCATCTGACCAATAACATTGTAGTCTTTACATCTGACATTGACACCTTTCACTTTTGTGTCTATGGTACGTTAACGTTCCGTTTCTTTACTTATTGTTAAGTTAATTATACATTTCTTTCATTACTGACTTATTTATTTTTGAATTATTTTATATATATATATAAACATTATACATACATTTAGTAATCAGGTATAATTTAATATGATTTCTTTAGATGATAGTGTTCGGAGTTCCAATACCTTCGTCTTTGATTCTGCTTCTGTTGGATTAAGCAACATTGATGGCTTTGAAAGCATTGCAACCTTAATTATGTTAGATTAAATTTTTAGTGAATGTAGCAAAAATTTTAATGCTATTCACATAAATGCTCAAAGTATTCCTGCTCATTACCCCGACATGTTGTCAAGTTTTAATAGCAAAATATACACGCTAATCTTGTTTCGAAGTCATGGTTAAAACCATGTCTTCCATCAACATCCTTCTCGCTTCCAGGTATTCATTTGATTCGTAACGACCGTACCGATCGGGGCGGTGGCGGAGTTGCTATTTATCTACGCTCTCATATACCGTATTCAGTAATTCATGTTTCAACTGGTTCTCAGACTGGAGGCGAAGCTGAATTTCTCTTTATCGCAGTTCTTCTCGGTCATACTAAATTACTTTTTGGAGTCTTTTACAGCCCCTCTCTACTATTACTACTTCACCAGAACAGAACAGAACAGACGTTAGAAAATATCCTTGAAAATCTTACACCTATCTATTATCATAGTATAATTATAATATAATAATCATGGATGATTTTAATACTTGTCTTTTAAAAACCAACGCCAGATCAATAAAACTAAAACCTATTATCGAAGCAGCAAATTTAAAACTCCTTCCTACTTCTGCCACACTTTTTCCCGAACTGTGTTCTCTTCTCGACATAATGTTTATATCTTCACTTTACCTTGTTCAATAAATTTGGGCAATTTGCTGCTTATTCTTTTTCCTGTCATGACCTTTTATACTTGTCTTACAAAATCCGTCCCCCTAAAGCTAAGTCAAGGATTCTACTTCAGCGTAACTTTTGTGACTTGGACTTGAAGCAGCTTTTAAATGACGCTCTAAAGATTGATTGGAATTTAGTCGTCAATGCTTCTACTGTTGATGAACAGGTAGATTCGTTCAACAATTTGTTAATTCGGCTTTATGACGTTCATGCTCCTGTTCGTCCAGTGCGTGTAAAGCATTCTACCCCTCTCCTTGGCTGACTGATGATATAAAAAATCAAACATTAAAAATTGTGCCAAAGCAAAATACAAGTCAGTTCCTAGCGACCTGACTCGAGAGAAGTATAGATTAGTACGGAATCGTTGCAACCATCTGTGTAGAAAAGCACAACGACGCCATATCCATGAATCAGTACCAGATCCTGACCCTGCTAGGGTCTGCAAATTTCTTAAGTCTTTAGGAGTAGGGAAATTACGACAAAATTTCACTCACCATAACTTTGATCTCAATCAGCTTAATTTGCATTTCTCCTCTTCGTCGTGCATTAACGATAAAGCAAAACAATATACTTTGGATTCTCTTTCAAAAGCTCCCGCTCCGGACACTTCTGCTTTTAATTTTAGTCAATTTAACAGTTGTGATGTTAAGAGAGCCAATGTATAATAATATCCATCCATTCAAATTCAATTGGCAGTGACTGCATTAGTCGGAAAATGGTCATCCCTCTCATTGATCTCCTTTCACCTGTGATCACTTCCATCCTGAATAATTGACTGAATTCTTCTTTTTTCCCTTCAGTTTGGAAAGATGCATTTGTAGTTCCTCTTCCGAAAAAGTCGAATCCATCTACTTTTTCTGATTATAGACCTATCTCTATCTTGCCTTTCCTTTCCAAAGTTCTTAAACGTCTTCTGCACAATCAATTAAGCACCTATCTTTTAAAACATAATCTGTTAAATCCTTTGCAATGCAGTTTCCGTCCTAGCCATAGTACGACCACTGCACTTTAACAAATATAATATAATATGGAGAAACAATAGCTTAACATTCTTACTTTACTTGATTTTAATAATGCATTTAATACAGTAGATTTTTGATATCTTGTTCGGCATCCAGCGCTTTCTCAACATATCTCCAACTGTAGTTGACTAGTTTCGAAGTAACTTGTTTGATCGCCGACAGCGCATTCAGGTGCAATATGTTTTTTCCACCATGACTACTACAGTGGCTGGCGTACCACAAGGTGCCGTGTTGTCTCCTCTCCTGTTTGCAATTTTCATTAACTCTATAAGTCATAATTTGTCCTCTTCCTACCATTTGTATATATAAAGGCGACCGCTCAGACCCATCCAACTATAGGCCTATCGCGATCACCTCCTTGTTCTCCAAAATAATGGAATCCATTATTAACTGCCAGCTCATCCGGTACCTTGAGGATCACCAGCTGATTAGTGACCGCCAATACGGTTTTTGTCGGGGTCGATCAGCTGGTGATCTTCTGGTCTACCTGACCCATAGATGGGCGGAGGCAGTAGAGTCCAAGGGGGAGGCGTTGGCCGTTAGTCTGGACATTGCAAAGGCCTTCGATCGGGTTTGGCACAAAGCGCTTCTTTCGAAGCTCCCTTCCTATGGGCTTCCCGAGAAATTGTGCAATAGGATCACCAGCTTCCTTGCAGATCGGAGCATCAAGGTCGTTGTAGACGGTGCATGCTCTGACTACAAGGCTATTAACGCTGGTGTTCCACAAGGCTGTGTGCTATCACCAACGCTGTTTTTCTGCATATTGTAACGAACCCCCCCCCCATCTTTTTTCTTTTCTACTATATCCTACTTATACTTGTATTTCTTTAGAATCTATATCTGTAAGGTATATAAATATATCTAATTTACGTGACCAGTATAACTTGATCTTTCTAAATTAAAAAAAATATAGGCCGTTTAATAAATTTATGGCGTGATCGTCTTAGTTAGGACCCTTTTTTACGTTGTGTTTGTATAGTAACTTAGTTCTTTTAGGTGTATCTTGGAAGAATGAATATTCACGAGAGCAATCGAAAGCTGTTGGTAGAGTCTTATAAGCTAAAGAACCCCGTTCACGAAGACAGAGCTCAAAAAGGTTAAGAACAATAAATTGTCTCTATTCCACTTGTATCTGGTCCACAACAGTCAATTCCTTACTAATTAATCCCTTCCCGCTTGGAAAAGGCTCACAATATTTATATCAAATAGTAATCAAATAGTTACAAGGGCTTCGCTCTCCCACATTTTAAAAAAATGTGGAGGAGGTACACGGCCCCCCACACACGCCGCGCACGGTGAGCGCCAACCATTTTAATGCTTACTTTTAGTTGCCTTCTGTTCTTTACCGCTCCATTGGAACTTTCGTCCCTTTTTAAGTAATTCACAGAGCGGTATTATGCTCTCGCTGTAATTTGGTATAAACCTTCTATAAAAATGCATAGACCTAAAAAGGCCCTTAATTGTTTAATCTTTTTAGGTGCTGGAAACTCTTGGATCGCTCGAATCTTATCGGGATCTGTCTTTATGCCTTCTGTTGAAATTATAAAACCCAGCATTTTAATTTCTTTACAAATAAATTCACATTTCTGCAAGTTACACGTTAAGCCAGCTTTGTTCAATTTACTTAAAACAATATCAATGTGCTCCAAATGTTTATCTAACGTTCCTGTTGTAATAATGGCTAGATCATCTAAATAGTTCACACAAAATTCTTGGACTTCTGGTCCTAATATTAAATTCATGGCTCTGCTAAAGCTTCCTACTGATGTTTTTAATCCTTGCGGCAAAATATTATATACATATGACTTTCCATTGAATGTGAATCCAGTATATTTTCTACCATCTTTATTTATCGGAATTTGAAAATATGCATTATTTAAGTCAATGGTAGTGATATAGTTCGCTCCGTGAAACGAATTCAAAACATCTAATTGTATAGGTGGTTTCTCTGTTTCTGCAACCATTTTCTTATTTATGCTTCTGGCATCAAGCAGAACTCTAATTGAGCCGTCTTTTTTAAGAGTGAATGTCAATGGACTACTGTAAGGCGTTGATGTCCTTGTGATGATACCAGCTTGTTCCATTTCATTTAACTTTTCTTCCATTTTCGCTCTATATGCATATGGAATGGGATAGGACCTAGTAACTATAGGCTCATCATCGATCATTTCAATTTTATGCTCATAGCAATTGGCTCTTCCCAATTTGCTCGAAAACATATTCTTATGCTTTTCCAAAACCTTACTAAGTTTTGCCCTTTCAGAGACCTCCAATGTAGATCCTATTTTTATATTTATTAAGCGATCATCGGTACATTTTTTGATGCAGTTATTATGTAATACAGATTTATTATTATATTTGAAAGGTATAAAGTAGTCTTTGTTTTTCACTTTAAATTCTATTCCAACAGTAGTATTTCTCAAATCAATCAATATTTTATTTCTCTTGAGCCAGTCAAAGCCTAATATTAAATACAATACAATACAATACAATAACTTTATTTCAGGCATCAAGGACTTAAAAATTAAGAACATTGGCCCATAGCAATATATACCTTAACCTAAAAATATATATAAAATATTGACATAACTTAACACTATTTAGGGAACTTTTTTCTTTGGCGCGTCCCTGTATCGGCGAAACACTACCCCAGAGGGCCAGAAATCGGGAGCGAGGAATGTCTCTTTATGTTTTGCAGGAACCTGGAGTACGTAGGATTTGAAGTTCGTTGACCTATTAGACTCCAGACGCTGCAAATGTAAAGAGATCGGATCCTCAATGCGGCATCGGCTTCGTTCTTCCACGAAGCGCAGGACGTCTTCTTCCGACGTACTTCTGTCCAAACGGGAGATGTAGAGTTGTATGGTTGGCTCCACAGCACGCAGAGTTGTACTCGCGTTTATTTTCGCGGTCCCACGCTGGTTACAGACGGGTCGCGACCGACGTCTTTCTCAACAAGAGTAAACCCGTCCTTATCAATCTTGTCTTGGGTCACCACTGGAACTGATTTTATTTCCACATTCTTCCGCTTTGGACCACAAGAGGGTGCCGGTTGTAAAGATTTACGGGCAACATCCGCAAACGTCTTCCCTTGTTTTGAGGTTGGCTTCGGCGGAGGAGTACCAATGGGTTCAGTCAAGGGTTGAGGTGGTGATGCAATGATGACCGAGGTCGCCCTAGTTTCTCGGTCATCAACCCGCTGACAGACGGTATCGCGTGACGGAGTCGCAATCATCGGTGAAATATGACTACTATTACGGTTACCGCGTGTCGTATTCACATTCTGCGACGGCGGTGAATTAAGGTCTTATTAAATTACCTACAATTATAGTTTGTGTTTCAAAGACTACTTCATCTATCTTTATAGGCAATATGATCATCTGTTGTATTTTTGTGCTGCGCTGCCCAACAGCACCTTTTATTTGCATTGCTTTAACTGGCATTATTGATATTTTACGATTATTATCTTTAATTTGTAAATATAAACTTTCTGAAATGCATGTAACATCGCTCCCAGTGTCGAGGAGCGCGTCTATTTCTTTGTCAAATATTGAAACTTTAACTTCAGATCTCATATTCCCTATAAATTCCCTTTGATATTTATCTTCGTCTTCCTCGAAGACAGTTTGCACGAATAACTCCGTTATGGGCAAGTCCAACCTGGCTTTTAAGGTGTTTAATATGCTATTTACATTGTCGTTATAACCAAGGCCTTCTCTGTTAAAATTTGCTTTTAAAGTAATAGGTTTTCGCAACCCTCTATTGTTTTTACCCAATGTTTGACCAGGTCGCCAACCCAGTTTTAATAACATATTTAATGCTTTGTTCCCTTTTACATTGTAAGGGGTCGAATCGGGAACTAGTTCGACCTCTACAGCTCTAAATTTGGCTCAGGGGCCGTAACATCAGGTTGGTCATTAGTGAAATGTATTTCATGTACTTCATTAACCTTCTTTTTTCCCTCTTCGGGTTTACGCCATGTTTTGTATGATTGTTGTATTTCTTTATGTTTTTGCTCCGTATTATTATTAAACTTCCTCCTTTTCTCATTATAATAAGGTTCACGACCTTCATCTTGTTGTCGATGTCATCTAAGTTTCTTAAGAAATCTGTCGTGTCTATTATTGTCTCAATTTTAGCTATTCTCCATAATTGCTGCACAGTTTTAGGATAATGTCTGATGACATCAGTTACTAATTGTTTTTCAAGTATCGGATATGATAATGTTTGTGCCTTCTCAACCACATAAAGAAAATAACTAACCATGGTGGGGTGTGTACTTCTATTTCATTTATTTTGCACAAGGAATCTCTTTATTTTATTTTGTTCTTCTTCACCCCAAAACACTCTTAGGAAGTCAGCTTTAAAATCATCAAAAGTTGTCCAACGCACATTATTAATGCGAGCCCAATACTTGGCTTCTCCTACTAAGCACTCTTGTGCAATCGAAATTTCGAGACCATTAGATGGAACTTTCTTTAAATAATTGGTGAGATCTTCCAAAAATGATACTGGATGAGTATTTCCATTTCCAAATTTCGGCTTTTCTATTGTTACATTATGTACATTATATACAATATTTTGTCTAGGATCATTTACATGAGAGGTGCTCGCCCCGGACACCTCTCCTTGATTTATTTTAATTTGGTAATCTTTCGTTTGGTTAATAAATTTTTCCTCAAGATCCTTTATATTAACCTCAAAGGTTTTCACTGCATTCTTAATTAATTTCTGAAGCATTTTCATCTCATCTTTAGACTTAGCCTTAATTGAGGTTGATTTTTTCTTATTTTTAGCCATTTTTAATTTTTATTTCCACTTTTTTTTTGTTTTTTTTTTTTACACTTTTTGTGTCCATCACTTACTTTAATTGAGTTTTTCCACTTATTTCACTTTATAATATATAGTAGCGCAGTTTTTTTTTTTTTACACCTGTTGTGTCCTTCACTTAGTTTAATTGAGTCTTTCCACTTATTTCACTTTTTATTATTTCGCTCCGTTATGCACACACCTCCTATATTATTACTCAATTTTAATATTTAAGCCCCACCCCCAGACTCTCAACCACCCCCAGCAAACACCACTCTCCAAGACACCTCTCCATTTTACGGACAACAAATTGTAGGCATATAGCCTACCTCATAATTTTATATAACCGGCCTCCTATTTAAAATTTAACCTCTATCCTGGTCACGGCACCAAATTGTAACGAACCCCCCCCCCCCCCCATTTTTTTTCTTTTCTACTATATCCCACTTATACTTGTATTTCTTTAGAATCTATATCTGTAAGGTATATAAATATATCTAATTTACGTGACCAGTATAATTTGATCTTTCTAAATAAAAAAAAAAATATAGGCCGTTTAATAAATTTATGGCGTGATCGTCTTAGTTAGGACCCTCTCTTTTACGTTGTGTTTGTATAGTAACTTAGTTCTTTTAGGTGTATCTTGGAAGAATGAATATTCACGAGAGCAATCGAAAGCTGTTGGTAGAGTCTTATAAGCTAAAGAACCCCGTTCACGGAGACAGAGCTCAAAAAGGTTAAGAACAATAAATTGTCCCTATTCCACTTGTATCTGGTTCACAACAGTCAATTCCTTACTAATTAATCCCTTCCCGCTTGGAAAAGGCTCACAATATTTATATCAAATACCAGTTACAAGGGCTTCGCTCTCCCACATTTTAAAAAAATGTGGAGGAGGTACACGGCCCCACACACGCCGCGCACGGTGAGCGCCAACCATTTTAATGCGCTCCCCACGAAGGGTACGCAAAGTTGGGAACTGGACCGTAGTCCACAGCAAAATAACTGGCGAACCAGTAAAAGAGGACTTGGCCTCTTGATAGTGCGTAAGCACAAACATCGACCGAAGTCGCGCATGTCAATGCGTGTAAACGCCATACAGAATACGATCAAATCCAGCCACAGTGAAATGTACGTCACACGGGTTAGGCAACAATCGGCACACTGACCATAAAAAGCCTTCCGTGAGCGCCACCACCTGCCAGACCGCCGTTCCTGCAGACGTGATGTAAGTGTAAGGCATCACCACCAATTGCATGGTCAGCACAGCCAATTGGCCGCAGAGCGTGTCATGAGTCTACCGCTCACCTCAAGGGAATGGGGTCCCACGTTGCGCGGCTTTCGGCCGCAGCCTTGAGAGCCTCCTCAGATTCTCCCTCCAGCTACCACCCGCATGAGGTCGACACATATGTTCCACCAACCAATACAATGGCAGATATAGCCAATAGGCAGTTATAAGATAATATTAATAATTCGCCATCAGAAAGGGTTTGTGTCACTGACGTTGAGTATATGCATTTTTCGATCATGTTTGTCTCACCCACCAACAAGTTGCCTTCAATCTCTCAAAGGTGGGAACTTTATAGAGATATATTATTAAGTTGTTATATAAAACATCATGGAGGGCAGACAGTCTGCAGCCCCGCAATGAAGGGACCCGACTTGGGCAAAGCTACTTAGGTTGTGAGTCAAACCAAGACGCAGAAAGCGCCATTGAGAATAGCGACCCGCCAAACAACCATCGTAGAGACGCAATGCTACAGAATGCAACAAGCATCAATACGACTATCGTCGGGCTTACACCATCCCAAGGTCCCCCATACAGTCCCAGCAGACATCACCACCCGCATACCTCCATCGACCAGAACCACAAGATGCATCGAATCAGGTGCAGCACACCCGCAGATCCATCACAAGACACAATACTGCAAGTAGCAGTAAGCATCAATGCAACTATCATACGGATGGCGCCCCCTCACAACACACCCACATGATCCCTATCGACTTTGGTAACAAAATTTGATAATGTTGTTAACTAAAAATACCACTAACGTATCATAGTAGTACGGTACTAAGACGTCAGTAGCCAAAACTCCACGTATCATAGCGCTATTGCACTAAGACATGAAGTTGAGTATGCTTGCTGCACTTAAAAGTACTACCAAGCACACTCACCCTAATCCGAAAGATAGCCGACGTATCATAACGCTATGCGCTAAGACGCCGCCCACAACCGGTAGGGGTGTGCGATGTCCACGGGCAAGTCGTATTGCTACAACAAACCCGCTTACCACCGGCACTAAGATGATATGTCTAGGACACATCGGTTAGTGAGTCCAAGTTTACCTCGGTCTCAGAGGCTGCGAAGCAACCTACACGCCACTATAATATTCCTTTTCAAGTCCCATTTCTTTCAATATAATGCTTTTACATATTTGAGACCTTCCACATATTTGCTTTATTTCATAGACCATACTACTGTATGTCTTATTCATATGGGACTTCAAGTCATAACTCTGCTATCATAATGCTTATGCATCATAGAGACCTTCTATATTAATGCTTTGGTTCGTCAGACCTTACTATGTTAAGTCCCTAATATAGGACTAGTCATTGTGCAACCTTAGTACTAGCAGTCGGTCAGCCGACCACCCCATATATATGTACAACCTTGGGTATGTGTCTCCGACAACGCCCCAATATAAGGGAACATTACAAGAACACGTTCATTAACTTAGAAATTTTCCAATTATTACACGAACACCTTCATCAACTTAGAAAATTTTAATCCATTTTTTCTATTATATTACAAATGTTATTTATCTTTGTTATTGCAATATAATCGCCTTGTATTTATATGATTTGATACATTTTGAACATTTTAAGCAGGTTTTTAATAAATTTAGAGATTTTTAGAGACATTTTATGCGTTTACTAATATTATAATATTCAATATTCCAAATGGATATTTTTGAACTTTATGCTTATTATTTGTATTTTATTGTTTAAATTATAATTTCTAAGACATTCTTAAATGTCTGTATAATGAATTTAATTATTATTTATTAATAATAATTATGAGGCGTCACAATATCAATGATATGTTGCTAACTGGTAACATTCATTTCTATGCGGATGACAGCACTGGTGATGCTCTATACACCGGCCGTGCCAATATTTCTCGGGAAAACGTCGCTGAGTACCGGAACAAACTTGTGTCTGAAGTCGAGTCTTTGCTGAACAAAGTCTCGGATTGGGGGCGACTAAATCTAGTCCAGTTTAATCCTCAGAAGACACAAGTTTGCGCGTTTACCGCTAAAAAGAACCCCTTTGTCGTATCTCCTCAGTTTCAAGGCACTCCCCTTCTTGCCTCAGCCAGTATCGGTATCCTCGGAGTCGACATATCGAGTGACGTGCAGTTTCGTGGTCACTTGGAAGGGAAGGCCAAATTGGCCTCTAAAAAGCTTGGCGTGCTCAGCAGAGCGGGACAGTATTTCATGCCGGCACACCGCCTGCTACTTTACAAGGCGCAAGTTCGGCCTCACATGGAATACTGTTCCCATCTCTGGGCAGGGGCTCCCCAGTGCCAGCTCCTTCCATTTGACCGCATCCAACGCAGAGCGGCTCGAATTGTCGACGACCGAGCCCTTTCCGATCGGCTCGATTCATTGGCACTGCGAAGAGATGTTGCATCCCTTTGCATTTTCTTTCGCATCTACCATGGGGAGTGCTCTGAGGAATTGTTCGGATTAATCCCAGCCGCCAAATTTCACGAACGCACATCGCGGCAGAACTCCCGATACCATCCACACCATCTGGATGATTGGCGGTCCACCACTGTGCGATTTAGAAGATGTTTTCTTCCTCGCACGACCTCCTTGTGGAATCGATTACCATCAGCGATTTTTCCGGACCGATACGACTTAGGGACCTTCAAGAAAAGAGCGTACTCCTTTTTAAAAGGCCGACAACGCATCTGCGATTCTCCTGGTGTTGCAGTTGTTCATGGGCGGCGGTAGTCACTTACCATCAGGTGAGCCGCATGCTCGTTTGCCCGCTCTCCTATAAAAAAAAAATCTATACTCAATCCTCTCTTGAAGATTTGTCTAAAGCAGTTGACACTATTAACGCTGACCTGACTTGTATTTCGAATTGGAGTAAACGTTATGGTATAACAATTAATCCTAAGAAAACTCAGGCCATTTTTAACGAACAATGGCCTGAGTTTTCTTAGGATTAACCGTGAGTTAGAACTACCGATGTATTTCTAGATTAATTGGAAAAATTGACTGGCCTTCCCTACCTCCCATTTTACGAGACTGCACTCAAATCCCTTACTGTAACAAGGTTAAAAACCCTGGGGTTGTATTTCGACTCTTGTATGTCTTGGACCTCACAGGTTAATGAACTTAGTAGAAAAATGTTTGCTGCTTTAAGCTCTTTACGTAGATTACGTAATTTTCTTCCCACAGTAACCAAATTTACTCTTGCCCAGTCTCTACTACTACCTATCCTTGACTATGCTGATATTTGCTATATTGACATTACCGAAGAGCAACTTAATAAGCTTGAGCGCATTCAAAATTTATGTATTAGATTTTTTTTATACTCATTTATTCAAAATATATAAAATAAAACAAAATGAATTTTTTTTTTAGCCCTACAGCAGATTATTTATTTACCATAAATATTTTTGTAAGTTGGAATCTTATATGTCGGTAACCTATTCAACTTACGTAGGGTTACAGGTCTACTATATTTTTTTAATTTACTCAACTGTTCCCACTCTTCACATATGACTGCCAATTTAGTTTCTTCATATACATTTAACGTTTTACAATATTTAAATAAGTTTGAATCATCATGTCTGTATAGTTGCTTAACATAGCTAGGAACTATTGCTTTTAAGATTTTTAGTTGTATTTTATAAATTTCTTGTATATAAATTTTAAATGTTCTACCATAGCTACTTAGTCCATAGTTTATTATTGAGTTTGCTAATGTCAAATATAAAAGTCTCAACGTTTGATAAGGAATTTCATGCTTAAGTATTGTTAAATTACAAAGTATTGCTCTTGGTATGTTACAAATGTGAATAACATGAGGTCTCCAGTTAAATTTACTATCTATTATTAGGCCTAAATACATATGCTGATCAACCATTTCCACAGGGTTACAGTTGCATTTGGTGTATTGCTGATGCAGACAGCTGTGCTCATGTGCAATGATAGTGGGTTGTGTATCATATTTTATGTAGCTTGAGTGTATATGCATCAGTTTAGTTTTTTGAGTATTGATTACCATTCCAACATCCATGTGGCCATTTGCACAGCTGATCATAGTTATGTTACATCAATTCTTGTGCTTTAAATAGGTTGTTATGTGCAGTTATTAGACATGTGTCGTCTGCGAACTGGTAAATGGAACAATCTTTAAAGATATTACACATATCATTCACATATAACAAGTATTCGGACGGACCAAAAATGGAGCCCTGGGCTGTACCCTGAGAAGTAAATACTTTATTACTATATTCACCTGCGACCTTTACTACTGTATGACGGTTTGTGTGATAGTTTTTGAACCAATTCAGGGCCGGACCCTGAATTCCGTTTTGTTCTAATTTTGAAAAAAGTATATTATAATTTAAAACATCAAATGCCTAAAATCAATAAAGACAGCAATAACATCTCTCATTTAGGTGCAAGTTGACTTCGTTAGTAAACTTTGCAAGTAACTGTGAAGTACTTTTATTTTTTTGGAATCCAAATTGTTTACAGTTTATTATTTTATTCTGAGGAAGGTATTTGCTTAAAGTATCTCCAATGTACCTCTCAATCACTTTGTCAATGGAAGATAAAATAGTAATTGGTCGGTAATTATTTGGATTGTCGTAGCTTCCTTTCTTATGTATAGGCCTAATAACACCTATTTTTAATAGGTCGGGATAATTACATGTTTCAATGGACTGATTAATTAAATGAGTAATAATAGGTGTTATTTTGCCTTTAACATGTTTTATGTATTTTGCACTAATATTATCCCAGCCAGCACTTTTATTCTCATATAATTTGTTTATTATTGTGGATATAGTGTATTGGTTTGCTTTTTCCAATCTAAAACATACATTCGGTTCATTAATATAAGTATTGGTTTTAAGAATAGAAGTGCTGCAGGATGTACAGGTTTGTTCAATATTTTTTTGAAATTCTTTAATAAAATTTCATCTATAGATTTTGTCAATTTACCACATAACTTGTTCACAATATCCCAAACTTTTTTTGGGTTTTTAAAATTAGCTATTATCTGACTTTTAATATGTTTGTTTTTTATGTAATTAATATATTGGTTAGTTTTATTTCGATACTTATTATACAATATTCTATTTTGCAAGTTACTCTCATCCTGTTTCCATATAGCTAATAGTTTATTCTTAGTATTACACATTTTTATGGCTCTTTTATTTATCCATACACAATTCCTCCTTTTACCTGTATGTACTTTTGCAGTAAATTGACATTTTTTATAAATATAATTGTATTTGTTAGAAATAAAGTTCATTATATCATTTGGACTAACGTATCTTAACCCCTGGCTCCAGTCTACATTACACAATTCATTTAGTAATTTGCGATGGTTTGTTTTAGTACAATATTTAATGTTCTCTTTTTGTAATGAAGCCTGGACTATCACAAAACCGGTCATATAATGGTCAGCTATAGAGTTATTTATCACTGCTCTATGTATGGATGATGGAGTAGCACTGTGATTGTCAAGGCTTCGTATGAATATGTGATCAATACAGCTTTTGGTAATCAAGTTCCCTCTAGATTCAATCCGTGTATACTCTCGAATTCCACAATCAAGGCCTACGTCGCTCATGGTGTTGAGATATAAGTTAACATTTGACTCATTTAGTTTAATGTTTATGTTTATGTCCCCGAGAATTACAAGATAACTTTTTGAAGGAAACTGCATTATTACTTGTTTGATTTACCTGATAAAAAATACTTGATTAGAGCTTGGAGGTCGATATAATGCACAAATTTTATTTTATTTTTATTTTATTCAGGATAACAACAGCTTATTAATACTTAAACATTATACTTAAATTATTAAACACGAAAAAGCCAATAATAGTTATCCACAAAGTACATAACGTTTTTGTGTTCTATGTAGTCTATCTCTGAGAAGCTTAAACTCATCATAATCACGAGGGTTGTTAAATTTTTTCCATTTTTTGTGTGCTTTAAATTTTTCTCGAATTATTTTAATAAGTGCGCGGCTGTACCAACGCGGGTAACGATTACGAATTTGGGAGGATAGTGGTGCAAATAAAGCAAAACATTCGTGGAGTTTTTCATAAAAAATCTCAACGGCTTGGTCGACTGTATCTGTGTTTAATAATAATTGATCCCAGTCTACTCTTTTTAAATTACATTTTCGGAAATTATATTTTGAGTGAAAATATTCTTTAAATGGTTTTACAAAAATGTCTTGTATATCAATTGTAAAAGGTGGGTGTAAGGTATCGACTTTAGTCAACGGGTCAGAATGGTTGATTTCTAAGTGTAAGTTTGAGAAACATAGATCCAGTATATTGTTACCACGGTTGGGAAATAAATTATATTGATTCATGCCAAAAAAACATAAATCCTCGGCCAAAACACTAGCAGCTTTTTTGGATATCAGCTCGACCAGAATGTATTGTCGACCATCCTGAGGAACTCCATTTTAAACAAGGTAGGTTAAAATCGCCTACTATAAGATAATGGTCAGAGGGTGCCAACAGGTAAAAGCGTTCAAAGTTTCGGAATTCATAAATACAATCAGGTAACATGTCATCATTTGGTGGAATATAAACTAAAATAATATTCAAGTTACAATTCGAATTGAGAAAACGTGCCGATAAACTCACACATAATGATTCAAATCCTTTACAATCCCAATCATTATGACGCGTAGCGCATAGTTCACTCCGAGTGCAGATCATTACCCCGCCACCCGTCCTTTTTTCCGTTGTTGCTAAGTCACGGTCGCAGCGAAAAATATCGAACCTACCATCACAAACTTCGCTATCAAAAATATCACTCTGCAGCCAAGTTTGAGACAACAATATTAAATTATAATCATACGATAAAATGTTATTATACCAATCTAAGCATTTCGTGCGGAGGCCACGAACATTTTGATAAAAAATATTCAACTTAGTAATACTCATTATTATGGAATAAATCTGAACTTATAAAGTTTTTTCATTAACTTCCCATATACTCGGGCCCCCGATGTAAAATAATAATTAACAGCGGTAATTAATTGGTATTTTAAATGTCTTAAAAATCGATATCTTAATTTGGTGTTACAAATATTAAGGACGTATAATAAATAATTACAGGTTAAGTAAAAAAAAGTGTAAACATTTATTATCTTAATGTTAATTAAAGGAGAATGTTCCAAGTTTAATACTGGTTCTAAATAGCATAGATTTACAGAATAATATTCTAAAGTTAGTGGTCAATAGGTCATCATTATCATCATCATCATTACAGCCCTTCACAAGTCCACTGCTGAACATAGGCCTCCCCCAAAGAATGCCACAAAGCACGGTCCTGAGCCACCTGCATCCATCGACTTCCTGCATATCTTACCAGGTCGTCACTCCATCTAGTGGGGGGACGCCCTACACTTCGCCTGCCGGTACGAGGCTGCCACTCGAGAACCTTTCTTCCCCATCGGTTGTCGGTTCTTCGAGCTATATGGCCGGCCCATTGCCACTTCAGCTTATTAATCCGTTGGGCTATGTCGGTCACTCTAGTTCTACTGCGGATATCCTCATTTCTGAGTTTATCACGCAGAGAAACTCCGAGCATAGCCCTCTCCATAGCTCGCTGAGCGACCTTGAGCTTCCTCATCCGGCCAGCAGTGAAGGACCACGTCTCAGTTCCGTATGTCATCACTGGCAACACGCACTGGGTGTACAGTCTCGTTTTCAAGTTTTGAGGTATACCTGACGGGAAGATGTGCCGTAATTTCCCGAACGCTGCCCAACCGAGTTGAATTCGTCGATTGACCTCTCGGTCTAAGTTGGACTTACCTAGTCGGACTATTTGTCCCAGGTAAACATACTCGTCAACAACTTCGAGCTTAGTGTTCCCAACAACTACCGGCATAGGTGTGACATGGACATTAAACATGATCTTTGTTTTGTCCATGTTCATCTTAAGACCTATCCGTTGGGAAACACTATTGAGGTCATTGAGCATAGTGCTTAGGTCCTCCAGCGATTCTGCCATAAGGACTATATCGTCGGCAAATCGAAGGTGAGTGATGTACTCGCCATTGATGTTGATACCGTATCCTTTCCAGTCCAGAAGCTTGAAAACATCTTCCAATGCAGCGGTAAAGAGTATCGGGGATATGACGTCACCCTGTCTTACACCTCTCTGCAATTGGATAGGTTTCGTACTCTGGTTCTGTACTCGGATAGCCATCGTAGCCCTACTGTACAAGCACTTCAATACTTCGATATACCGACAGTCAACTTGGCATCGCTGAAGGGACTGCAGCACCGCCCAAATTTCGACGGAATCAAAGGCTTTCTCATAGTCCACATACGCCAGACATAAGTGGCAAATTGTACTCCTCGGACTTCTGTACAATTTGCCGAAGGGTATGTATGTGGTCTATGGTGCTAAAGCCTTTTCGGAAACCGGCTTGTTCGGGAGGCTGGAAGTCGTCAAGTCTGCGCGCGAGACGATTCGTAATGACTCTCGAAAACAGCACGTAGACGCGGCTCAGAAGGGAAATCGGTCTGTAGTTCTTCAAGAGAGTGTTGTCGCCTTTCTTGAAGAACAAGACCACCGCACTTCTGCTCCACGCCTCCGGTGTAATGCCACCATGGAGGACGGAATTAAAGAGCTTCTGAAGGACTTCAAGTACCGGTTTTCCACCCGCTTTCAGAAGCTCCGCTGTAATTCCATCCTCGCCTGGGGCCTTGCCGTTTTTAAGGTGCTGGAGAGCCATTCTAATCTCGCTCAGACTGACGTCCGGGATATCATCGGAATAATGTCGGATAAGACTCGCTCTTGGATCGTTACTCACACTTGCGTGCGGCTCCAACGATGACGTGTACAGCTGCCCATAGAACCTCTCAATCTCACTCAAAATCTCAGGTGCCCCGGAAACGATGCTGCCGCATTCTGTCTTCAGCTTTGACAGTTGGCGCTTTCTGGCAGACAGATCTCTGGCAAAGACTTTGGAGCCTTGGTTCCGCTCGATCGCTTCTTCAATACGAGCTGTATTGAAGTTGCGTAAGTCCCGCCGCATGCATTTGGAGATCTGTCTGTTCAGTTGCCTGTATACTGTCAAATCTGTTGAAGAATGTAGCTTCATCTCCCGTCTAACAGCCATGAGATTAAGAGAGTGATCGGAGAGTTTTTGTGTTCTTCTGCGGCGGGTCTTGTTGAACTTAGCTCCGACCGCATGGACAGTTTCCACGAGCTTGTCATTCAAATCGTCCACTTCATTGCAGTCTTCTAGGCACTGAAAACGGTTTTGTAACTCGAGCTGAAAGGTTTCGGGACTTTGGATTAGAGCACGAGGGGGACGGAGCGTTGACTTCATTAGACGAGACCTCTCCAACTTAACGTTTAGGTTCAGTGTGCCTCTAACCATTCGGTGATCGCTGCCGGTTTTCACCCTCGCGATCACTGAGACATCACTGAACAGTTGTCGTCTGGTCGTCATAATGAAGTCAATCTCATTTTTTGTCGAACCGTCGGGGCTCGACCAGGTCCACTTCCTGTGGGGCCGCTTCTGGAAGAAAGAGTTCATCATAAAGAGTCCCTCTTTCTCCATGAAGTCAGCCAACTGCTGGCCCCTTGGGTTCCGTTGCCCTATTCCAAATTTCCCTACTTTCAGCTCACCGTTCTCTCTTGTGCCTAGTTTTGCATTGAAGTCTCCCATTAACACCGTATATTGGGTTTTGGAGGAATGCATGGCTCTAGAGATATCCTCATACATTTCCTCCACCTCCTGATCGGGGTGTGCCGAGGTTGGTGCGTAAAAATCCTATAATATGCCAGCGTAACTTGTCTATCTCTTCTTCCAGCTTTACAATCTTCTCGTCAGTCCTCAGGGTGCGTGCGTTGTATGTTGCCAGGTCGAGTCGTCGTAGGTGGCAACCGAACCTCCACCGGAGATTCTTAGCACCCCCTGCCCCGCCGTTACCATGGTCGCCACCGTAGCCAGGAATAGCGGGGCCGCCGGGGACTAGGGGCCGTTTATTATTGTCATTGCTCATGGGGGGTATATTGCCATAGTTGCCACGCTTGGCGAGCGGGTTGGCAACCGCAGTTTTTTATTGTTATTTTGGCTATTATCAGGAAGATGCTGCTGCCCATCTCCTGCCTGTTTCCCTTTGTCGCCTTTTACGACACCCACGGGAAGATATGGGGTAGTGGATATTCTTAACCGCCACTACACGGTCAATAGGTAGTATAGAATAATATATATATAAAAACAATAAAAAATTATAATATGCGAATTTAGCTACAAATAATTGGAATAAGATAATAATAAAAATAATATAATAAAAATAACAATAATAAAAATAAAAATATTCCTTACCGTAGGATGTAGTAAATAACATTACAAGTAATAACAAGCATTGAAAAATTATATAATAACTACGAAAACACAGTAAATGAGCAAGTTTATAAGGAATAAACTATAAAATAGTCAAATTACTTTTTGAAGATCTACAGAGTTTTTTATACATAAGGATCGACTAATATCGTTCTTCCTAACAAAAATCTTGCCATCACGTATCCATACAAATTTGTATTGAGCAACTTTTGCTTTTTCCCTTGTACTTTTATATAATATCTTGTTGGCTGGTGTAAGATGTTCATTTAAGTAAATCTTCTTCATTTCACCAGGAAAACCTATATCGCACAACTTAAGTCCTTTCTTGGTACGAACAACAGACAGAATGGTATCACGTAATAATTGAGAACTCAGCTTTACGACAATAGCTTTAGGACGTCCAGAAACCGCATTAAATGGGCGTATCCTAGTAATTTGGACAATGTCAGTTGAAGACAGCTCAACTCCCAGGAAATTAGTTATATATCTCAAATATAGGGACAGGTCTTCGTTTGACTTTTCAGGGATACCAGATATCTCAAGATTATTCCGTTTGGCCTGTTGTTCCATATACTGAATTTTATTTTCGAGATTTTGTATCTGAGTGATTAATTCAGTGTCTTGAGAACTACAAACTTGTAACCGGCTATCAAATAGGTCCTGTCTTTGAGAGGAACAGCTAAAAGACTTCTCCATTTCTGTGAGACGTGTATTTGTTTCAGATAGCGATTTCTTCATTATGTCGTTATCGTCTGTCAATTGTTGTAAACAACTATTTATTTGAAATAAGTTTGAGGTAATATTTGACAGCTGATTGGTTAATGTCGAGTTAATAGCTTCAGAAATACTGTTGAAAATTTTATTATTTCATAATTTCATCTGTTGCTCGAACCTACGCTCGAAACACGCGAACGTATCTTTTCCAATTTCGCATTCCGGTTGCTTACGTTTGCGTATATTTACCAAAGATTCTTTGTCTACCGACACCGATATGTCAGGATTCGATGAAAATATGTTAGGTGGTGTGCGCTGGAGTGCCATTGTATATAACAAACGCACACACGATCAATATTAGTATCACAGACTGCAGAAGACAAGGACGAACAATAGCAACTGTTATTATCTCACGGGGGTGAGGCACCCCGCAGATACAACCAGGAGCAGCGACGCGAGAGAAGGTAAGAAACACTGGTTTGAGGAGTATTAAAAACTTTGATGCACTTGATCGCACGCAAAAAACAGCTGAGTTACACTAACAATTAGGCCAAGTTTACTATAAAGATAATGTATAATAGCACGAGGCAAAAGTTGTACACAACCACTCTCTTTACTAGCCGAATGATGAATGACACAATTTATAGTTGTAGCATGTTGACACTTCACCAATAATGGATTCGGAAAAGCATGTATTCACTGGAAGTCTATTAAATGAAACACTTTTATGCACATATAAGATGACTCCTCCACCTCTTTTGTTTTTGCGAAGTTGTATATACATCTCATAATCTTCTAGTTGAAAAAGAGATGAGCACTCCGCTCTTATGTTAGCTTCTGTAACTACAATGATGTGTATTATTCTTAAGCTGTTGCTCATTATGTATTCAAGTTGATCAAAGTTTTTTAGCATGGATCTTATATTTAAATGAAGCGTACGTAAATAATTACATTCTATGGGAGTCTTTTCTATAAATGCATTCCAGCTGTTATATGTATATTCATTTATATGTGGAGTGAAATCATCCATGAAACACTACAATAATAACTTGACATTTGACAGTTACATATAATTTCATTTTGTGTTAAATGATTTCACCAATCTTTCTACATCATTGCTAGATCGAATGTGGTGTATTTTATCTGTTTCATGTTTTCTTGCCAATATCACACCATTCTTACACCACACGAACTTGCAGGGATTATTTCTTTTTAGTTCTGTTTTTGATTTCCACAGCAAATAAGCAGTTGCAGGTGTCAGAGATTCCCTGAAGTAAATCTTGCTTCCTTGCGAAAGTCCTATGTCTCGGCAGCTGATATCTATATTTTTTGAAGATTCCAACCACATCTCTTTGCACCTATCTCTCAACGATAAAATCACTACAGACTGCGAGTTATTGCTGTTGTTCGAGCGTGCTGTTTTTTTTCTGAATGCTTTAATTATATCTTGTAGGTTTTGGTTTATTTTTATAGCAATTCTTTTTGTTAAATCTAATAGATTCTCCGCTGCCTCTTCAGCAATACCACATATCTCGATGTTATTAATAATGAGGTTCTGTTGTAACGAGTTAATTTTTTGTTCAATGGCGTCATTTTTTAGTGACACGTTTTTTAAGTTGTTTTTTATGTCTTTTATTTGGTTGTCAGTTAATTTCAAGTTTATTTCGTATTCTTTAATTTTCTCTTGATATTCATCCATTTTTTCGGAGAAAAATTGTAAGGTAGTTTGAAGTTCTTGTTGCATAATTTCTCGTAATTCTCTCCTTATGTCGCTGATTATTTTTCTCGTTAGGGTGTTGTATTGCAGTTCTGAGCTGGAACCTGTGTCTTCTTCCGCGTCAGGAATAATACATGAAATTCTTTTCGGTTTCGCTGTACCCGTGCACGTACGGCATTTCCAATCAACAGAGTCGGTACTATTTAATACGTTAAGTTGCTCTTCTGAGATTGCAGTACATTGCCCATGTGTCCACTTGCTGCATTTGCCACACTGGATCCCTGGGGACTTTTTGGTAACAATTTTGTTGCATTGAGAACACTTACCCATTGTATTTGTAAATCGATTGATCAACGTTACGTAATACCCGTGACGCGGCGCGCGTACGACTGATTATTTGGGCTTCGCAGATATGATCATATCTCTGAATTAATACTAATACTAACACTCATCATTATTTAAAAGGCCGTTTCCAGTATCTTTCCCTTACCCATAATCGGTTCCTTCGATCCTCTGTCAATCTTTCTCTCTCTACTCCTTCGTACTCTTCCTCCTTTTTTAAGAAATCCTTCACCGTAACTGCTGTACGTTTGTGGAACTCTTTACCTCTCCACATTCGTCGTGCTCAATCTCTTCATTCTTTCAAAAGTCTTGTTAAATCATATTACTTAGAACGCTATTAGATAAATTATTTTCCTTTTTCGTACTCTTTTCAATAAATCTATTATATGATATCATACATAATCTTCAATTATCTTTATTTATATGTATTTTCATATTTTTATTTTTATTTTGTACGCCCCCCTCTATTTTTAACTATTGTTTGTATCAGTTCTCTATACTAAGGTTGTCTGGAAGAGATGACTTTCTGAGTGATAAAACCGCCTGTTGTACATATTCTACTTTAGATTTAACTTTACTCGTTTTTGTTTTGTTTTTGGTGTACAATAAAGAGTAAATAATAATAATAAATAATAATACATCGCCCAGTGATATTACTCACAGGTAAGCAACTCCTTCTATTCATTGAGAACGTAGGGCTTAGCAGTGAACTGTAGACATAGCAGTCACCGTAGTAGATCTTTTAGGTCGCAGAGATACTGTTCTCTCTACACCTGCATAGCTGCTCGTAAAAAATGGGAAAATCATCCAGACTACTCCAAGTGGATACAAATAAAATATGATTATACCGCAAATTGTCAAACTGATATTTACATCAACTTTGAGGGGAGTCGTGGTTTAAACAAATAAGCAGACAAAAAACACGGTAAACTGGTATATTTCTTGGTAAAGAAAGCGATGAGGGAAATGAGATCTCAAAAGCTGCATTAATGCTTATATTTTACAACGTAACTCATGGTATAAGTTATAACAGTCTCGACTGCCAGATGAAATTAGCTTCTACTGTGTATTCTGATAGCAAAATTGCTGCTAAAGTATCTTGTGGACGCACAAAAGCTGCCGCAATAGCACGAAATGTGCTCGCCCCATATGCACAGGCACAAGTCGTTACTGAACTTAAGGACGCTGAGTATTTTGCGGTAGGAAGCGATGCTTCTAATGTTGGAAACATCAAAACCTATCCGTAAGCTGTGCAATTTTTTAATAGAGAGACAGGCATATCTAAAAAGCCGCTAGATTTTTATGAGGATCCATTGAAATCGTCAAAAGATATATATATATATATATATAAAATTCAAAAGAGTGACAGAAGATAACGATTTAAAATTGACTCCGTTGACTGCATACAGCGCGGATACCGCTTCGGTAAATTATGGCGTAAATAATCCGGTGTTCCAAAAATTAAAAGAGACAAACGATCGTCTGATTAAAGCAAACTGTAACTTCCATGTTATTAACAATTGCATCAAATACGCCCTTAAAGCTTTGTCAGTAGATATCGAGAGTATCTTGATAAAAACATCCAATGAGTTCAGTTCATATTCTACAAAGACTGAGAAACTAAAAGAATGTTTCCAATTTGCAAGTGTCGAGCACAAAAACCTTCTTCGTTATGTCCCAACAAGATGGCTGTCTCATTTGCCTGCTTTACATCGTTTACTGTATAGCAAGCCAGCTATAAAGCAGTATTTTTTTATTAAAAGGGGAAGACGAATGTCGAAAGGAGATAGTGAAGGAGTTGACGAATGCAAACAGAAAGGAATTTATAGTTTGTACACAACGTAACGTTGGAGTTCCAATCAACAATTTTACCATTGGAAAGCTGTCTTAGAAATTGACAGTGTAATCAAAAAACTGATGATTCATCTTAAAAACAGGTTGGACGACAAATTCTTTGGTAATAGAAACAGAAACTTATTAAAGAATGTTTCTGATAGCGAGAAAAAACTTTTTGCGTCGCAGCTGAACAGTTTTTAAAACGAGCTATTCAATATTTGCAAGTTCGCTATGATTTTTCTGAAAACTCTTTATACAAAAAACTCGCTATATTATCTCTAAAAGGTGCAAATTTATTTACGTGGGAAGAGCTATCCGCGTTGCTCGACATTCTCAATATTTCAAACGATATTGAACAAGATGCATTATATACTGATTACTGTTGTCTTCGAGAAATTATTGAACATCTTCTGAAAAACAAGGACATGTCAAATGACAAAATTTTGGCATATTTTTTTTAAATGCAACCAAAATGAAATCGAAAATTAAAAAAAAATTATATCATTTGTGTTGTCAATTCCTCCTGTAAGCAATGCCTACTGTAAAAGGGTGTTTAGTTTACTAAATAATTTATATACCAAAGAGAGAAATCGTATGGCTATTGATTTAATAAAAGCTGAGTTACTAATTAGACTGAACTTTAACGAAAATTGTTTAAATTTTAAATCTTTTCTGAATACCACTAAAGGATCCAGTAAAGTCCCAATGCCAAATATCTGTGGCAACCTCAAAATTAAGAGTAGTTACATTAATTATCTGCCTACAATGTTAAGTATATTTGTAAACCATTAATTTAAAAAATAATATTTTTATTTTACATTTTTATTTTTAACATTTATTTCTCCCGAAATCAACCCCAAAATCTCGGCATTTACAAATTTGTCCAGATATTTTGGTCTTCCGATCTGGCACCCCTACCTACGGGGCAGGAAGCCGATAGAATAAACAAATTCATTGTTTTATTGCCGCTAGTAAAGTAGGGTGCATATGATTTGAATTTCGATAGTTCTTAATTGATTTACTCATTTGTTTCAAAATTTTTGTTTTAATTTTTTAGTATGGACGGTTTACTTCTGATTAATTGATAGATCAATTTCATAATTAGATTTTTTTTAATTGTAAAATATTAGAGCCATAGGCATCTACTCCATTTACCTGTTCTTTTTATAAGATAAGGGTGACAAAGGAGCACACAGTCCACGTGATGGTAAGTGGTTGATGCGGCCCATAGACATCTACATCTATTCTCAATTATAAATCAAAATGCAGATGCGTCGTCACCCGTGAGGACTAAGATGGAATGTCTCGCTTCCAGTAAAAAGGGTCTCCGGTTTTCTACTCACCATACGAAACACAGTAGCGTAAGCTGCAATTTTACGCTGGTATTCTGTGAAAGCGTGGTCCTTCCCCGGTCGAGTCGACCCATTCGTGCTACAACTATACAACTAATATAGCTAAAGCATAGCTCTACCACGTGAAAATTCATCCAGTTACACACGACGAACCAGACTTCAGTTGCTATAGACTACGCACAAAGACCCTATACACTGCATGACATCCGTAGCTACGGTCATATCTTGGCGATGTGAAAAGAGTATTGCGAATGGAGATATTTTAGTGAATATGTTTTGGTAGTGAAAACACTTGGTGTTGTGTTTTACGCATTTTAATAGTGATTGACAATTTATCAAATAGTGCCTTAACATATCCTGCCCCTGTTTATGTTTTTTTTTATGTGAGAGGGGGCAAACGAGCATGCGGCTTACCTGATGGTAAGTGACTACCGCTGCCCATGAACAACTGCAACACCAGGGAAGCAGGGGAATTGCAGATGAGTTGTCGGCCTTTTAAAAAAGAGTAGGCTTTTTTCTTGAAGGTCCCTAAGTCGTATCGGTCCGTAAAATCGCTGATGGTAATCGATTCCACAAGGAAGTTGTGTGAGGAAGAAATCTAAATCTAAGTCTATCTAAATACCACAGTGGTGGACCGCCAATCATCCAGATGTGTGGATGGTATCGGGAGCTCTGCCGCGATGTGCGTTCGTGAAATTTAGCGGCTGAGATTAATCCGAACAATTCCTCAGAGCACTCCCCGTAGTAAATGCGAAAGAAAATGCAAAGGGATGCAACATCCCTTCGCAGTGCCAATGAATCGAGGTGTTCGGAAAGGACTCGGTCGTCGACGACGTCGGTCGTCGAGCGAGCCGCTCTGCGCTGGATGCGGTCAAGTGGAAGGAGCTGGCACTGGGGAGCCTCTGCCCAGAGATGGGAACAGTATTCCATGTGAGGCCGTACCTGCGCCTATTCCTATTCCTGTCAGGGACGACCTAGGTTAAGGTGTAAAACTTTAATATCACTTGTAATCAACATAACTAATTCTAACTTACATCATTTTATGGTCTTAGTAACTCTCAAAATTTACAACCATATTTTAATTAATTGATTTAAGCTCATTCAACTTAAAGTGATGATTTAATTTTTATGAAAGCTACTTAATGATAACTTGCCTTTTGCATAAAGTTCTCTTTAATATAGAGCATAACTTAACTTAGACTGCATATAAATTATAACCATCAATTAAGTTCAAACTATAAACATTATATATGTTTCCTTTACGATATAAATGACTTAACAAGTTTTTTATTACAATTTTATTATTAATTTTTATTTATTTATTTATCCTTTGTTCCAACACACCAACTAGGGGTTACAAAGGGCGGACTTAATGCCCTATGGCATTCTTTACCAGTCAACCCGACGAAAAATGGAATAAATAAAGATGTTGACAGGTGCAAGTTAAGGACAATAATAAAAACATAAGTTATAAATAAAACAGTTCAGCTATAATAAATAGATTACACAATACAAAATAATAATAATAAATATATATATACACACACACATATATATATATATATATAAAAATATATATAAATTATAAATACACATAATATATTAATATATATATATACAGTATAATCTCACTAATCCGGCACTATTAAAAACCGGAGGGTGCCGGATTATTGGAATGTTCGGATTATTGGATTATAGTGAAAAAGTCATAGGTAAAGAATAAAATAAAGTACATATTTCATAGAGGGAGTCAATGTATGTAATGTATTCGATTAACATGTAGGTACATATGTGATTAACTATGCAGTTTTAAAATATGTAATCCTTAATTGAGGTCTGCTTTTGTGCAACTTGTAGTCCTTGCTTAAAAACCTTTTCTCGCATGTTGCGAAGAATTATAATATCTTTGGCAGACATGCCGTTTTCTTCTGCCCATGTTATGCACGTATTGAAACACATCAATGCATTATCTGGTTTAACTCTTATAGCAGTTGTAGTAGTTGGTGGCTCTAATATTTCTACAAAGCTTTCTTCTTGTACTGCTTCAGATATTATTTCTTCATCTGTCATAATTTGCTCTGTTTCTTCGATTCCTTCAAACCAAGAATTTAAATTTTCCTCACTTGTCTCCAATCCTTTTTCTGATAGATTTTTTAACCAATCGACAATAGGCATATTATCTTCAGGATCCCATTCATCTGTTTCTTCTGTTTCTGATACATCATTCATTGTGGGCCATAACTTTTTCCATGAAGATTGGATTAAGTTAGATGAAACAGACTTCCAAGCATGAGCGAGAGAGAATACAACATCCTTCAAATTCATCCCTTTAAGGCTCTGCGTTATATCACCATCCTGAGATATAATATGGATCAGCAATTTATTTTTATACAAAGACTTTATTTTTTGGATAACGTTTTGATCCATCGGCTGCAGTAAAGGTGTGCAGTTTGGTGGTAAGAAGATGGTTTGGATATTCCCATCACTTGATTTAAGTTCTTGTTCGTTTGGGTGGCCTGGAGCATTGTCAAGTACGAGTAAAGCTTTTATGGGCAAGTTAGATCTTTTCATAAATTTTCTTACTTCTGGGACAAAGTCTTTATGAAACCATTCGCTAAATACCTCTCTCGTGACCCAACTTCTACTTTGGTTCTTGTAACAGACTGGCAGACAAATGTTCTTGAAAGCTCTGGGATTTTTTGCTTTGCCAATCACTAATAAATCCAATTTGTGCGTTCCAGTAGCATTTGAACACGGCATGAATGTGATTCTGTCTTTACTCACTTTACGACCTGGTGCACTTGCTTCTGTAGAAGACACGAATGTTTTATTGGGCAACAGTCTCCAGAACAGACCACTCTCATCTGCGTTATAGATTTGATCAGGAAGAAGACCCAGTTCTTCTATTTTGTTTTTGAAATGCTGGATAAATGGCTGTACTGCAGATTCGTCGCTTGATAATTTCTCACCCGATACTGTTAAGAGACGGATACCAAATCGCTTTTTAAATTTATCCAGCCATCCATCGCTGGCACGAAAATCATCTTTGTGGGTAATTTTTTTATAAAATTCGATTGCTTTGGTTTTCAGAATTTCTCCAGATATAGGAGTGTGTTTAGAACGCCGTTGCAAGAACCACATGTAAAGAGCGTTTTCCATCTTTGGACAATCGCCAACTTTTAGTGTTTTACGCTTTCCTGGCCCCGATTCCATTGTCTTGACGTGGTCTACTATCTTTTGCCTTTTTTTCTTAAGATCGTGTATAGTAGCACGCCCAACACCATATTCTTTTGCCAATTTGCACATGTTTTCTCCACTATCTAACTTCTTTAAAATCTCCATTTTATTATTCAAATCTAGTGTCTTGTGTTTGCGTTTATTTGACATTTTTAACTATAAACTATTCTCACTTGGAAAAAAAAACAAATACGTAAGCACGTGCACGTGATAAGTTTTGAGGTTAGACTGCTCGTCGATGACGCAGCGACCGAAGCGCACAGGTATAGAGGGGCGAGGGAGGCGTGGGCGGAGGGTGCCGGATTATTGGACGTGCCGATCTATCGAAGTGCCGGATTAGTGAGATTATACTGTATATATATATATATATATATATATATATATATAAAACGGGGAAGGCAATTAATTGTTGTTTACCTCTAAATAACGTTGTCACCAATCTTTTAAACAAAAGCTTATTCGTAACTTCCTTGACATCAGCGGATAAAGCGTTCCAGAGGAGAATAGTCTGAACTGTGAAGGAAGAATTAAAAAAAAATTGTTTTATGTTCTGGAATACTAACTTTAAGTACGTTAGAAGGACGAGGTTCACGGCCGGAAATAGAGTAGAGAAAGTTGAAGTTTTCTTTAAGATATGGCGGAGAATTAGCATCATTTATGAGTAAGATGTAAAAAAGTGTCAATAAAATTCTGGAGCAACGCCTTTGACGCATAGTGAGCCATTTAAGCTTAGAACGATAGGCAGAGATATGGTCGTATTTACGTAAATTAAAAACAAATCTTATAAGCCTATTGAGAAGGCGCTCCAATTTATTGAGAAGATTTTGCGATAGATCCGGATAGCACACATCAGCATAATCAATAATGGGAAGAATGAGGGAATTAACCAACATAAGCTTAGTTTTGAAGGGTAAGAAAATTTTCAGACGATACAGGGAACGCAAGACAACAACAACTTTACGGCTTATTTCAGAAATTTGTAAACTCCAATTCATAGTTTGATCTATATGCAAGCAAGATTAACTATTGATTAATTGAAAGGGATCGATATACTATTATAAACCACAGGTTCGAGGTTTCTATAGTCAATCCTGGCCAGCATCCTTGAACTACCTACAATCATTGCTTTTCATTTCAACAGATTTACCGAGATACTATGCCTGTACGACCAAACTCGGATAGCATCAAGATCATCGTTCATCAGTCTTATGACGTTATTGATGTCCTCAATACTAGATTGTACGTATAGTTGAAGATCATCTGCATACAGATGGTGAGAACACTTGATAACAGAAGATATGGAATTAATGAATAAAGAAAACATTATAGGAGAAAGTATGCCGCCTTGCGGCATACCAGATTCGATGTCAGCCTAGCCAGAGAACTATTCTCCAAGGCGGACGGACTGTTGGCGGCCGCGAAGATATGATGGGATCCACTCCAAGGCTGAGGATGAAAATCTGAGATGAGTCAGAATGGAGAGGAGGATGTCGTGATCAACTGTGTTGAAAGCATTTGAAAAGTCCACAAGCACCAGGAGGTCTACTCTAATTCAACGAAAAACGAAATTTCGATCGAAATTTCGCTCAATTCATACCATGGTTCCATTCGGTTCGAAACTTCGTTGAAACGAAATTAGTTTGACGTTTAAATTCTCTAAGCCTACTCTATTGCACTAAAGTTACGAACGAAAATTGAAGTTTGACAGATACTTGTTCGTAATTTTAACCTCAAATTGACGAAACCAAAAGTGTTAACTTTTTATTTTCGTTTTGGTCGATTTTGTTAAAAATTTAACTAAAATGGCTACGAGACAGCTTTTAATCGCGGCTGCTTTACGTGAAGAACGATTGGAGCGTAGAAGGAACCGGCGCCGCCTGCGTAATCAATTAAATATTTCAAATATTCCCGATCTAGAGTTTGTCGGAAATCACAGACTCAGACGGGAATTATTCGAGGAGTTGTGCCAGGACATAGTGCCTTTATTGCCTCCAAAGGGAAGACGACATGGAATCGAGCCCACACTTAAAGTAAGTTTAAATTGTTTAAACACTCCCTTCTCTTTAATTTTTCATTTTACTGTTCATAAGCCTCAATCTGTGTTAATGTATTTCAGATACTTACTGCTTTGAACTTTTATGCCCGAGGAAGTTACCAGGGGTCAGTGGGACAAAATATGGATAGGCCCATGGCACAACAGACAGTGTCCCGTTGTTTACAAGAGGTAACAACTGCACTTAATGCACCCCACATACTAAGGAAGCACATAAGATTCCCACAAAATAGGAATGAAAGGAATCTTATTAAGCAGAAGTAAGTACTTACCTTCCTATCTAGTATTGACCGTTAAACTTATTAACATGTGAAATACCTAGTAATTAAAATATTATTCTGTTATTTTAAATGAACAATTTACATAAAAAGTGTGCCAAGACTAGGCAAATAAGTCATGCAAAAACAAATATAATTTTATTGTACAATTTACTATTCTATAATAATATTGTATCCTTATTGTAGATTTTATGATAAATATGGGCTACCCGCTGTGGTGCGGTGCATCGATTGTTCACATCTAGCCATAGTGAGGCCTTCGGAGCACGAGGAACGATATTTTAATCGAAAACATTTTCATTCGATTAATACTCAAGTTGTAAGTTTATGTACAATATTTTAATGTTTTTATTATGACATTCACTATTTTATTACTTACATTTTATCCTATGTTACATTGATGGAAATTCTTTTTCAGATAAGTGACAGTGATTTATTAATTACAAATGTTGATGCTTCATATGGTGGAGCAACTCACGACGCTTATATTTGGAGGGAATGTGAGATAAGAAACTACTTGGAGGGTCTCCAGGATGAAACAGTTTATCTATTAGGCATGTCTTGATTTATAGTTTTGATATTCATTATGTGTAAGTAATGTGATGATGCAATTTACACTAATATTATATTTTTAAATTTTTAGGTGATTCTGGTTATGCTCTAAGGGAGCATATGATGACACCTGTAGATAATGCTGTTGAGAACTCTCCAGAGGGAAGGTACAATTACCTCCAAAAACGTGTACGCTGCACCATAGAACGCACATTTGGTGTATTGAAGGGTCGATGGAGATGTCTTTTGGCAGCTAGGGAACTCCATTACTGCCCAGAAACAGCAGGTAAAATTATATTAGCCTGCTGTGTTTTACACAACATGTGTATAAGGGCTGGTATTGAAGGTCCCGAGTTGACTGAAGAGGAACACCAATCGGAGAGAACCAGGCAGGTTCCCTTTGAAACAGCCGCATCTTCTACTCAAGCTCTACAGGCAGGTCGAAGGGCAAGGAATTCATTAATACAAATGTTAGAAAGGAACCGGTAAGATAAACTCAAACCAAACAATTGTGCAAGTAGATTAAAATAAACTCAATTAAAAACTTTTTTTTGTTTTAGGAGATAATCATCATCATCATCATATCAGCCACATTTAAGCCGTTTATTTGTGATTAAGTAACAATCAAAATCCATACTTTCTCATTTATAATATTATAGGATTAGGAATTAATATTACTGAAATGTATGGCACTCACTTCTTACCTAAAACATACACTTCTTATCTTGTTATAATTGTAAGCAATGCGTTTTTTTTAATGTTAACTTTTAAGTCTAATGAATTTAGTTAATATTGCATATTGTACAACATTATCTATTTAGGTATGAATTTTCGAGTAGGTACCTAGTAGACAGTGATTTCTCAACTAGTTGAAAGTTATTTGCTCTTACCTTTCCGATGTGTAGATAATTAATTTCAATACCTGCCCATTGTATGTAAACTTTTGTTAATTTTTGTGATGTAAAATTACATTACCTTAAAGATCATTTTACAAATTTGATGACTCTGTATGAAATATACAAGGAGAAAAAAATCAGCCCTTAACGAGTTTCTTGCCGGTTCTTCTCGTTACAAGGTCTCCCGCTTAGGGTTTGAGAACCGATGGCGTAGCTTCTTTGACATTCACAAGTGCTTGTAACAGCCTAGATTAAAATATTTTTAGGCATAAAATTAGTTCTGTTTTATTTTTTCACCTACTTATCGTTATCCTACCTACCTAGATGTTCATAAAATGGCAACAAATATTTACTTAATCCTTACCTATGACATTGCAGATATTTTGTCACATACAGAGAAAATAATAACTTCTATGATTTTAAATACTTAACAGTATCTTTATATTATATCGAATTATGGTCATGATAATCAACTCTCAGTAATAATAAAGTTCTTATTTTAGCTTTCTTAATCTGAAAGTACAAATAGTCTCAAAAATAGTAAAAAGAAACAATAGTATTCAAAAATAAATTTATTTAAAACCTAACGCCTATTTTGCCTTAAAAACTCTAAATAATCTCGCCCTATGTCACGCAACTCTTCCAAGGCAGCCCTGATGCCTGCGAGCTCGGTGTTCCTCACTGTCTCTCTCTCTGCACGTCCATCTTCATACTGGTACAACATGCTTCTGACATCGGAGCCAGCAGCAGATCGTATTCTTCTGGGACGTGCAGATTGTGAGGCTGCAAAACAACATTCCAATATGTTACATTGCAGTAAATACTTAATCAATAAGTATATTTTTTGTGACAAACAATATTTTTCTTGTAATTTTAATCTCGACTGTAGTTTAGTGGTAAGACCTTCATGTATCAAATACATCCATACATACCTTCTTGTGTATCAATTTCGATCGAAATTTCGGTTTTCGTTGAATTAGAGTAGACCTGCTGGCTTTCTTTGCTTGGGTCGGCGTACTCCTCAACTTCTACATGCAAGTCCAGGCTCTGCTGCTGCAGTTGGCTTCCTTGACTGTAGGTTGATGGTCTGGATTCATTCGTCTGAAATGAATATAAAAGATTGAATGCTTAATGTTTAAGTGAAGTATTAATTTTTAATGTCTACCACAATACAAATTGTATTGTATTTTTACCTGATGGGTTAAAAAAAGTAGCATACTCACATAGAAAAATAATTTTGTAAATAAAAATCATATATCATTAAGATAAATATTTGAACATATCAAAGTTTAGAAATAGGGAAACCAAAGAATGATGAGGTACTTACTTCAGTGAAAGCTGGCACTCTGGCTCCAATTTGGCGGTCACCGAACCCATCTCCCATTATGGATAAGACTTTTAATTCCGAATGGGAGAGTTGGGGTGCCACTGATGGACCACCTCCAGTCATTGAAGCCGACCTCCGGGAATCAGCAGCGGCTTTTTTGGCCAGATGTTTTCTATCAAACCATACCTATCCAAAATAAAAGTAAATATTAAATCTTTGTCACTCACTTTTCACTGATAAATAGCTTAAGCATTTAATTATATTACTACGAATTACCTTTTGCCACTGCTGAACTGTCTTTGTGCAACCGCCCATGGAATTGAGCGTATTGCACAATTCATCCCACAGCCTCTTCGCCTTCTAGACTCCTCAATCTCCCGCGAGCAAGATCCCTATGCTCGTCCAGGAAATTGAGGAGTGCATCAATTTGTTCAGGAGTAGCCGAACCCGTATGTGGAGCCATTATTTTACACTGAAAGATGAGATGAAAATAAATTATAGGTACCTATTATTACGAAAAAATATGTTATGGAAGTATTATAAGTGCAAAACAATTAACATTACTTACACTCTTTCTGAATATAAAACCAAATTAAACCAAATAGAAGTCTTTGTGGACCAAAGGACGCCCATATGAAGACTGCGACTTGAAATTGAAACTTTGTCAGGGAATGTGTATCGCGTTTGCAAAGTAGGCAAAGAAAAAAACAAAACATATTAATAACTCTTCACTTGAGCACACAGGAAAGAATCTCTACCTACGTCTTACACTTGAGCTTGAGAAACAAACTTAAAACTATTCAAACTTTCAAAGAATGCAAACAAAAAATCCACAAGTGATGACTGACAGCATTGTGATAATACGGATAAGTTTGGTTGTTATACGATACTATAAACACCGTTTGTTATTATTGTACACCTTAACTTAGTCGGTTAACGGTCATTGAAAGGGTTATTTTAGTGTCACTGTGATTTTCTTCGAAAACTTGTATATTTATTGCTTGTGTAAGATTTTTTGGAATAATATGCATAAAAAACCACGATTATTTTAATAAATTCGTAAAATACATAACATTGTTCGTTCCATTCGTTCACGAAAATTGTCTTTGGACTCGAACTTTGCGTGCGCGTCGGAAAATGATATAGAGTAGGGTCAGACACGAAACTTCGTTTAAATTTCGTTCGTTAACGAAGTTTCGTTTCGGAGAAAGAGAGTAGGCTTCCAGCACTGTAACTTTCTGTTCATCCATACCTCTTCTTATGTCATCAGTGACCTTAATAAGTGCAGTAATGGTACTGTGACCAGACCGAAACCCTGATTGATAGACATTCAATAGGTTATGTTCTTTTATGAAACAAGAGATTTGCTTATACACACAGGCTTCAAGAACTTTAGACAGGAATGGGAGAATAGAAATTGGTCGATAGTGAAAGGGTAGTGTAGGATTAGGAATTTTGGGAAGAGGTCGAACATAAGCTTGTTTCCACAAAGATGGGTATTGACTTGGGTCCAAGGAGTAATTTACAATATGTGTTATTGCTGAAAGAAGGAACTCGAGTAACACATTCACCATAGTCTTGCTTATGTCATCACAACCCAGAGCCTTGGAGTTAATAGCTGATAACGCCTTAGCAACATCATCTTGGGTCACAGGAGAGAATTTAAAAAAGGGAATGGAGAGTGGTTCCATAGAAGCGATAGAATGTATCGTTTGGGATTTAATACTAGGATCAATAGGAACAATGGCAGAAAAATGACGATTAATGTCATCTAAATTAATTGAAGGACCTAACTCTGCTACCGGAGGCTTAGTTATACCTAGGAATCCAAGGAATTTCAACATACCTGCGGTAGACGTATTAAGGATATTATCGTGAATGTAGCGGCGTTTGGCGTTTCGCACCATCTGATTACATCTGTTTCTGTAAGCTTTAAAACTAGTCCAATTTTCCACAGTGCGTTACTTCTTAAACTTCTGAAAAGCTCGGTTCTGTCTCGCTATTGCCAGCCTTACGCCTCTGTTCATCCAGGGTGCAGGAGGACGCCTTACTCTTATTTGGTGTACAGGAGCATGAACATTATATAAATTGAGAACAATACTATTAAGGATTGAGATTTTATCATCTATTGTAGAACCAAGAGGTTCTAAATCAACACGGGAAGCGTCGCTCTTAAGTTGATCAATGTTCAATTTGAAAAAGTTGCGTAAATGCAAAATAGAGGGTTTGTGTTTTGGAGGTTTCAATCTTTATAGATTGAAACCTCCAAAACATTGTTACATGAGAAGTAAATTAAGTCATGAAGTGAAAAACACGGAGCAGAAAATTGTCCATGCTTAACCACGCGATCGGTAGAAGAGGTAATAATAAGGTCAATCCATGAATCATCACTGTCGATGTTGTGGTGGGTTTCCTTTAACGGAAGAATGCAAACGCCTTAATGCCCCTGATGTCAATTTCAAGAAATAAGAACTCTGCAGAGGCAGAATAGGGGGATGGAGAAGAAACAATGTTATAAGGTATTGTTGCCCGCAGATATATTGCAACAACTCCACCTCCCTTTCCTATCCTGTCGTTACGAATAAGCACGAAGTCTCTGAGTGGATACAGGCTAGACAATAAGGATGGCTTTAGCCAGCTTTCCGATACTAATATAGCATGAATTAAATCAAGTGAGAATGATTGTTCAAATTCAGAAAAATGACCCGGCATTCTCTGGGCGTTTATGTGCAGACGTTAAGGAATTTACCACAAGGCAAAAAAATATTATTTAAATCATTACGAAGAGATGGCAAATTATCATTAGACATATCACAACAAGAGGTAAACGGAGTTTCTGACTCTTGAGCAGAATAAAATGATTCATCACCTGACATTACAAAATTATTAAATAAAGTATATGTAATAAATAACCTAAATAATACAATTAAATACAACTTAAAATAAAAATATATAAAACAAATTTTAAAGCCTAATAAAGTACTAATAATTAATTTGCAAATATTATTATTATTTCACAAATTTCAACCTAAATTGAAACTATCTGCACATTGTGTTGTGATGTCTTAACATTATTTTGTACATGTTTTAAAGTATATTATGTTCTGTGTATGTTTTGACTAGTAATTCAATGTAAACACATTACCTTAAAACATAGTGTATTCCATTTAATTATAAGTCTTTTGCACTTAAAGTTAAGGAATATTTTAATAAGATATCAATATTAATATTAAGTTTGATTGTATAATAAGTATTCTGTTACCATGGACAATACGGGTGATAATATAGATAATTCATCTACTAGCCAAGAAAATATTGTAGTAAACAGAGTAACTATTAGTGCTCCTCCTTTCTTTCTTGACCGACCCGCACTTTGGTTTGCTGGTCTCGAGGCCCAGTTCCATATAAATGGTGTTACACAAGAATCCGTATTTTATACGTGGTAAAGCCATGCTGCAGCTATATTTCTGGTATAATTGTAACATGAATGGGTCGGCTCGGCCGGGAAAGTACCACGCTCTCACAGAATAACGGCGTAAAATAGCAGATTAATGCTGCTGTGTTTCGTATGGTGAGTGTAGAGAACCGGAGACCCGTTTTACTGGAAACGAGGCATTCCATCTTGGTCCTCGCGGGTGACAACGCTTCTGCATTTTGATTCGTAATCAAGGATAAATGTAGATGTCTATAGGCTACAGAAAACACCATCAGGTGGACTGTGTGCTCGTTTGTCACCCTTATCCTATAAAAAACCACTAAATACTTTTATGCTATATCCCAACTAGACACCACGTGAGCAGTAGAAGTGGAGGACATCATAACTGATCCACCAAAGACACAGCCATATTCGACATTAAAAAATGCACTAATTACACGATTTTCAGAACTATGATGAAAAGGTTTGAAGATTGTTAGAAAAAGAGGAAATAGGCGACAGGAAGTCATCGTCCTTCCTTCGACATCTTAAAACACTTGCAGGTTCATCATTTCTGGACCAATTGCTGAAATCTATATGGATGAGCAGACTGCCTCATCAAGTGCAGGGTGATTTTAGTTGCTCAAAAATAAGCTTCTCTGGAAGATCTTGGGGATTTAGCTGATTTGTACGTGGTAGAGCCATGCTGCAGCTATATTAGTAGTATAGTTGTAGCATGAATGGGTCGGCTCGATCGGGGAAGGACCACGCTCTCACAGACTACCAGCGTTAAATAGCAGCTTAACGTTGCTGTGTTTCGTATGGTGAGTGTAGAGAACCGGATGCCCTTTTTACTGGAAAAGAGGCATGCCATCTTAGTCAAACAAGGATAGATGTAGATGTCTATGGCCCACGGCAACCACTTACCATCAGGTGGACTAAGTGCTCGTTTGTCACCCTATTCTATAAAAAAATAACATCGGCATACAAGGTCAGTGCTATCGATTAATCTCTTGGCACAGCTTTATCTGTTCCTTCGACATCGGATGAAATTAAGATGCTCCACTAGAAGGTAGACGAATTAACCCGCATGGTCGCTAGTCTCATAGCACGCACGGGTAAAAATAAACGTTACCAGAGCCGTAGCAGAAGCCGTTCACAGCCTAGAACGAGGGACAAGCATCAAGCTCTGTTGGTATCATAATAGATTTTCATCCAAAGCCCACAGATGCATACAGCCATGTTCCTGGCAAGCACCAAACGGTCCCATTCAGGGAAACTCCAGCAGCAATCAGTAAATGCGACGCAAACTGATTGCCCCGTAAAAGGTCGCCGTCTTTTCGTTAAAGACCGCTGCACCAAGCGTCGATTCCTGATTAACACAAGTTCAGACTTATGTTGCATAAGTTTGAACCTGTGTCATCGACGACATGCGCAAGGTTCGAAACAGCCGCAGCCATATGAACTAATTGCAGCAAACGGCACCAATATCAAAACTTATGGCCTAGTACAACTAAGCTTGAATTTAGGTCTAAGAAGAGATTTTAAATGGAGTTGCGTTATTGCAGATGTATCATCGAATCTGACTTTCTAGCATACTACCATTTATTGCCAGACTGTTCAGAATGTAAACTACGGGATGGAAAGACTGGACTCTCTGCTCCCGCTGTTATTTCGAGTCTTGACCAACCAAGTGTTAAAGTGGTCTCGCTCTCTGACTCGCCGTTTACCATTATTTTAGCAGAATTTCCTAGCATCTGTAGACCTCCAGGAGCAACTCGGAATTTGAAGCTTTCTACATTGCACTATATTAATACCACTGACGGTCATTCGGTTACTGCCCGCTCAAGTCGCCTGGTACCTCAAAAACTTCTTGCTGCTAAAAAAGAAGAGATGGTTCGTGTAGGAACAGCAAGACCATCCAGCAGCTCATGGGCGTCACCACTACACTTAGCACAGAAATAGGATTCCACCTGGCGTCCTTGCGGAGACTACCGTGCTCTAAATGCCAGGACCATTCCAGGTCGATACCCCGTTCGTCATTTAGGGAATTTTTGCCAGAACTTAGCAAGATCCAGCATTTTTAGTACCATCGACCTCGTAAAGGCATACCAGCAGATACCTGTCAATACTACCGATGTGTGCAAAACCGCTATAATAACTCCTTTCGGTCAATTTGAGTTCCCTTACATGACCTTTGGACTTCGGAACGCTGGACAGACATTTCAAAGGTTTATTGACGAAGTTGTGCATGGTCAAGAGAGCGAGATCAACATGAGCAGCATTTAAGGGCATTGTTCCAGAGACTGCACGAATATGGCGTCATTATCAACCAAGCAAATAGATCTTTGGTGCAGAAGAAGTAACCTTTTTAGGCTATAAGATCAGCGCAACAGGTACACGACCACCCGAAGAAAGAATCCGTGCCTTCGTGGAGTACCCCCCGCCTAAAACATTACAAGGCATGCGAAGATTCTTGGGGTGATAAACTATTACCGACCTTTTCTCCACGACGAAGCCAAACACCAAGCACCGCTTATCGATGCCGTGACCTCTACAAACAGTAAAGATGCTAAGCCATTCCCATGGACATCTAAGCTGGAGGAAAGTTTTGAAGATTGCAAAAGGAGCATGTCCCAAGCAACTGTCCTATTACACCCGGATTGCATCGCAGAGTTAGGTTTTTTTTTACGGATGCCTCAAATACCCACATAGGTGCATGTCTTCAGCAAAAAAGGAGGAGACGATTGGCATCCTCTCGCTTATTTTAGCAAGAAATTAACTGCTAAACAGTCAGAATGACCCGCGTATTACCTCGAACTCCTTGCTGTTTACGAGAGTGTGCAACATTTTAGGTATATCTTAGAAGTCCAATATGCGAACATATACCAACCATAAACCTTTGGTGTACACTTTCAATCAGCGCCGAGAGAAATTACCTCCCACTCAGCTAAATCAGTTGTCTTTTATAAGTAAATTTTCGACTGATATCAGAGATATTAAGGGAGATAACAACAGGTAGGTTTCTCAAGAAGGGGATTCAGAATTAAAGGAACATAAGAAGAATTCATCACTGAGACTAGAAAAAGTCACCATCCCTGGCACTTCGGTAACAGTCATATGTGACACCTCGACTGGCCGACTAAGACCATTTCTAGCACATCCTTTTCGTCGTGCTGCTTTTAATAAATTGCACAACTTAAGTCACCCTGGCGTTCGAGCTACAGTTAAATTAGTGTCGGCGCGCTATGTTTGGCCAGATATGAAGAAGAATTGCCGCGTGTGGGCTCGCTCATGTCTAAATTATTTTACATGTCTACATTATTTCACCCACTGGTCATTTCATCAGTCCTTCTGGAAAGTTCAGACATGTACATATTGACATCATAGGGCCGCTTGCATATTCACGCGGTTACACCTAATGTCTCACTGCGATCAACAGGTTTACGCGATGATCGGAAGATGGCCAAAGTGCAGCCTGTTCCAAAAAAAGGCAGCCGCGCCGACCCTGCCAATTATCGTCCAAACTCAATTACCTCCATACTCTGCAAGATTATGGAGCGTATATTGAATGCCCGCTTAATGGCATACCTAGAACAGAATGACTTCCTTAGTGACCTGCAATATGGGTTTCGCTGAAATCGGTCAGCTGGGGACCTTCTAGCGTATGCCACACACTTATGGGGCGAGGCACTCGAGAACAGTGGGGAAGCACTTGCTGTTTCCCTTGATGTCTCGAAGGCCTTTGACAGAGTTTGGCACACTAGCCTTTTGGGTAAGCTTCCAGCGTACGGCTTATCCCCTGGTCTGATTGAATGGGTAAAGGACTTTCTGAGTGAACGGTCTCTCCGGGTCGTCGTCGACGGCTGCTCATCCGATCCTATGGCGACTAACGCCGGTGTTCCTCAGGGGTCCGTTCTTTCCGCAACTCTCTTCCTGCTGCATATTAATGATCTGCTTATGCCCGGTATCTATGGGTATGCAGACGATAGCACAGTTGTTGAGAGATACCAACCAAGTCCTCGGGCCAGTCGGGATCAAATCCAGTCCGAAAGAAAAGCTATGGTAGAGCGTGTGAATCTCACATTACAGGCAGTCTCCGATTGAGGCGATGCCAATCTTGTGAAGTTCAACGCCTCCAAAACACAAGCGTGTCTCTTCACTGAAAAAGGAGCCAGCTCACCTTGGCTCCTTCTTTCCGAAATGTATCACTGAAATATACCGACCGCCTTCAGTTGTTAGGGTTTGAAATAAACTCAAATTTGAACTTCGGGCGGTTCATTGAGTCCAAGGCCAAAGCAGCTGCAAGGAATCTGGGAGTTATTGCAAAGGTGCGATACTTCACGCCGGGAGAGCTGCTTACTTTATATAAAGCGCAAGTCCGGTCGTGCATGGAGTAATTGCAATTTTGCTGCCATATATAGGCTGGTGTTGCAAAATGCCACCTAGCAGCTTTGGACTCAATGGAAAGGCGTGCTAAGAGGCTTATTGGTGACCCGAATTTGGTTAAAACCAATCTTACCAGCCTCGAACACAGATGTAAAGTAGCCAGCCTTTCGGTTTTCTACAGGATGCATTTCGGAGAGTGTGCGCAGGAATTACATAATTTAATTCCACCCTCTCCCTTCCACCATCGGAGAACCAGACGTTCGGCCAGTCTCCACCCTTTCGTTGTTGACTTACCACGCATTCGAACCAAACGGTTCGCCACGTCGTTCATCATGCGTACAGCAAAGGAGTGGAATAAGTTGCCAGCGTCTTTCCATCCGATTACAGTGTGGGTGTCTTTTATTAAGTCAGTGCGCTTCAACATCTTAGGCTACATCACAACTTACCATCAGGTAGGATCGTAGATAAGCGCTGGCTTAGTAGAATATAAAAAAATGGCCTATAACATCAATAACTGCTGAAGAAGTTGGAGAAAATTTTTTGCAGGCTGGATATCGCGTTTTGGAGTACCCAATATTGTGACCCCTGTCCAAGGAAGAGAGTTCGAATCTGCATTTTTCTTGCGTCTAATGAACTTCTACGTAACGAAACGTATTCGAACTACTGGTTGGTAACCATCCTTGTGAAATGGCATGGTTGAAAGGATGCATCGACAGTTAAATGCTGCGCTAATGTGTCACTCTAATACCTAGACGAAAGCAGTACCGCTCGTTCTTCTAGAAATGAGAAGCACTCTCAAGCAGGATATAAAAACCTCGGCAGCAGAACTGGTTTACGAAGAACCGCTGCGTTTACCAGGTGAGCTAATTGCGCCGCAAAAATTTACAAAAAATACTGCAGACATAATGGACTTCGTAGCAGATTTAAAAAGGAAAATGGAAATATTACGTCCAATTTCTTCATCTCACCACACGCGGCCGTCTACATTTATTTTCAAGGATGCATCGGCTACTCACGTTTTCCTTCGTGATGATACAGTAAGGCGCTGTTTACAACCACCGTATACGGGTCCTCACGCAGTTTTTCAGAGAAGATACACAACGCGGACCTTAGACGTCAATGGCAGAAAGGTCACTGTAAGCATTGATCTTGTGAAGCCGGCTTACATCGAAAATAATGAATCAGGCAAACAAACTACTACTCCTGTGACCCCAGCAACCGCTAATACTCCCCCTTCTATAGTCCACCCTACCCCTAATAACATAGCTACGCCATCCGGTACTAAAGTAGTTAAGACAAGATCTGGTAGATGCGTAAGTTTAGAAATATTTTAGATATTTAGAACTTATTTTTTTTTTACCTTTATTTAGCCTTATTATTCTCCGTAACGGGGTGGTGTGGCGAAACGCCAATCCGCGAAAGCATAAAAAGAGTATATTAGTCTTTGGACACTGAGCTAACCACGCTAACAACACAGTTTTGTAAATTTATAGAAACCTACTTAATTTTAAGTTTTTAAGCAGTCCTCTTATTGAGCACTATCTTTTATACTTATTACCTTGGTGGCAGCGTATCAATATAAAGTTCATTACTGTTAATGACGTTTTAATGAACACCCCAGAACTACAACGCGATACCAGTATAATACCATAGACTTATTATTATTTAGACTTGATACTATTCGTTATTATATTAACATTATAACACAAATATATATTTAAATATTTTAACCAATAAAACTATGTCTATGTAAAATACATCCCTGATATAACCAACTTAATTTCAGAAGCACCATGGAAAATCAATTGGGAAAGTTAGTGGCGGAACCTTCTGGCCAATTTGATCACTTTACAATAATGTCGTTAAAAGACCTAGAATATTTATTACAAAAAGTTGCTCCATTGATAACTAAAAAGAATACACCTAAAAGAGAAGCAATACCTGCCAAAATTCGACTAGAAATTACGTTTAGATTTTTAAGATAATTACTAGAATCAGGCGTTAATTTGCGGAAATCCATTATATTAAAGTTATGGTGTTAAATTATACTTTCGGCATTTATGTAAAAGAGACAACTCATCCGTTGGATACTGGACATCAGAAATATTTCTAACACGGGGATAAAATTGGTGATACTCTGTATGTATGTCGTTGTTTATTATTTTTAAACTATCTGGTTTAGATGGTTTACGAAACTTATTGGCCAGAGTCTTGCCACATCAATCGCAATCGTCTTCGGGCACTTGCTGTTTATAAAAAACATTATTCAGTGAAGTAAGGGTTTCCTTCATTCACTTTCCAGCTTCTTGCAATTCTGCCGCATTCTTTCAGCGCCGCGGTATAGTTGGCAATGAAGAGGAAGTCGTAGGTTCTAATGCACTTTCAGGCGTTGGTGGATTCTGAAAATAATAAAAAAATGTTTATTTTACATTACAGATGCCGCAGGATCCACAGTCGTGGTTGCAAGTAGCTTTGTTCAGTGTTCAGAAATTTTCCTAGGTGTATAGGAGCAATAGATGGGAAACACAGCGTTATGCAATCTACGGTACATAGTGAGTGGTTCGGAATTTTATAATAATATAAATAGTTTTAGCATTGTACTCCTTGCTTTAGTCGACAGTAATTACAATTTTATTTTTGCTGAAATTGGAAGCCAGGGAAGAATTAGTGGCGGCGGTGTCCTTCAAGCAGTTAACTGTGGCAAAGCATTTGCTCTAATAATCCGAATTTTCCGATCCTAAGAGATTACCAAGGAGTTTAAGAGATGTACCATATGTTTTTCTGGGAGATTGAGCATATACATTGTCAACACATGTGATGAAGCCGTATCCGGAAAGTCATAATGAACGAACGCCAAAACGTATATTTAATGAGAAACTTTCGTTCTCACGCGTGGTAGCTGAAAATTTATTTGAGATACTACTAGCTTCAAAATTCAGAATATTTCGAAAACCGATACAACTTAACCCTTTAAAAACCACTATTATTACTATTGTGGCGGGTGGGAGGAAAAGGGGAGATCTCTCGCCGGGCAAGGTGTTCCGGCCAACGCTCCGAGTGGTAGTTCGGAGCTATTCTATATACACTGTTTCAATTTCGGAACTTTGTTAGCGCGATTTAGGCTTCGATATGTTTTGCTTGTGATGCGACGACAGCGCGACAAAATTTTGCAGCAGTACACAAGTCATAGTGTGGCACTATGACTTGTGTACTGCTGCAAAAATTTTTAAGAATGAGTAGTACGCCATCTGCAATATGTACACCTCCAGGTTCAATTGACGTTTACAACAGTAATGACATACAGGAATGAATAACGAAAAGGAGTGAAATTGAAGACACGTTTACCATCAGGCCCTTTATTGGATATGAAAATTTAGTTTAAAATATATGATAGTAGGTGGCAGCACATTTTACGTATGTTATTGTAACTAAATATTCTTACAATGTCTGTATCGTGTCGAAGATAATAAATAAATTATTCAGTGATTATAAAGTGTTGTCTTAAATTATAAACCCATAACCTAATAGGTTATAAGCCTAGGAAACTCAGGACATAGAAGTACAGAAGAAATATGCAAAGAAAAAGTTACAATCGTGTTTGAGAAACCATTAACAAAATAACCTCAAAATGGATTCCATGCGGTCAATTAATTTAGAAAAATTTGATGGAAAACACTTTCTTCAGTGGAACTTCCAGATAAAATGTGCTCTAAAACCTAAAGGAATAGATATTTCAAAACCGAAACCACAAGGCGACTGTACAGATTGGTTGAAAAGTGACGGCACGTCAATATTCTTCATAGCATCTTCGATGGACTTTAAACAAATTACACTAATAGAAAAATGCGAAACTGCCTTGGAGATTATGTCAAAATTAGAAGCAATCTATGAACAGAAAAGTGAACACGAAAAGTTTTATCAATACAAGATGGCGCCGGCTGACAGAGTAGCTCACCACATATAAAAAGTAGAAAACTTAGCTAAACAGTTGAGAGAAAGTCGTGACGCTATCAGTGACATGGCAACCATAACAAAAATATTCGGAACTTTGCCTTAGAGTCAGCGCACACCAAGAGCATAGCAGAGCATTTTCTGAGAACACTAAAATATTAATTTTATGACTATTGACAGACAGTGCAAAATTATATACACGTCCAAACTTGATGCTCGACCCTGTTCGAGCTTGCAGGATGTATGTTCGAGCATGCGCGAGCGCGCTCGCACCACCGCCGCCCGCGCTCAGTATTGCAGCAGCGAAAAAACTGTTTGGACGTGTGTTTAGTTTATACCTATAAGCGCGTCACATAAGTCGGAATCATGGACGAAGTCGATAAGTTTGGTGCAGCGTTTTGAGTGTCCGTACCATATATCAAGTCCAACATACAGCGATCGTATGTTAAAATCCAATGCTCGGGAAAGAATCTCCCAAGAAATGGGACAATCAGGTAAGTTTAGATGAGTGATTAAAAATGTATTGATTCCTTTTTGCACATATACCTACATAAAAATAAAGAAACATTTTATAGAACAGCGAATTCATAACCAGTACAAAAGGCTGCATTTTTGATTAGATATTTGTTCATATTTTATTTTCTCTTTAGTACAGTTTAGAGTAAAATACAGGTTCATGACTAGGTAGGTACGCCAACTTAAGAAAACTCAATTATTATTTTAATCAATACAATATTTATTCATTTTGATTAGTGTTTACAGTTTGCTAACGCAACTAAGTAGGTATATCAAATTGTTGGAGACCACGTCGTCATTCTAAATTTAATGTATTGTCTACATCGATTAATTATATAATCTTGCCAGGTAACTGATCCAGCTTCTGAATAAAAATATTATTTGAATTTATCTCAGAACCCCATAAACAGCTTCTACCGCTGTTTTCATCCAGCGGTAGAAGCTGTTCAAAAATAGTGTCTGAAGGGGGGTAATGTTGTGTGAGTGTATTTGTTGTGACGCTGAGGGATGGCATTTGTCGATGAGGAAATTATGCAAACAAGTACAAGCCAAAATGATCATATCAAGGTGATGAGGATGCACTTTCTGCAATCTTTAAAAAAATTAAAATTTCTTTTCCACTATCCCGAATGCACATTCTACAATTTGTCGAGCTCTGCTAAGTCGATAGTTATAATTTTTTTTTCTCGATCACCCCTAATATCATTTCCAGGATACGGCCTCATTATATTTTAGCCACAAATACGGGTGGCATTTCTTGATTTGTACCTGGTAAGCACTTGTTCTGGGGTATGTTGAGCGTTCCATTATGTATTTTGTTTCCTAACCGAGACTTTAAGAATATACCGCCATTACTATTGCGTCCATATGCACCTACATCAACCACAACGAATTTGTATTTTGCATCTACAACCGCCAATAATACTGTAGTAAATGTCTTTTTATAATTGAAATATTGGCTTCCGCTATTATGTGGTGCCCGTATAACTATGTGCTTTCCGTCGATAGCACCGATGCAATTAGAAAAGTTCCAAATATTTTTGAAATCTTCTTCGATCTGTGACCAGGTCTCTGAAGTTGGCTTTGGCATCACTAAAGGCTGCAATACTTTCCAAATCGCAGCGCACGTTTCATGAACTATTGTACGGACTGTAATGAAACCCACGCGGAAATTAAAAGCCAATGATTTAAAACTACTGCCTGTAGTCAAAAATCTGAAAAAAACGTATTTCTTTTTTTAAAACGTTGCGACCCAGCGAGTGGGAAATGTTAAGTGGTTCTGCTGGCGGTAAGCGTCGTCCAAATTTGAAGTCATTAGAGTTTTTGTAACCACAACTTCAGCACAGCCAACAAACTTCAAAAGACACATCGTCAGAAGACACACAATCTTCAAATTTACAGTTAACACCCGTCAGAGACTGATGAGACACGAGAAAATGAATCTCCTAGGCCATCATCCCATATTTCAAATTATTCCCATCCCATATTCAAGCCAGGACGGACTTCAGAGATTCTTAGTTTCCTTCATTTTACTGCTAGTTAACACGCATTTGTTCAGAGTTTTTTTTTTTTGAGATGTACACACTCTGAACCTGGTAACCCTGTAACTTATCTAGCAATGTCATTCCTTTTTTTCGCGCGCTACGATTAACACGCAATTAAATTTCATCGGGGAAAAAACGTGATCAGTTTTAAAAGAATAATGCCAAAAAGGCGAAAAGAGGATATAGAACGTAATTTACAAAGATATTATAGAAAAATCAGGAAACTATAGTCCGGCCGCTGAGTTATTACCGATTTGACACATGACGAATTGACAATACTAGTGAAGTGACTGAACCAGTAACCCTAATATCATTTGGGAACAGTTTGTTTTTAAATATTCTAGTATAGTGTGTAATGAAATAAAATCAAAACAATAATAGTTAAAGACACAGGTTCTTTATTAGGTGGAGTATCCTTGATGGGCGTAGATAATTGGTCGAGGACATATCAAAATAAAACAAATTTGTAAACACTGTTACACATTTTAATGAATAGAGTAGGTACAAGATGTTTTAATAAATAACTACCTATCATTTATTAAAACAATTATTCAGACTCTGAACCAGATTCGCCAGAGCTGTCATCGCTATCAGTCACTTGTATGACAATTTCATTCTCTATAATGGTGTCCACTCTTATATCGCGTTCATAATCTTCTGTTATTAGTTTTCGAGTCTTTTCGACGACCTTGACCCAATCTTCTTTCGTTATTTTGCTGCAAGCATCTTTTAATAGACCCATCATTTTATTAGTACTGAATGGCGGAGTCGTATTATTACGAGCTGCGTAACCTGTAATGTAAACATTAAATAACGTTAATTTATTACATTAAATAAACGAAATGTTACACAATTACCTACATGTAAGGGACATGAGATATTTATTTCTTAGTTATGTATCTTTTTACTTATATGCTGAATATTGGATGTTATAATAGTACAAATTATTCATATTCATAACTTATGCGATAAAAAACAATACCTTTGATTCGTGCCCATATTAGCTCAATGGCATTGTACTGGCAGTGATAAGGCGGAATTCGAAGTACCCGATGTCCATGTGCTAGAGCTATCTCATCTACTTCATAACGGACTCTTGATGTTTTATTTTCGCGTACCAACTTTACTAAGTCAGACTTTAGCATTTTGGCAGTAGTTTCAATTCCATTTTGGTGTAGCCATGCTACGAGATCAGCTTTCTTGTCGGCCTGAGTAGGTGCTTTATTCACTTGTTTCGAGTGATATGAAGCGTTGTCCATTATTATGATAGAAGGCTCTGGCAGGCTGGGTAATAATTGATTTTCGAACCAATTCGTAAAAGTGTCTGTATCCATCTCCTCCTGGTAATCGGAAGTACTTTTTGACGCGAAAGCCAGCAGTCCATTTTCAAAGAAACCACTTCCAGCAGAACCGGCGTGACAAATTATCAGTCGCGATCCTTTTCCCATTGGAACCTTTGAGGTTGATGCTTTTGTTTCGTCAGTCCAAGAGCGTGACACAGTGTGGTTCACATTTAACCATGTTTCGTCAACAAAAACGACGTTGTCCCAAGACTCGATTTTTCTGGCTTCTCTTAAAAACTCGCTCCTTTTAATTATTAAATCAAATCTTTCCATTAATATTTTCCTTTTATTCGTTTTTTTATATTCAAACCCAATTTCGTGCAATAGTTTTGACAACGCCGTTTTACCGCCTTTAAACAAGCCAGCTTCTTTTAAAGAGACCAAAAGCAAACGTCTAGTTGGAAACTCGTTCCTAGTATAATAACCATATATGTGGTTTCTTATTGCATCTGCATCAAAAACATCAACACCTGTCACGGGCTTTTGTCTTCGTTTTTTCTTAGGAGGGCGTAAAACATTATCTTCACTTCCAGAAGCACCAAATTTTTCTTTATTTATATTATATAGTGTTTTTGCACCAATTCCAAGAGCTTGTGAAACCCGATCTTTCACTTGAGTGACAGAAATCAAAGGAGGGCCGCCATTTTGTGACTCACGCTCAAAGTAATCCTGTAGCTTTAGTACAAGCTCACGACATTGACTATTCAATGTTTTTCCTCGTTTCGGCATTTTCAACAAAATTACCAAACACAAACAAAATTAGTCCAATAAAGCGCAACGATAAACAGGAGAAAGCCGAGTCAAAAAACAACGGTTACACAAGAGAACGTAGTCTGTGCGCACGAGAGTACGGAAGACGACTAAACAGATTAAAATAGCGGTGGTAAGGGTGTTGCCAGAATAGTATCGCCAATTACTTAAAAAAATACACCTATAACATTGCTTAATTGAGGGAGAAAATTATATTTATTAAATGTTGTTTTATATATTATGAATGTTAAAAATTATACATAATCATTTTAATTGTATTTATTTTTAAATCATAGAAAACAGTATTTCTGTCTTTAGATCACACATAAATCTTAAAAATCATAGAGATACTGGCAACACAGTGCAATTAGGAGACGCAAAAAAATGGTAGCATTATAGTCTAGTTGCTCGAAGGAATAAGTAAAATAAAAATATCATAAAATAAATATCATATCTATTCCAATGAATTCCGACCGAATACTATCAAGCACATCACTATGAAAACTAGACGCACGATGTAACTTTGTACAAGCGCGCCAAAGAACAAAAAATAAATGTTTTCATATTATTTACAAACTATTTTAAGTTTTGAAACAGAGTTTATTAGAAAATTACTTGATTCTGACATTTTGACATAAAGTTTTATATTAAAGAGGTATTCTAAATCATTCGGCAAATGTGTCGCTCGTGCAAGGTTATATCGATTAATTTAAGAATAATCTGTCAAATCGGTAATAACTCAGCGGCCGTACTTATAGAAGGAATCAACGTAACCGCTGTCTGACGACCCTCAAGGTAAGCAACAAAATTAAGCAAAATTGCTACTCGGGGTGTGTACGAGATGCAAACATGAGCGTTATTAGGCCCTGGGAATGTCCGCGAGACATTACGAAGGCATTCTGCAAGCGCGTATTGTACGCGATACCGTACGCTTTATGCTCCTAATTACATGTAATTCACATCTTTACAGATGACGAAATAATAGAAGTGAGGGGGGGGGGCACCACAGTCTCCAGAAGCAGCCTCAGAATCGAACACTGTCGAGCTAACTCACCATCATGGTGATACTGTTACTTGTAATGAGGCAGGACCTAACACTATTGAGGTTGTCGAAATGACAGAGCAGCACATGCCTTTAGACAATGTGGATAAGGAGACAGAGGTATTAGATCCTGAGGTGCTTGGGCGACCCAGTTGTGGAAAAGCAAAAATTTGGCCCAGATATAAGCGACAACTTGGCATCACGCTGGACACCTATTCTTAGGAAAGGCCTCAACAAAGAGGATAAAGAAAGTATAACAAAGCTGTACCAAATTCCATCAAACTGTGACCTGCTCCTAGTCCCCACATTAAACCCAGTGTAGTAGTAGTAGTAAGGGTATATAAAAGTACACACACAAGTGTAATAATAATCCTATATAATCAAATTTATTAATACAATAAAGAGAGTCTTGTATCATCATTCGTTTGTTTAACTCCTCTCCTAACATTCGCCCTACACCAGAAATCGCCACAGCCATTACAGAAATGGCACCCTTATGGCACCCATATGGCACGCGAATATGACACCCTTCGCCGTATTTGAAGTGGAACATTTTTTCTATGTGCAACTGATGAACTAAATCAAGCTATGGCGTTCTATCTTGAGCTGCGCGACTGTGTACACGTGTTTAACAAAAAGTTAACGAAAAATAACATCCAAGATGGGCGGTAAACAGACTAAAGAAGATACCGTAATTGTGCAAAACGCAGTGGGAAGCAATAAGGCAGGAGTTGAACAATTACAATTTCACCTGACTACGAGTAATATTTTGCTGTCTATCATTGTGCTAGTACTTCTACTGGGGTCCCTGTATTGCTTCTATCGGACATATAGGCGATGTCATATAAAGTGGATTAACACAGAGATAAACAGAAATACCCTGAGAAGGTCTATTTTTCGGCAACCACAACCCTCCACAAATGTGGAAGAGGCAAGTCAACCAAGGGCGTATTATAATGTATGACCGGCGCTGATCAGTGTTTAAAAGTGGAGTTTACGTGTATATAAAATGAGTAAAAAAGTGCGTGTCTATTAATAGTGAAAAAAAAAAGGGTAATGTGTTTATAAATCAACTACATAAATCTGGGACTCTAGTCTATATTACCGAACTTTATGTAAGGGTATCTCAAAAGTGAATCATAGAATTCTAAATAAAAGGAATTAATCAATACAATAACAATATTTATTTCTAGTAAACTAAATCAAAGCTAAAGTATAACAAAATAACATAATATATCACAAACCTTCTTGACACTCCGGCGGCTCGTCGCTGAATGATCCCGACTGTTAAGAGCTAACTTTTAATCCACAGACAATATTTGACGTCACTTTAACACAATCGAGTCGAAACGTAATCGATTATTCTCACAGGCATAATACGACTTGACCATAGACTCTTTAGTATTAATGGAGTGATGTAAACAACTACTCTAATGGGCAATGCTTGTTACAGTCGGCCATCCTTCAAAAACGAGTCCCTTCGTTTCTTCTTAGCTTATAAGTTGATATAATAATACTGTTTTAATTTTTAATATATTGTACAATAATTCACATTCCCTAAACTTACATAAACTGTCACACAATTTTAATGAATAGTGGTAACCATAGTACAATGTGTTATATCTATATTTTACAGTCGTGCAAAGTGAGAGCTACTTCCTCCACTCTCACAACGCTGTCACTTATAACAATTGAGCTATTCATGGGCGGTCAATTCATAAGTCAATCATGCCCGACGCGCAAAAATCTCACTAAATCTTAATTATAGCCGTGCGGTGTGAGGGTTACTTCCTTCACAGTCACTCCGTCATCGGCTGCGGTACTTCAAGTCAATCATGGGCGACGAGTTCAAACGCCAATCCTGCCCGACTCTAATACCCGTCACTCAATATCTATAGCCGTGTGGTGTGAGAGTTACTTCCTTCACCGTCACTCCGTCATCGGCTGCGGTACTTCAAGTCAATCATGGGCGACGAGTTCAAACGCCAATCCTGCCCGACTCTAATACCCGTCACTCAATATCTATAGCCGTGTGGTGTGAGAGTTACTTCCTTCACCGACACACCATCATCGGCTGTGGTACTTCAAATCAATCAAGGGCGACGAGTTCAAACGCCAATCCTGCCCGACTAATACCAGTCACTCAATATCTATAGCCGTGTGGTGTGAGAGTTACTTCCTTCACCGACACACCATCATCGGCTGCGGTACTTCAAGTCAATCATGGGCGACGAGTTCAAACGCCAATCTTGCCCGACTCTAATACCCGTCACTCAATATGTATAGCCGTGTGGTGTGAGAGTTACACCACTTCAACTCACTGTCAATGATCAAAGACAAATTACAATTTACAAATAAAAATTATTTTATTTTAATTATGCCCAACATGTAGCTAAACTAAAATATATTTAGTGCATTGAGTTATATTGTACTTGAAAATAAATTACGCAAGGAATGTGTCCTAAGCCTAATTCGAGTGATGTATACGAAGCCTAATATTTTAAATACAGTTTTACGGAATGACCTTAGTAACGGAATCAATAATTCTATGTCATTATAAACATAATAAAATATGAGCACGTTGTAATATTGTGTTTTTTATTTAATAGCAAGGAATCTGCAGCTAGAAAGAAACTTGCTGAGAAATCTAAGAAAATACTTATCTAAAGAAAAAATGTGCTTCTTACAAATCAAATGCATAAAATTTTAAACATAAATTCGGTCTCAACCAAAATGCTGAGATTGATTTAATGGCTAAAGCAGAAGTTGTGGCTTACATAAATCTTTAATGAAAAACAGGAAACAGAGCACGCATTATTTATTATATACTGCATGCACCTTTAATTATTCTGCAGCTGCGTATAAATACGTTAGAGAATGCTATAAAAGTAATAATAATGATATTAGATAATAAATTTATATTTTTATATCTTAAATATTTACTTTTTAAGATATGAAATAAAATATCATTAAAATGTAGTTCTGACATAATATTATGTTATATTATTTTAAATTAACACATATTATGCAAAATAAATAACAATCAAAAAATTGTACTCGATATAATTAACAACACAATCTAAATAAACAATTACTTATTACATACTTATCATTCTACCTACGTATAATGTATGATGACAAAAACTGCGCATGCGCGACTCTACTATCTCCCGCGCATGCGCGAAGACATAGAGTAGCGCACATTTTTTTTTGTTTGGTATAGCTTCTCGAGTACGTAGTACATATAACTCAATGATTTAGTGTCCTAATTTTTGTTCTATTTATACGTAATTATATCTCTACTACTTTCACTAACTTTGAATCAGCAAATTTTATAGGATTCAGTTATGATACGAATATATAACTTTATTAGACATTTTATATTAATAATCAAATTATATTCACAGTACTTAGTTTCAATTAGTCTTTATTACAAATATTATCATTTTTACTATCACTGTCTTCACTGGAAGAGCAAGCAGAGATGTTGAAATTCAACCATCGAATATTTGTCATTTCTTTTATCATGGTAACAGTTGTTTCATACTTTGCTTCTATTTTCGTCAAAGGAGTGTCTTTTACAAGGAACCAGTAATTTGGGAGGACCCTTTTTTTTAAATCCTATATGGCCCCTGACACAGAACCAAACTTCCAACAGCACCTTTTTTTTCTGACCCGGTGCCGCTACTCTCGCCTTTGCTATCCTAACGAGATCACCCTCTATATAATCATAGTATACTCGTATAAACACACACACCTGTCACCCAAAGGGTTAGACAGGGGCTACGGACTTCCATTTGGTACGATTCAGACACACTGCTCTCGCCTCTTTTACATCCATATACCTACGCGTACATGCTTACATGCTCGTTGACTAAGCGTACTATGAATCTGGCCCATCTGCAATATATCGCCAATTTGATCAATAAACTTTTGCCTAGGGCGTCCCTTCCCGACTCTACCATCCACTTCTGCAACACTTTGTTACTCTTTCCTCGCCCATTATTTCTACATGACCTTACCACCGAAGCATTCCGTTTTTAATTCTGGTCACAACATCTTGCAAAACACACTTTTCTCTTATCACACAATTTCTCATCCTATCATTCAGGTTAATCGGGCGCTAACATACTCCTTAATGACCGCATATCTACAGCATTTATTCTACTATAGGGCTGTTTCTTCCAAACAGACTTCACTACCATACATTAAGATAGGGACAAACACAGCATTGTGAATTGCACAATACAGTGTAGAGCCCCATTTACTCTATTTCCTGCATTCACTCGTCGTCCTATATCCTTATCATATCTACCATCCCTGTTAGATACACATGCTAAACACACAAACTCATCTATTTGCTCAACCAACTTCTATATCTATTACTTTATGACTTGTTTGCCGCCTGATTTCTCTTTATCCGTTCACTAGCTTCAGACTTCAGTTCTCCCTACAAAAACTCAGTATGAGTTTTCTTAATAACGTTATGAGTAGTGGTATTTAGTCCTAACTGTATATTATTTAAAAGTTCGTCCACATGTTTTTACTCTGACTGTGAGCAATGGTCCCAAAAGATGCTAAAATTGTTCAGCTATTAGCGTTCAACCTCTCCAATTAAACTTGGCGTGGCGACGGAGTAAAGACATTCTTTTAATCCTTCAGTTTTGGACAGTGAGAGGTATCATGCCCCAAGATAACAATTAGTGCATTTTACGATCGGTTCAGGACACTTTAAACTTGGGTGACCGACACCTTGACAGTTAAAGCAGGTAACAGGACATCTAACACTGCTGTTTTTTTCTAGATTATGTACTATCAGAGTTCCTTATAGAATTGTTATTGACTTTTGTAACGCCAGTACGTTTGTCCCTATTGAAATCTTTATAAGAGTCTGGTTGACTTCGAGTCCGATATTTGATGATTTTAAAGAATTCGAGTACGTCCTCAGGCTTAGAAAACTTTGCTGCTTGAGCGCCTACACGAATCCCCCTATCATCAATCTCATAAACAATCCACTGTCTGTCTTCCAAATATCTTACATCTGTTCAGTAAATTTAATTTTGCAAAATAACAAATTTCAAAAGATTCCCCAGAACGTACCCGCCTATCAAGCATATTCGTCAATAGTTCCGCGTAATTTTCGGTTGAAGGAAATGATTCTTTTAACATAATTTTCCATTCTGGCCAAGTATGCTTGATAGAGGGTAAACCCTGGTACCACATCTTAGCTAGACCAGCGAGTTTAGGCACGGCATAGTGAATCGTTTGATTATCACTCCAATCATAAATTTCAGAACATTCGTCCACCTTATCAAGCCAATTGTTAATTGTCTGTTCTTTTAACATGGGATCATACTCAGGAATAATATTATTTAAAGTAGAGCTAGAAAATGATTCACGATCCCCTGCTTTTGATTTAAATAATTTTATACAATTCCTCAAAGACATCCATAGTAATAAGTTAAGGTTTTTTCACATTATTGACGTTATCACTGTCATCACTAGTCACACGTCTTTTTGTTCGCGATGTGTGCGTAAATTATCAGTATTTATCCAATCAGGAGTAGGGTCAGGCGTCTCAACCCGCCTGGACGATCTGATTCTTTCATTCCATCTCTCACGCTCTTTACGTACCTCTTTTTCAAGCGTCCTTAACTTCTCCCTCTCTCGTGACAGCTTGCGTTCCTGCTCGCGTAACGTACGCGTGCTACTTGCACTGCGCCATTGAACTGCGTCCTCGAGACCGCTGCAATCGTAGCCGATGCTCACCATAATCACTGCGGCTGCGGCTGCTGTTAAGACTGCCTCTCGATCCCGCGCATATGTCGACCTCGGCTTTGGAATGTCTCGCTGTATAACCGCTGTCCGTCATTGGTGCGACATGAACTATGAGCGCGTCGGGAATTCACCTCGGCTCCTTTGTCACTCATTTTCCTGGAACTCGAAATAATTTTTATGTATATAACTATAAGAAGGAACAAATCTCAATTTGTATTTACTGAATAACGGGAGGTATTTTAAAGTTTATTTTATTACTGCCAATTGCAATTTTAATGTTTTACATTTTGGACCTATAATGTAATAGGGTCATCGCCTACTAACTAAAGCTTTGCACACATCGAACGCTAATCTGAGATTTAGTGCTCTATTGCCATCAAAAATAAAAAAAATCGCGATCAACTCGACTTCACTTCCACCAGCTTTATATGCAATTATATAACTAAAAAGAAAGGACGCCAATAGCAAGAGGATATTTCTATTAATACTTCTGACGCACATAGGTATAAGCACGGAATATAAAAAAATTTTATATTCCGTGGGTATAAGATTATTTATTTCGATTATTATTAAAAAAAAGTTAATTAAAAATAACTTCACCCGGACGTCAGTAGAATATTATTTTTGTACAAGATATCTTTCGGAAAAAATTAACTAACTACTTTGATTTTTTTTATACTTTAAATTTTAATCCTTAGAAACTCTTTTGAATTTCACTATTGTACCGACCCGTCCTCTCTCCAGACTATTTATTTAATGAAATACGAATCGCCAGTATCAACATAAAAATAGATTTCACGTTAAGCAAATGGAAACAAGATTTTTTTTTTGCTTTAAACAAATTACGCGTTTTGGTAATTAATAAAAGTAAATTGATTATTCGAAACGTAAGTAGTGTAGTGTAGTAAGTAGGAAGTAAGTGTGCACTTTTGGAACTTCCAAATTATTATTATTTTTTTAATCTGCTTACATCATAAATCTGCTGATCATTCTCAGCCCATTCTATCACCTTTGTTGGTTAATTTTACTGCAATACCTTTATAAACTAACATTTCTAACCATATTGTAATTAAAATATTTAATAAGCAATACGTTAATTTTAACCGCAAAATCCTCTATTTTTTTTTTTAAATCTATTTTCATCACGAAAATTAGCGATCATGCCGAATTTATTTTGGTGCTATTGATGGTTAGTTTCTCTACATCACCAATGGTAATGAATATTTTTAATCACATTGTGAGGCATTTAATCAGAAAATAAACAAAGTAAGGTAGAACAAAAAAAAATGTTTAAACTCATCTAGTTAAATCGGACGAATCGTGGGTCACGTTAATATCTTGTCGCATTTAGTAGTTACAAACTTGATAATAAATTTGTTATTGCATTGATTTTTCGTTAAAGCGAAAAAGAAAAAATTAGTATCAATATTCAACGGTCAAGCTCGTGGGGTGGTTTAGCACAAAACAAATTGTTTTGTAAATCCCACTTCTGAGATGTAAGGGTATCTCAAAAGTGAATCATAGAATTCTAAATAAAAGGAATTAATCAATACAATAACAATATTTATTTCTAGTAAACTAAATCAAAGCTAAAGTATAACAAAATAACATAATATATCACAAACCTTCTTGACACTCCGGCGGCTCGTCGCTGAATGATCCCGACTGTTAAGAGCTAACTTTTAATCCACAGACAATATTTGACGTCACTTTAACACAATCGAGTCGAAACGTAATCGATTATTCTCACAGGCATAATACGACTTGACCATAGACTCTTTAGTATTAATGGAGTGATGTAAACAACTACTCTAATGGGCAATGCTTGTTACATTTATATTTTAAATTAAATCATGTATTCGTTGTACTGTCTTTAATCGTCATTTAACCGTATTATTATTACATTAAATATTTCGTAAAATTATGTATAGTATACTCTATTCTACGTATTGGTGGTAAGTTATGAATATTTCTTTAGAACAATTATATGAGAAATTAAAAGAAGTGAGAACATATTTAATTAAAATTGGACCGAGTAGACGTGAAGGAAAAGTTTTAAATACTAAACTTAAAGAGGCCAATGAAATATTTAGTGACTATTCTAAGTTGTTAATAAATTTTAATAGTAAAGTAAAGGAAGGTAAGATTAAATCTACTGATATTCCATCTTATCAAACTTATTATAAGAATTTTGAATCATTATATCAGGATATTATAAAATTGTGTAAGCCCCAGTGTGTACAATCTGAAAATCCGAGCAATATGGATACTTTCGTTTTGAAAACGGCTCTGACTTTATTACCTGTTATGTCAGATGACGAGACAAGTGTAAAACAATTAGTAGACAATATTCAGTATTATAATTCTTTGTTAACAAAACAGGATTGCAAAAATAATTTAATTAAATTCATATTAAAAAGTAGATTATCTCAATCTGCTAAATTACGTCTTCAAGACGATTACTCTAATGTTGAAGACTTGGTTAGTGACATGCAGAAAGAGTTGTTGCCAAGAAAAAGCGCAGCAGCAATTCAAAGTAAATTGCAAAAATTACGCCAAAATGATATGCCAATTGCTGATTACGGAAAACAAATAACAGAGTTATTTGTGGACCTTACGATATCGCAAGCCAACGGTAATACCGAATATTACAAAATTTTGAAAACTGTTAATGAAAAACAAGCGATCAAGCAATTTTCCGATGGCTTACGAAATCGTCGAATCAGCACAATAATATCTGCTAGAAATTACAGCTCCCTGAAGGATGCCATTCAAGCAGCTCAAGATGAAGAGACTTCATCATCATCGGCCGCAGGAGAGGTGATGGGTATGTCCAGTAAGAAATTTTATTATTCTAGGAATTTTCATTATAACTCTAGGTACCCACGCGGCAACGGGCGTAATCGGCAAACATTTTCACAGCGAGGACACTACCACGGAAACTCGCAGCGATCGAGTTCATGGAACCACTCGAACTCACGTGGCCAAGGACAGCGAGGACGATATAATCGAGGTACGTTTCGTAATTATCGCAGAAATCAAGGGATAAAAAGAAATATAGTCAATATAATTAATGAAAACCAAAAATCAACTTCAGATGAACCCCAACTAGATAAGTTTTTTCGAGAATAAACAAAATCATTTAATTTTGGCTAGTAGTAATAGCAATTGTTTTATTCATTTACCAGTTTCATCATGCAATAAAACTTATTCTTTCTTAGTCGACACGGGCGCATCTTTATCCGCCGTAACATATAAACATGCTATCGAATTAAGTGTTTCATTACATAAAGAGAATGTAATTATAAACGGTCTAGGTGGCGAGGTGCAAACAATCGGATATGTTTATGTTCCATTAATGATTCATGGATCTGTTATTAATCACAAGTTCTTTGTTTTTAATTCGTTACCAATTTCGTCGCATGGAATTCTAGGTAGAGACTTTTTGAATAGATTTGGAGCATGTTTAGATTTCGAGAAAAATATTTTATCTTTGAAGTTAGAGTCAGGCCACACTTGTTTCTTGCCTTTCACTAATAATTATAATATTAACGTATTGGAAATTCCCCCAAGAAGTGAATCCATACATTATATTCAAACTGATTTTCAAACCGATTGCATTATTTGTTCACAAGAATTACAAGATGGCGTTTATTTGGCTAGCTCGATAGCGACACCAATTAGGGGAAAAATACCAATAAAAATATTAAATGTTACCGAAAAATCAGTAACATTGTCAGGAATAAATCCTGCAATTCATGATCTTAACGATTATAATATTTGTAGTTTTGAGAAAAATGAGAATAATTCAGACCGAGTAAAACGATTATTTTCCTCATTAAAATTAAATGATTTAAATGACTTAGAAAGTCAAAGTATTCAAAATATTTGTGCAAAATATGCAGATGTTTTTTATTTAGAGGGCGATAAATTGACAACAACAGATATTTACACTCACAATATTTTTTTGAAATCAAACGTTAGTCCAGTGTTTTCGAAACCCTATAGGTTACCAATTAGTTAGAAAAAGGAAATTAATCGTCAAATTAGCAACATGCTTAAAGAAGGGATTATAGAACCTAGTAAAAGCGACTGGTCTAGCCCAATATTATTGGTGCCTAAAAAATTAGATGAATCGGGTGATAAAAAATGGCGATTGGTAGTGGATTACCGTAAATTAAATAACTGTATAGAGGACGATAAGTACCCCCTCCCTGATATTACAGAAATTTTAGAATCTTTGTCTGGAAGTGTCTATTTTACACATTTAGATTTATATCAAGGGTATTACAATGTTAATTTAGATAAAAGTTGTCGAAAATTTACTGCTTTCAATTCTGGTCAATACCAGATGACGAGAATGCCCATGGGATTAAAAACAAGTCCCAGTTCTTTCTCGCGAATGATGAATTTAGCAATGTCAGGACTAAATAATGAAAAATGCTTAATTTATTTAGATGACGTCATTGTTTTTGGTAGACAACTAGACCACCATAATAAAAACTTACAGGATGTTTTCGAAAGACTTCGTTCAGTAAACTTAAAATTGAACCCTTCAAAACGTACATTTCTTAAAAAACAGATTTTATATTTGGGACATTGTATATCTAACGAAGGGATTTTACCTGATCCTGAAAAAATAAATACAGTAAAAAACTATCCTTGTCCGCAGAGTGCCGACGAAGTTAAAAGATTTGTGGCGTTCACAAATTATTATAGAAAGTTTATACCCAAGTTTGCTGAAATTGCGCAACCATTAAACCAACTTTGTAGGAAAAATACTAATTTTGTTTGGACTGAAAAATGTCAAAAGTCTTTTGAAACACTCAAAAAACGTATTATGTCCCCCCCAGTTTTAGATTACCCTGATTTTTCAAAAGAAAATTATTTCATTTTACAAACCGATGCATCTAATAAAGCAATTGGAGCAGTTCTGTCGAATAAAAATGGAAGACCTATAGCTTTTACTAGCAGATCTCTAAATAAGGCTGAATTAAACTATCCAGTTATAGAAAAAGAGTTGTTAGCGATAGTATGGGCCGTGAAACATTTCAGACCGTACCTGTATAGGCAATATTTTAAAATCAGGACTGACCATAAACCTCTAGTATACCTATTTGGCATGAGAGATCCATCGAGCAGGCTTATGAAGTTTCGGTTGGTATTAGAGGAATATAATTTTGACGTAGAGTATGTAAAGGGTTCAGATAATGCAGCTGCAGATGCGTTATCTAGAATCTGTTTGAGTTCCAAAGAGTTAAAAGAATTAAATGAGAACATCGTTAGTGTCATGACACGAGCAAAATGTCGAAAAATAAATAAACCAGGATCCTCCTCGTTGGACATAATACCCACAGACTTGAGGCCTGATCAACCGAAAGTCGTAAGTAATCATGTCAAACCAGCAGAATCAGTGGAGTTGCGTGTGGTTAATAAAGATGATTTGAAAACATTGAGAAAATTAAGAGTTATTAGTAAAGAAAATAATACATTTTGTTATGTTGAAAAGGAAAAGATAATTTATATTAAATATCTAAGTTCCGACTCACGAATGACGCGACGCGAGTTTGTGAGGGAATTAGATGATTTTTGTAAGTGAATAAATGTTAATGAAGTATATATAATAAAGAAGGATGGTAATAAGGAATTTATTAAAAAACTAGTTGAAGAAATCAAATCTATGAATGATAGGACCGGTCCACGTGTACATATAATAAATAATGTAAAAACGATATATAATAAGGATGACAGAAAGGTGATATTAAATGACTTCCATCTCCTACCTAGCAGTGGCCATGCAGGTATGAGAAGGATGGTCAACAATATAAAAAAGTATTATTATTGGCCTGGGTTAGATAAGGATGTAAAGAATTTTGTTAGGCGTTGTGACAAATGTCAGCGTCAGAAATTTTCGTTACCCGTAAGAGAGCCACTAGAAATAACAACGACAGCTAATACAGCGTTTGAAAAGATATATTTAGACTTAGTAGGTCCATTTGAAGTTAATAATAATAATTACTCTTATGCTTTAACGCTACAATGCGAACTCACTAAGTATGTCGAAGCATATCCCTTAATTTCTAAAAAAACCAACGAAGTAGCAAAGAGTTTGGTCACTAACTTTATTCTTAGGTATGGAGTACCGAAAGTAATAACTACGGACAGAGGGAAAGAGTTCACCGCATCATTATTCCAAGAGGTATGTAAATTGCTTCAAATAAAACAATTAAATTCGACTGCTTACCACCACCAATCACTAGGTGCGTTGGAAGTGTCACATAAAAATTTAAATGCTTTTCTTCGCATTCAAATTGATAATCACCCTGAAACATGGAGCGACTGGTTACCATTTTGGTCGTTTGCCTATAATACGACAGTTCATACAGAGACGAAATTCAGTCCTTATGAACTTGTCTTTGGTAAAAAATGTTCACTTCCTAGTAATTTGACAGTAGATTTAGAGCCACTTTATAACTACGATCATTATCCATGTGAGCTCAAATACAGGTTACAATTGTCACAAAGAGAGGCAAGAAATAATTTGATAAAGTCTAAAGAAAAGAGAAAAATTATATTTGATAAATATACCAAGCCTATAAAATACAATGTAAATGATTTAGTACTCTTAAAAAATGAGTCAGGTAATAAACTAAGTGATCTATACTCTGGTCCTTATAAAGTTGTTAAAGATGTAACACCAAACGTAGAAATAATTAAAAATGGTAAAAATGAATTAGTACATAAAAACCGCACGAAATTGTATATCCAATAATAAATAAAACATATTTTATATGCTGAATCTAAGTACATTTATTGTTATTATTATTATTTCTGTCTGTAGATTACTTAATATTACGTAATTATAAATATTCTAAATTAAATAATCATAAAAAAAAGAAAAAAAATGTTCTTAAAATAAATACCTTATATATTATTTTATAATGTAACTGTTCCTAATATTTACGAAAATAAAATCTTTTAATGTATCAAAAAAAAAATGTATCCTTGTATTGACACATTTTTTTTTCTTTTGGATGGAAGGTGTAGTAGTAGTAGTAAGGGTATATAAAAGTACACACACAAGTGTAATAATAATCCTATATAATCAAATTTATTAATACAATAAAGAGAGTCTTGTATCATCATTCGTTTGTTTAACTCCTCTCCTAACATTTGCCCTACACCAGAAATCGCCACAGCCATTACAGAAATGGCGAAAAATTGCGATAAAAAGATTGAGATCTTTCAGCAGCAACTAGGTATAGGCCTGAGAGCCCTTGGTAGGGCCATGTCACTTGTGCTGAAAGATAAAGGAGAAAAAATGCAAATAATAAAAAACTTAAACGACGCAGCGAGGATACTTACAGATTTTCACTTTAACGAGACTCAAACTAGAAAGAAGTTAATAACACCTACATTTGATAAAAGCTTTCTAAATGTAATTAAGGATGTTGACCATGATGAACTTCTGTATGGTAGAAACCTATCTGAAAAAATTGAAGCTGTAAAAATTATAGAAAAATCTAGTCAATCTATCAAAAAGACTGATTATAATACAAACAAAGTTGTGTACTCACAAACCTCTCAGCACAAAAGTAACAAACAGGGAAACTTCAGCGGCCCACCCCGAACTCAACAACGGTATACTCCAGCAACACGGAGCACAGCACGGGGTGGGTACAAGAAGCCATTGCTGCCAATCCGTCGGACAGGGGCAACTGCTCCGCCTCTTCAGTCAAAGGATGTCAAATCCCGTGTGCAGGTAGACTAAAACACTTTGTCTCTTGTTGGGAAAAAATCACTGACAACCAGCAGATTCTTAAGTGGGTGAGGGGTTACAAAATCCCTTTCTCTACACAAGTTATACAAAAAACAATACCATCTCATTTTAAACCAATAAGTGATGAAGAACAACAGTAAATGTGTAATGAAGTGAAAAAACTTATTAAAATAGGGGCAATATCCTTATGTCAGCCATCTAATCATCAGTTTTTATCTAATATCTTTTTAAGAAAGAAATCTAACGGAGAAATGAGATTTATCCTCAACTTAAAACAATTAAATAAATTAATCTCTGTACCCCACTTTAAAATAAAAGACTACAGAACGGTAATTGGATTGCTGACAAAAGGTGCATTCTGTGCAACAATATACTTAAATGAAGCTTATCTTTTAGTTCCAATTGACAACAGTCAAATACAGTTTTTAAGATTTGTTTATAATAATAAGTATTATGAATTTAATGCACTACCCTATGGCCTATGCTCAGCACCATGTGTCTACAAAAATAATGAAAGTTGTGGTCACACATCTGCGCTCAAGGGGGCTTAATTCTGTAATATATTTGGACGATATACTTTGTATTGGGTCAAGTTATATTGGCTGCCTCAAAAATGTCCAAGAAACAACAAAACTCTTGGAATGCCTAGGTCTTATTATTAATAAAGAAAACAGTGCTTTAGAGCCCAAACAAAAATTCAAATATCTTGGCTTCCAATTTAATTCCACTAACATGACCATCTCTCTACCAAATGATAAAAGGGTTATTGTATCATCACTTGTTAATAAATTTATAAAAATTTAACACTGTACTATTAGAGAGCTATCAAAATTGATAGGAACTTTAACAGCAGTCTGCCCAGCCATAGAATACGGATGGTTATATACAAAAATTCTAGAACGCTACAATAACCCTCCCATCAATAATTAAAGAAGACCTTAGCTGGTGGTTATTAAAAATAAGTAATACATGTAAGCATATTAGGAAAAATCAGTACACAAAAGAAATCAAGAACAGGCTGGGGCTGTGTATGTGGCAAAGAAAAAGTTAATGGACTATGGAAAATAAGTGAAAAAGAGTAACATATTAATTACTTAGAATTAAAAGCAGTCTTTCTTGGTTTAAAATTATTTGCAAAATATGAGAAAAATTGTGAGATTTTATTAAGAGTAGATAATACAACTGCAAAATCTTATGTCAATAGGATGGGAAGCATACAATTCCCACACCTTAATCAGCTAGCTAGAAATATTTGGCAATGGTGTGAAGAACGTCATATCATAAAACTTACAGCATCATACATAAGTTCTAAAAATAATACAGAAGCAGAGTTTGAATCAAAAAAGACCAATTGATACCGAATGGGAATTATGTGAAAAAGCATACAATATAACTAAGGAGCTAGGAATGCCAGAAATAGATCTATTTGCATCTAGACAAAATGCTAAGTGCAGTAAATATATATCATGGAAACAAGATCCAGAGGTATTAAATATAGATGCCTTTACCATCAACTGGGGAAACCTGTACTTTTATACATTCCCACCCTTTAGCCTTATATTGAAATGCTTACAAAAAATAAAGAATGATAAGGCCATAGGAATAGTTGTTATTCCCTGGTGGCTTTCACAACCCTGGTTCCCACTCGCCCAAAGTTTACTAATATCTGACTGGATAATATTCAAAACACACAAAAAGTTATTACTTTCTCCTTTCAGGATTACTCACCCACTGTATCAACAACTTACATTGGTTGCAGGGAAACTCTCCGGCAAGCACTAACTAATAAATCTGTGCCTAAGGCTGCACTTGACATTATGATTAATTCATTATCTAAGAATAATTTTGATCAATACAGTGTTACATACAAAATATGGTGGCCATTCTGTATAGAAAATAAAATATCACCATATGAGGCATCTGTGCTTATGGTAATGTCTTTCTTAACAAATTGTTTCCTAAACGGATCATCATATGGTACACTTAATGCACACAGGTCAGCATTGTCCTTAATATTGAATTTAAAGAATAATAATGATGACAGAATAAAAAGACTTTTTAAAGGTTTCTATCGAGAAAGGCCTCCACTACCCAAATATACATCAACATCGAACCCATCCAAAGTATTAAACTGCATAAGTAAATGGTACCCAAACAATAATATATTAACTATTAAATATACTAACATTAGAAAAAATTGTGAAAAAAGTGACCATTCTTCTGGCCATCTGTACAGCACATAGAGCTCAAAACATCTCATTCATTAAATTATCTAATATAGTTCAAGCGAAGGGATTTATGTAAATATAACAGACATCATAAAAACTTCCAGTTTGAGAACGCAACAACCTAGAATGTTTCTCCCATACTTCGATGAGGACCAATCCATCCGCCCAGCTAAAGCACTAGAAGAATATATAAAAATTACACACAAGATAAGAGGTGACATAGACTACTTGTTGATAACATCTAAAAAGCCTTATAAACAGACTATTGCTCAAACCATCAGTCGATGGATTAAAAGTGTATTGTGTGAGAGTGGTATAGATACAAAGGAATTTAAAGCTCACAGCACGATACACGCCTCTACATCTAATGCAAAAAATTTAGGCGTATAATTAGACATCATTAGAAAAACTGCTGGTCCAAGTCTTCTGAGAATTTTGCAAAATTCTACAACAGGCCAATTGAGGAATAATAACTTTGCCAATTACCTTCTTAATCTAAGTCTGTAAACAAATAGACTAAAAACACTTACTTTAATAAAATTAATTTAGATAACACAGTTTAATTAATCTTAAAAATTTATGATTATATCAACTATGTGATAATTGTATTTAATTATTATATTACTTTGTAATAGATACAAACTAATGAATAATAAATAGTCTTCATAACTCTACTGGTCTCTGAATATCTACATGGTAAAATATATATCGAGAACAAAACACAGAAATATAATAAAAGATTAAAGGAACTTACCAAGTGAAGTTCAATCCTTATTATATGATGTGTTTTGTTCGAAGATATATACACCCACCCTACCCTATTCTATGTATCCCACACATGTAGAGTTATGAAAATATATCTCTACAACTAATGACATTGCTAGATAAGTTACAGGGTTACCAGGTTCAGAGTGCGGACATCTCAAAAAAAACTGTGAACAAATGCGTGTTAACTAGCAGTAAAATGAAGGAAACTACATGGTAAAATATATATCTTCGAACAAAACACATCATATAATAAGGATTGAACTTCACTTGGTAAGTTCCTTTAATCTCTCAATATACATCACAAACACTATTACAGTAATTAAATAAATATGATTAAAGACAAGATGAATAACGGATAATATGTCCATTTATAATATTAGGTACCTTTACATGCTATATAGTAAGAAAGATGTTTTAAACTGGTTGTATAAGGCTAAAACACAATGTAAAATGCTACTGCATTTATTGTTGTAATTATTTCCAAAGCAGTCTATTAATAGTGGAACGGACAGACAGGTGCGGTGTCAAGACTAATGTTTTGTTTGAATCAGTAAAGGTGCAGTGTGTAAATTTTGTTTTAAAATATATTAACTGATTAGTTATCATACCCCAAATACCATTAAAGCCAAAATGACTAGGTAATATCATGCTTAACTATGTTATATTATTACACATATAAATATGAACTAAGATGTTTTAAACTGGTTGTGTAAGGATAACAAAAACACATATACAAAGTGACGATGAAGTTATCACGTTAAATGAAAAGACGTATTCTATACAAAGTTCTTTAAACATACACAACTAAAAAAATATATAACAATTAACATTCTGGGCGCGGTAGCCTTTTTTTTGTTTTAATATTAAACAACATCATGTAAATGCATCAGATATCACCTGATAAATACTAGAAGTTCAAAGACCCATGGCCCGTGAAGGCCAAGAGACCTATATTGTATTATAGTGCAACGTTGCCAATTTTAAATAATCAAATAAAGTAATAAATTAAGCAAAAAATGTACTTATATGTAACAAAATAAGGCATAATTCTTATGCGCGATGCGACAAGAATTGGGACGGGGTGTTGGGAGGGTGGGATGTGGTCGATTGGCGCGTGCGACGATAAAGTAAGACAGTAAGTCACTTAGTCCGACGCCGGCGTCCTTGGGAATGGTTCATTAATCGCTTGACCTAATTTTAGTTTTTCGCGTACACGTCCTTTTAATTTAAAGTTTTTTTTTGTGGATATTTTCATAAGTTTCTTGATTTGTTTGTGATAGGACACGTTAATACTATAATAATAATTGTGTTGAGGAGGTGGTGTGACTATTTGTGCGAAATTTGACGCTTTCTTTTACTGTCTTGTATTTTTTATTTGTGATAGGACTCGTTAATAATAGATAAGTGATATTTAATAACTTAGTGGTGTGTCAGCCCGTGCGCAATTGGACGCTTTTATTTTTTTAAACGTATAACTTTTTTTATTTTAAAATGCCTCGTATCAATTTTACGTCATTGGAATACACCGATATGGTTTTAATTTATGGAGAATGCCACCAAAACGCGTCCCTGGCATTACGAACATACAGAGAGAGGTATAATACCACACGTGTATGTCCTACAGACTCACGGATTTTTATACGGGCAGTCCAAAGATTACGTGACGGCGAAAATTTGATTCCACGTCAGGTTGAAATTCCTCCGCGAGTCGCCGTGGCTCAGGAAGAACGAATATTAAATTATTTCGCTCGTAATCCAACATCAAGTCTCCGTAGAGCAGCTCGCCAGTTCTGTGTACACCACAAGTCTGTTCACAGAATATTAAAAAAAAACAAGCAACGGCCGTTCAAATACGTAAAGGTACAGGCTTTATTAGATAGAGATAAGCCAGTTAGGGAAGCCTACTGTGAATGGCTCCTGAGCAAAGTAGCTAATGACTCTAACTTTTTAGCAAACGTAATGTGAACTGACGAGAGCACATTCACGCGTAACGGAATATGGAATCGGCAGAACTTACGATACTGGAGTCAAGAAAATCCGCAACTGTGTCGAGAGTCTATGCACCAATATAGATTTGCCGTTAATGTTTGGGCTGGAATACACGGAGATCAAATAATTGGTCCCGTGTTTATCGAAGGCAACCTTAATGGGCCTAAATTTTTGGAACTGCTTGACGACACAGTGGCGGATTACGTTGATGGACTATCGTTGGGGGCCAATAGCCGGTTATGGTACCAGCTTGATGGAGCACCTGCTCATTCAGTGGTGGCTGCCAGGCAGCGCCTCACTGAGATGTTCGGAGAGAACTGGATTGGCAGATACGGACCTTCTCGGTGGCCAGCACGGTCTCCGGATCTAACACCGTTAGATTTCTTTTTATGGGGTTACATAAAAAATGAGGTGTACTCTACTGAAGTAACGACTGTCGAGGACTTAAAAATAAGAATAATGCGGGCTTTCGACAAAATAAAAAATTTTGCAGCCAATGGTGCCCTCTTTCGAAAAGTCCGAAATAATATCATGCGACGATGTCAATTATGCATTCGGGTACACGGCGGACGTTTTGAAAATTTAAAAATTTGATTTGTTTCATAAACTTGAGTGATTTCAAGGTTAAAGTGATTATTTGGATAAAAAAATACCATGAAATTTGTGATTTGTTGATAACATCGGATTAGCATCGCCCTACGCGTGCCTAATTACCTATGTATGGGCAAGTCCTAGGACCTAGGTATTATAATATAATTACCTATATCGATGTCGCATGAGCAATGAACCGCTGGCCGCGACGTTGCCGCTTCTACAAGTCATTTCAGGTCAGTTAAGTAATATTATCAAGGATGATTTATTTTATGTGATTTTTTACCCTATTTATTTTGTTTGAAAGATGCATTTTTTATTAGTTTTTTATTATTGTTTATTTTATTATTTTAACAGACATATATCAACTTGTATTAACTGTTGTGCTATTTAACGTGATAACCTGGGCGCCACCCAGTATAATTTAATTGTAATATTTAATTTTAATTTAATTGTATATTATAATGTTTCAAAATAAATTGATAATACCATAACAAGGATATTTTCAATATTATGAGATATGGTATAAGACTGTTGTATTCAATATCCATATACTTTTTTTGTCTCTGCCTACGAGCAGCTCTGCAAGTTTCAGCCTACGAGACATACACTTTTATTCTAATCGACCTGAAAAAAGTTAATGAATATTGTATATATTATTTTTTCTATAATTATTGCAATCTATGTAGCATGTGAGGTCTATGTTTATGTTTCATTAGTAGCTATGGATTTACATCAACAATATTTGACTATGTAAAAGTTGTCTGACATCTTATTTTCACTGGTTTCATGCAGGGGGAAAGGATATTATTTTTATATTAATTATCTGATAGTAGATTACAAAATAATATTCCTTTTTGCAGAGTTAACAGCACATTAGTTTAAAGATAATAGAAGCATTTGATCAAGTGATCAACAATGATATAACCATTACACAAGTAAAAATGGCTTAACTAAATTACAATACGTGTGCAGTTTGCACACATATTGTAATTTATATGTATACTTGCTTCTAGTACAAGTAATTAGTACTTATTTACACATAAATATATGTACTATCTATACTATCTATCTCTGTGGCTGGCATAAATTCAGTATCCATGTTTGATGCTATTTGGTATTGTAATTTTATGGAGCAACTTGCTGAATAGATAAGGTATTTGTACCTAAATGCAGTTAAATGAATCGTTCTTCACCAATGAAGCTACATCAATTATTCTATCTATTATTTAATTTAGATTTTACTCATAACAAAACTATAATACTTTGTCACTTTTAACAAGGTTCTAAGACATGTGTTTGTCATTTTTTTTTAGGTAATTCAACATAAATTGTAGATCTTATTTAGATTTTAGAAAATTTTGGGTGTAAAATAAACTTTTGTATTACATACATACTTTTATATATAACTAAACTACTAAACTCATTAGTTTTCATTTTGCAATTTCGAATGTCATTGGTAATTTTACCATACCTACATTGACTAACCTGAATGATAGTATCCATATTATGTTAAACACTTGTGCATCAATGAGACGATATTTATTTCATTGTCTTTACAAAACAAACAAGTAAGTATAAACTTTTTTTCTTTTCCCCATTTCTTGGCCTGCACGGTTTGTGCGTCAGCCGTGTATATAAACTTTTTTGCTATTAACTAATTTTGCTGCCAAAAATTATTTCAACGTATATATTAACCCGTTACACAGACTATATTCTTACAGTAGTGATGCAACTCGAACTCTGTTTTCAATTGAGTGAATTTGTGTAACTCTCTACTCGAGTGAAAATAAATATTACTCGAGTCCGCTTACATTCGAGTTATCGAGTCAATTCGACGCACCGTGTGGATTCGAAGAGCTCTAGATAGATGTCAGTTCACTAATTCTATCATAATGTATGTACATAAAAACATAAATAGCTTTAATAAGAATAAAGATGTGCATACTTTAAATACTAGGAACAAACATAAGCTTGTAATGCCAGTTACTAGACTCCACAGAATCAGTAATTCATTTATGGGGCAATGTATACGCTTTTACAACAAAATCCCAGAACATATTCAAAGTTTGTCAATAAACAAGTTTAAAAGTTTTATTAAAGAAAAACTGTACAAAAAGGGTTATTATAATATCAAGGAATACATGAACGAAAATAACCCCTGGGAATAGGGTGATCGCCACCATGCTGGTTCCATGAAAAATCATTTAGAATTTGTATAAACAAAATTATTGTTAAGTGAAATTATGTTTAAAAAAAGTCCCGCTTAGTTTCTTGCTGGTTCTTCCCAGGACTGAGGTATTTTCCGAACCAGTGGTAAATAAAAAATGACTTTCAATAAGTATTATGTAATAATCAATATTGAATAAAAAATTATTCTATTCTATTCTATCATCTATCAACTAATTCACATAGTATATTATGGCGCCGCGGGTGATGTCACTGGTTACATCGAAATTCAAACTTGCATCTTGGCATGTTGTAAACAAATATGAACGTAGTTTGATTATACGTTGTTACTTCATACACGTATAAGTAGTGCATAACAATAAAGATTATTTAAACATACTTGTTTGTTTAAAGTATCAGTGATAACAATGACGCAACAAAACAAAAATCGTCACTGTGGCAGTATTTAAAAAAAATCGAGATGGAAGCGATTTGTAATACATGTAAAAAGCAGTTTATAGATTTAGAAATACGACAGATATGAAAAAGAAGCATGGAAATACCACAAATAAATAAATATTTGTTTTTTATTTCACATTGCCACATTTTACGTTTTTAATAAAGGTACCTATTTAAAACTGCTTTAAATAAAGTGTGTCCCCCGTGTAGTGGCGGGTAAGAATACTCACTACCCCATATCTTCCCGTGGGTGTCGTTAAAGGCGACAGAGGAAAACTGAGGCAGAAGATGGGCAGCAGCATCTTTCTGATAACAGCAAAACAACAATAAAAAAACTGCGGTTGCCAACCCGCTCGCCAAGCGTGGCAACTATGGCAATATACCCCCCATGAAAGTAACGAAGAGATGGCCCCCAGTCCCCGGCGGCCCCGCTATTCCTGGCTACGGTAGCGACCATGGTAACGGCGGGGCAGGGGGTGCTAAGAATCTCCGGTGGAGGTTCGGTTGCCACCTACGACGACTCGACCTGGCAACTTACAACGCACGCACCCTGAAGACTGACGAGAAGATCCTGGAACTGGAAGACGAGATGGACAAGTTGCGCTGGAATGTCATAGGATTATCCGAAGTCCGAAGAGAGGGGGAGGACACGGTAATCCTCGAATCCGGCGGTTTGTTCTATCACCGGGAGGGTGACCATCTTTCCCAAGGAGGTGTCGGATTTATCGTCCACAAGTCTCTCGTTAACAACGTTGTAGAGATTGGGAGTGTGTCGACGAGGGTTGCGTACCTTATACTCAGAATCACCAAACGGTATGCGCTTAAGGTCATACAGGTTTACGCACCAACCTCGGCACACCCCGATGAGGAGTTGGAGGAAACGTATGAGGATATCTCTAGAGCCATGCATTCCTCCAAAACCCACTATACGGTGTTAATGGGAGACTTCAACGCAAAACTAGGCACAAGAGAGAACGGTGAGCTGAAAGTAGAGAATTTCGGAATAGGGCAACGGAACCCAAAGGGCCAGCAGCTGGCCGAATTCATGGAGAAAGAGGGACTCTTTATGATGAACTCTTTCTTCTAGAAGCGACCCCACAGGAAGTGGACCTGGTCGAGCCACGACGGTTCGACAAAAAATGATATCGACTTCATTATGACGACCAGACGACAACTGTTCAGTGATGTCTCAGTGATCGCGAGGGTGAAAACCGGCAGCGATCACCGAATGGTTAGAGGCACACTGAACCTAGACGTTAAGTTGGAGAGGTCTCGTCTAATGAAGTCAAAGCTCCGTCCCCCTCGTGCTCTAATCCAAAGTTCCGAAACCTTTCAGCTCAAGTTACAAAACTGTTTTCAGTGCCTAGAAGACTGCAATGAAGTGGACGATATGAATGACAAGCTCGTGGAAACTGTCCATGCGGTCGGAGCTAAGTTCTGCAAGACCCGCCGCAGAAGAACACAAAAACTCTCCGATCACACTCTTAATCTCATGGCTGTTAGGCGGGAGATGAAGAAAAAGAGAAAAAGAAGTGCTCAAGAGTGACACGATAAATTATTATTAACCCGCGTTACTCGTGTCACAAAATTCTACTCGAGTCGCATCTTTATCTGACGCTAGCAGTGTCTGTCTAGAATTTAGTGATTAACTTGACTTACTAATTCGAGCAATTTATTGATATATTATGTAATATCAATAAACTGATTAAGTATAATTGTCATAAAGTTAGCGTGATATTATTTTATGAAGATTGTCTATACGCAAACCAAAAATATATAACTACGTATTACATTTAGTAATAATAATTATTTTGGATAGAAGAACAAAATATAAAAATAATTAGTAAGAAACTGACACAGCTTCGTTCCGCCAATTCGAATTGCGTTATTTGAGTACTATTCGAGATACGTGAATTTTAACTCAAGTTAACTCGCGTCGAGTTTCTTCCGAATTAGCACATCTCTACTACATATTTTTTTTAATATTACATTAGCAGAACCAATGACCTGAACACAAATATCAAAACAATTCTTTTTTTCTGATTTCTTGATTCTGTTTAGATTTTCATATAATCTTTATGCTATTTACAATAATAAATTGATATCTTTTTTGTATATAATACCATTAGATGTCTCGAAAATTTTTAGTGGGCCCAAAAACGATTGACTCCTATGAAACGCAAATTTCGCTTGCCCACTGAACAAACAAACACAAACATAATAGGCGTCGGTGATAAACTAATTACCTCAGAAGTCAAGCGTTGCTCCGTCCGCATTAATTCTAAATCTACTAACTATACACTTACCTTATCTTGCTTAGTGCTACCTAAAATATCTGGCGATCTACCTGATGAATATTAACCTTGCAGGTCCTAACTTCTTTTTTCCCCCTTCCTTCGCGTATTCTGCATTATACAGACGTGTCTTTAGTGAGTTATAAAATTGCAAAATTAATTTTTTGAAAAAGGAATAATAACAAGTTAAATATTAGGAGTACATATCATTTAGGATCAGTGCGACCATAGAAGGTCAGTCCCTCAAGAAATATAGTCAATGACAGTGAACGGATATAGTACCAAGCGCACTTACTGGGAGCACATAGCATCGGTGTGCTAACTTGCAGTGAAAGAGCGGTACAATACGTCGTGGAACGAAGACGAGAATAACAACGTGAGTCACCTCATTACAGACTGCACTTACGTACTCAAGCTGCATTTTTGCTATCCTTATTTTACACGTTGTGCTGCTTTCACTTAGCTATACATACGTCATATTATACGCACATTGCGTTTCGCTCTCACGGCTGTTTTAGCCTTAAGTTTTACGTATATCTACCGCTTAATTAATTTTATCAAGTGATGATCTCGATGAAACGCACTCCGCCCGGCACTCCCGTGCAACTGAACACACATAATGCTACAATACATTACAACGCAGACTCAGCCCTTAACACGTCAAGTAACCCTGATTCGGATGACAATAATCGTATTATGTTTACTAAGAGTCTTAAACGTACGTTAGGCGATCTCCCATTGCAGCCTATCCATCTCTGAAATCAAAGTTATGTTGGCTGATCTGAAATCTCAGTAAGACCAGAAATTTTAATTACTGAATACCGCCTTCATGACCATCGTGACCCAAAATCAAGAAATACAAAAATTAGTTGAGACTCTTTCTTACCAACATCAAGACTTATTATCAAAAATAAATAATTTAGACACAGAAAATAATGAATATAAGCAGCGAATCCTCTCCTTAGAATCTAAAATAGATGTTCTTGAAAAATGCGCGCGGGGTACTTCAATTGAAATACGCAACTTGCTGGTACAGTCCAATGAAAATAAGATAGTCCTCAATAATATAATCCATAAAATTGGCTTAACTTTGGGTATCAATACTCCCATTTCGGATTCAGAGGTAAGAGATATATTCCGTACAAAATCAAAAGCTATAGTAGTGGCTTTCACTTCAACACTAAGGAAGGAAACTTTTCTTTTAAATGATAAAAAGTATAATAAATCCAAACGGCAAAACAGAGAGATAACATTAAACTCGGAACACATTAATTTACCCGGTGCACTGCGCTTAATTTACATTTCAGAATACTTGACAACCAAATTAAGAAGAGTTTTCTATTTAGCCCGTGAAAGTGACAAGAGTAAAAAGCTATTTGCTGATTTGAAACTATTTGATCATTATACATTAAGTGACGAGTTACCTGTTAAATTCGGTGTGCCTCAAGGTAGCATTTTCGGTTCGACACTCTTCTTGGTGTATATTAATGACCTATGCCAGCTTCAACTTTCTAAAGGAAAAATAATCACCTATGCTGACGATACTGCCCTTTTCTTTGTTGATGATTCTTGGGATAATGTTTTTAAGAACGCTCAGGTGGGATTTAATAGGGTCTGTGAATGGCTTAGATACAATATCTTAACACTGAATGTTAATAAAACAAAGTACATTGCATTTGGTCGTAGAGCTAACCTTCTTCCACCACTATCTTTGACAATCACATCCCACACCTGTGGTCTTAGACTTTCAGGATGTCACTGTCCCTTAATTGAAAGAACTAATAAAATTAAATATCTTGGCATTTTGATTGATCAGACCTCTTAACATTTAAACCCTACTTTGAGGTTTTAGTATCCCGACTGCGAAAGCTCCTATATACTGGATGGGCCAAAAATTTTTGCAAATAGCAACACTAGATTATTTTGAAAAACCGTTCGAGGGAGGGGCGCGCGGGTGGCGGGAAACTGCGTCACTTCATGCAATTTTAGTCAAGATGGAGCGCTTCACGGGACAACAGCATGCTTTTTGTTACACAAACCATTTTACAAAAACAATGATTCCTACGTTACTGTACGACGCCTGTTTAGAATTAAATATGGATTACGCCGTATAAGTGAGTGTCCAAGTGTTAATTTGATCTAAGCTTGGGTCGAGAAGTTCGAGCAAACGGGATCTACAACGAATATTAAACAAACAGGGCGGCCACGTTCAAGAAGAAGTGATGAGAACATTCGAGAGGTCGAAATATCCGTACGGAACGATCCAGAATCATCTACGCGTAAGCGTTCGGCGGCTCTGGCAATACCAAGAACTAGTCTACGGCGGATTTTGCATCTGGACCTCAAACTACACCCATATAAGCTTCAAATTGTACAGGAGATGAAACCAAATGATTACATTCAACGTAAGTTATTGGCTGACGCTATGCTGGAGCGATTCTCTAGCCTTGAGAATGTATTGTTTACGGACGAGGCCCATTTTCACATCAATGGGCACGTGAATAAGCACAATTGTCGATATTGGAGCAGGGACAACCCTCGTCTTAAACACCAAAAGCCACTTCATTCACCTAAAACGACAGTATGGGCTGCCATATCAGCAAAGGGCATAATTGGTCCGTATTTCTTTGAAAATAACCAAGGAAATAATGTAACTGTGAATTTAATGGAATACGTCAAGATGTTGCAAGACTTTTTGACACCGCAGTTGCATGAATTTCAAGGGTACAACAACAGGACCTGGATGCAACAAGATGGAGTAACATGCCATACGTCAAATGTGAGTTTACCGGTAGTCAAAGAAATGTTTCCGAACAAATTGATTTCTCGCAGAGGTGATGTTCCCTTCATGATCTGATGAGATGATGATCCCTTGGCCTCCCAGAAGCCCGGACCTTACACCATGCGATTTTTTCTTATGGGGATACCTGAAAAGTCGAGTGTACCTTAATAAACCGACGACAATATCCCAATTAAAACAAAACATCCACGAGGAGATAGCCGCGATCCCCCGCAGCATGTGTCAGCGAGTTTTCCAAAGTTTGCGTAGTCGATTTCAGGAGTGCCAACAACGAGACGGCGCACATTGGAAAGACGTCATTTTTAAAAAATAAATTTCATTAAATGATTATTACGATAAATAAATTATCAACAAAATAACATTTGTAGTTTTATTTCTATTCATGTTTCAAAAGTGCAATAATTTTTGGCCCATCCTTTATATTCAGTACCTTAAAACATATAGCTGAACGCCGTGTTATAAAGGTAGTTTACTTCGCTTTATGGCAATCCATAATTGAATATTGTATAACATCATGGGGAGGAGGAGCCAAAACGTACCTTATTGAAGTAGAGAGAGCACAACGTGCAATTCTTAAAGCAGGTGCTGGTCTCCGTTTCCGTCTTCCTACGGACGAGCTGTATAAAAAATGGGATGTACTAACGATTAGACAAACTTTCATTCTGCATATCGTGCTTAAACAACACTCTCATCTAAGTTATAACCCAGATCTTTTTAAGTATAAACGCCGCAAAGATATAATATGCAAAACTCTAACTTTCAACTCAACTCTTTCACATAAGTTTTTCTGCTTCTTGGGACCCTTTCTCTATAAAAAACTAAATAAAATTTGAGACATATGTCCCAAAAATAAATCTAGTTGTAAAATAACATTAACAAAAATTCCTAAAAAACCTTAACTACCAAGAAACTGAGAATCTTCTTTTAACCCAATACTAATACTTTTAATCACTCTTATCACAATCTCTAAAAACCTCTAATAATGATACTCCAGGATTGCTTCTGCACAATCATTAAAACACACATACACACACACATACATTATTACACTATATTACATTATATTATTACAGTATTAACACACACACACGCGCGCGCCCAAATACATATAAAGCTACACATACACGCTTTCATATACTCACCTATATACGTCCATATCCATTGAATGGATTCAGCAATTCGCCTTATAATGTAACTTTTTGTAATCTCTTTTATGATATATTTCCTCTGTGTATTATTTCTTTGTATTATAAGTAACCTATCCGCGATGGGGGCTTGTGACCTGTAACCCAGGTTTTTAGTATAAAAACCTATATGATGATAGGCACCAGTCTCTCAGAACGCCAGGTCCTTACTGTGTACATCGATATTGTAAACCAGGCAGTAAGTTGTGAAGAGATAAATAAACTACCTGAATTGAATTGAATCTTTCAACCTGATATTGGAGCTGATATATTTTGGCAATTAATATTGGGCCAACAAATCACTCTAGGCTGTAATGTTGTTAATGTTCATGCGTTTTATGTACTCACTTGTCCCTTGAAGGGCATTGTAATAAGATACTATCCAATTTTGATATGGAATGTGAGAAGCACTTTTTAGAAAATACTCGTCGCATGGACGATAGTAGGTTTTGTGTTCGATTACCACTTATTTCTGAACCTGATTGTTTAGGCGAAAGGCAGTTAGCCTCCTAGGCTTAGAAAGACGTTTTAGAAAAAATCCAGATTTAAAATTATTGTATTCTGATTTTATACGTCAATATTCAGATCTTGAACATCTTTCAAAAACTACTGAGGTTATTACATCTCCGACTTACTTCATCCCGCACCATGCGGTGAACAAACCAGACAGTGAGTCGACAAAACTTCGCGTTGTCTTCGACGGCAGCGCCCCCTCTACCGCAGGCTTCTCTATTAACGATCTCCAAATAGTGGGGCCTCCTATTCAGGATTCCTCATTTAATCTTATATTCAGATTTCGTTTTTATAAATATGTGCTCTTCGGAGACATGGAAAAAATGTACCGACAAGTTTTAATTAACCCCAGATATCGTAATTTACAATTTATTTTATGGCGCGAAAATGACAGAGAGCCCATTCGAATATTATGTCTTAATACAGTGACCTACAGTTTCGTGAGCGCAAGCTTTCAAATACCCGCTGCCTGTGGCAGCTAGGAGAGGAATCTCAGGATGATAAAATAAAAACTATAATTCAAAACGACTTCTTAATCGATGATTTACTTACCGGTTCAGATTCTCCTCAAGAATTACGTTATATTAAGGAAACCGTAGAGTCCGTTTTATCTAGTGGTGGTTTTAACTTGCGAAAGTACCGATGTAACTCTCCATCTGTTTTATTTAAACTCGATGAAGCTGACATTCAGAAAGATTTAGTGATAAGCTGTTTTTCTCACATTTTAGGTGTCGGTTGGAATCCTAACGGCGATTTTATAAATTTTCCTACTAACTATAATATTCAAAATGAAAATCCAACTAAAAAATCAATCCTTTCCGATTCATGTAAGGTGTTCGACCCTCTGGGTCTTTTTAGTCTACTCTCTATAAAACCTAAAATTCTAATTCAAAGATTTTGGTTATCCAAAGTCAACTGAGATGACCCAGTGCCTAATACTATCAAACAGGAGTGGCTCTACTTCATACAAAAATTACCTAGCCTACTTACCTTGCGAATTCCCAGGCATGTCATGGGTGATTTTACTACGTCTGTCGAGCTTCATTGCTTTTGCGACGCATCGCAGACCGCATACGCCGCGTGCATCTATATTAAATCTACGAACGATGACGGCGATGTCAAAGTTCAGCTGCTATGCGCTAAGACCCGAATTGCGCCTACTTAACCCAACACTATACCGCGCTTGAAGCTCCGCGCCGCCCTTCTGGGTGCTCAGCTCGCATCCGCCGTCACTAAGACTATGCATGTGCCTATATCTCGACACTATTACTGGACGGGCTCATCCATAGTCCTGGCCTGGCTTTGCACCGAGCCTAGCAAATTACAAAAGTATGTATGTTTTGCCTCTACCGTTGACTTAACGTGTAGAGGTAAAACATACATACATACATACAATATAATTGCCTACATATTTCACAATACTAATATTAAAATTCATATACAGTGGGTGTTCAAATTATTACACTCAACATATTTATTCCATTTATTTAGTATTTATAACCAATTATATTTTACAACGACGGTTTTAGTTCAATCAAATAAATTGTAAATGATTAATAATTTGATGCTTTATAGTTTAAATAAATAAAATAAATAAAATAAAATAGCTTTTATTGTTTCCTTACTTTACATTTCGCTTTTACATTTTGTTTAAGTAATACACAATCAGCAGTACATTTCTAATTTTGGTGCTTAAGACTAACATGCACAAAATTAATACTTATATGTTTAGTTTTAGCCATAGATTTAGTATATACTTAGATTGGCAATGTAAAAGAGAAAGGGCATAGCATATGCTTACGTTAGAACGAGATAGAATGGCTAGACCGTACACGTACACGCTATCAGCCTGTATCAGCCTGACGTCAATGGTTAACTAAACAAATCCCGCTTATTTTCGCAATATTTTTGATTTTGAAGTATTAATAAGTATTTAAAAGGTCTGATTAAATATGGTAACGTGTGCCGTACCTGAATGCAGTTCATGGAGAAAAGAAAATCCACAAAATTACACATTTTACATGTAAGTACAATTAAAATATTTAGCACTCTAAATTCAATATTTCAGAACTAGTACAAATGTTTTATACACAAATGGATAGAGAAAAATATCGCATTTTATTACGAAAATGCTCTAAATGCGTGAGAATTATATTAAAAATAATAACAAATACGTGAATTCCCGCTATTTCTTATCAAATTTTTGTAGGGATTGACACTATCAATATCATCTTATCGATAATATGTTTATAACAGGCAAAGGTATATCTTAGGATGCAGCCTCTTGTGACTTCGTTTTCTTTTAATTTTCTATTTTTATGTTTTAGTGTTTCGTAATAGTAAATACTTACGCATTATTGTAAATACTCTAATAAGATGATTTAAACTCTTATAATGTTTCAGGTTTCCAAAAAAATATTCAGGTTGAACAAAAATGGTTAAAAATGATAAATAGAGAAGGGTGGGTTCCCAAAAAAAAAAAATTCAATTACATGTAGCAAGCACTTTAAACAAAAATGTTTTTCTCATAGAAGTGCACAAAGAGTGAAGCTGCGTATGGGATCAATGCCCACATTATTTATGCCCGTGCGTATTTTCTTAATTATATATTTTACTATACATATGTTCATTTCGTTTGCGCATGTTCAAATGTGTACAACTTGTTGTTGTCATCCACGTGATGTATATTTTTTTATAAAACGGAAGTAACAAAGGAACTTACAGTACCACTTGATAATAAACGGCTACTGCAGTACTTGGTCACCTACAGTCATCTTCAAACAATGAAAGTTAGAAATGTTTTACGTGTTAGAGTCATGCTGCAGCTATATCAATAGTATAGTTGTAGCACGAATGGGTCGGCTCGACCGAGGAAGGACCACGCTCACACAGAATACCAGCGTAAAATAGCAGCTTAATGCTGCTGTGTTTCGTATGGTGAGTGTAGAGAACCGGAGACCCTTTTTACTGGAAAAGAGGCATTCTATCTTAGTCCTAACTGCTGGCAACGCATCTGCATTTTAATTCGCAAACGAAGATAAATGCAGATGTCTATGGGTCACAGCAACCACTTACCATCGGGTGGACTATATGCTCGTTTGTCACCCTAATTCTATAAAAAAATGTGTTTTCACCCCTGAGGACTAAGATAAAATGTCTTACAACTTATAATTATACAGGCTCTCTTTACTCAAATGGCTGGAACGCGGCAGTGTAAGCACTGCTGTTTAGTGGTAGTGTAAGCACTGCTTTTTAGCAGCAAAAATAGGTAAAAGGGTTGTATTTTATTAATTTTAATCATAGATAAGTACATAATGTGTACACTAATTATATTTGTTTGTAGGTTGTATTGAAGCCGGTACGCAAAGCATCGTCATGTGCCTACATAGATATATTGCCAGTACCTAGTAGCTCAATTGCAAACGTTTCTGTTATAGACGATTCCCCGAAAAAATGAAGAAAACTATTGATATTCTTCGGAGAAGATTAGATATGAAACAAAAAAAACTGAAAAATGTAATGCACAAAAAAAAACGGAAAAAAAGTGGAAAAGTTGTATTAAGTGATAAAAAACCTAGAAAGGCTTCCCTCACTTCAAAATAACATTAGTGCTGTAATAGCATCTAGTTCAAACGATTTGTTGCAGCATCTCATCGAAAGGGTGATTAAGAAAAAGTTTATGAGATAGGTATTCGTTCTGAACGAGTTTTCCGAAAACATATGAAAGGGAAACTGTAAACGAAAATATGTTTCGAAAATTAGTAAACGAATGCCTTGTGTCCTGAATTTTTTTTTAACATACTTGACATACATATGTACGATTCGCCGGCACTATCAAACCATAAACACTTAATTATTAAATTAATAATCGAAACTTATTTGATTATTAGATTGAAGTATGAAGCAAAATTGTAAAATGCCTCTTAAGGAGAGCTTAAGACATTTTTACAATATATTAGTTATTTTTGGTGGAAAATAAAAATCACAAACTTTTTGTTTGTTGTTTTATTTTTATGCCCTCAAACATAATGATATTCATTTTATGACACAGACACAGCGTTCTGTATCGATTATTGAAGAGGATACATGGCGCAGCACTATGATTGTCGCACATATGCACATTTCACTCACACGGGTACATTTCGTTTTTGGTCCCACCCTAATCACGCTATCGCCAATCTAATGTATACTATATCTATGGTTTTAGCAAACAGTATAGGTGATGTTGTACAGTTTTAGTAGTTATGGCAAATGTATGATGGAACGTTAATGACAGTTCAATAAACACAAGTTGATTTAATAATCATTTACCAATTTATTAATTCTTACATCTTTTTGCTTCCAATTGTACGCATCTGTTTGCAAAATCATACTTTCTATGTCTAAATCTGTTCTACATTTGTCAACATTTGTAACATTTGTCTAACAATAGTTATACAATTTTATCATACCACATATGAAACATCTATACCACCACTACTGTTGCCTTAGTGCTGAGTAATATGCTACAATTATTAAGACTATTATTCTATTCTATGTAAGGACCGCTAAGCGGTAAAAGCCTCCTCCAAGACTTTCCAATTGGCTCGGTCTCTAGCCAACCTTGTCCACACTCTCCCTGCTACTTTAACTATGGGATCGTCCCATCTTTTGAATGGTCGTCCTTTTTTTCTCTTCCTTCCCAGTGGGTACCAGTTAGTTGTTATTTTTGTCCATCTATCGTCCTTAAGTCTTTGAAGATGTCCTGCCCATTTCCATTTAGATTTAAGCAGAATCTTTTTTATATTCTTTGCTTGAGTGCGAAGTCTTATCTCTGAGTTTTTTATACGATCTTTTAGTTTGATCCCTAGATAGCTTCTCTCAATTGCTCTCTGTGTGGTTTCTATTCTGTTGAGTTGTTTCTTTGTAAGTGTCCATGTTTGACAGGCGTATGTCAAACATGGAGTTAGACATACTTCCATAGCTTTAGTTTTCAGTTTATTGGGGAGGGTACCCTTAAATATATCTCTCATACTCCAGTATTTTTTCCATGTGTTCGTTATTCTTCTATTGATCTCTTTGTCCATTCCATTGCTAAATGAGATTTGATGTCCAAGATAAGTGTACTCATCTACATATTCAACGTTTCTTGATTGCAGTGTGACTGGTAGTTTTGTTACATTTGTCATAACCTTAGTTTTTTCGATGTTGATTTCTAAGCCAACTGAGTTACTGTACTCATTGAGAGTTTCCAACATGTATTGTAGTTCTTTGTGATCTTCAGTCAGCAGCACCAGATCGTCCGCAAATCTCAGGTGCGTCAGATACTTACCATGTAGTTTGAGTCCCATTTTGTTCCACTCAAGATTTCTACTAAATATGTGTTCGAGGACGGATATAAATATTTTTGGGGACAGTGGGTCGCCCTGCCTGACCCCCCTTCTAATACTGAAGAATTGTCCAGGTGAGTCAATTTTAACTCTCGCTTTGCTATTTTTATAAATCACTTTTAATATTTCTATGTAATCGTTGTTTACTCCCTGTTCCTTTAAAGCGCGCCATATTGAATCGTGACTTATGGAATCAAAGGCCTTAGAGTAGTCTATAAAACCAATATATAATGGCATTGAAAATTCATTATATTTTTCTATTATCATTTTCAGGGTGTGTATATGGTCTACTGTGGAGTAATCTTTCCTAAAGCCGGCTTGTTCTATCGGTTGGTTTTCATCAATCTTGGGAGTTATTCTGCGTAATAGTGTACTTGCAAATACCTTGTACAAGCATGACATTAGGCTGATCGGTCTGTAGTTTGATATTTGTTTGGGATCTCCTTTTTTATATAATAGAATAATATCTGAGGATGCCCACTGTGTAGGGATTGTTTTCTCTCTCATGACCCGGTTGAATATTTCCGTTAGTGGCTTAGTGAGGGCATCTTTCCCAGCTATAATCATTTCGTTATTAATTCCGTCCGATCCTGGGCTTTTGCCTGGTTTAAGTTTCTTGATAGAGTGCTCTACTTCGTTTTCCATGAATAATGGCGCTGGGTCTTCATTAGACAAGTTTGGTGGTGTTATATTTAATGTATGGTGTTAAGTGTCATAGAGGTTTTCGTAATAACTAGTAGCTATGTATGTTATCTCCTTTCTGCTGGTTGCTAAAGCACCAGTCTTCGATTTTAAGTGACACATGAGGCTTTTTGATCTCTTTAAGCACTTGTAGGCTTTTTTGATAGCTCCTGATTCATTGATATATTTTTCCAAAGTTTGTAGCCTGTGATTTTGTTCGTTCGCTTTAATTTTATCGTTAATCTCTCTGTATAGCTTACTCAATTTGTATTTTTCTTGTTTTGTTTTCCCCTGTTTGTTAGCTAAATTGTGTCTTTGGTTGATGAGTTCTTTTATTTCCTCTGTTATTATGTTTTTCTTCTCGTTTATCTTTGGTATTTTTGCTTCTGCAACACTGTTGAGGATGCAGTTTTCGACTCTGTTGTATTACTCTTGTAGGCTTAAGGAAGAAGAAGAGTGGGGGTTTTCACTGCAATGTGTTAATTCTTGTGTCAGAATATTGTTAAAGATCTTAGGGTCAAAGTTGGCTTGAGGTTTTTGCTTGTAGTGCTTCCGCGACTTCTTTCTACTATTCAGATTTAGCTCTGCTCTCACTATACGATGGTCACTAGGAAATTTAAATCTGCTCAGAGTTTTTACATCCTCTATTATTTTTGGAACGTTAGTCGTAATGAAATCAATTTCATTTCGTGTGATTCCATCTGGAGATTTCCAAGTCCATCTCCTACATTGAGGTTTCTTGAACATTGTATTCAATATTTTTAGTTGGTGTTGTTGGCAGAAGTCAATGAATAGTTCTCCTCTCTCGTTTCTGTCTCCGTAGCCGTATTTTCCCAATGCCAGGCTGTCTTCTTCTGTGATTTGACCAACTTTTGCGTTCATATCCCCCATTAGTATTATGTTATTTGTGCTTTTTTCAGCAGCTTTCTGGAGACAATCGTAAAATGATTCTATATCGTGCATTTCAGCTCTTTCAGTGGGAGCGTAGGCTTCTATGATTGTGAATAGTTGTTCATTTAGTTTAACATGAATCAGGGCAACTCTTTCCGATATAGGAATGAAGTCTTGCACTTGGATATCGTTTGACTTTTTGACCAGGAAGCCTACTCCTCGTTCTCCTTTTGTTTCCCCATAGTTATATAACACATAATTTCCTTTGTCTTCTATGCTCCATCCTTGTCTTCTTACTTCAGAGATCCCAATGATGGACCATTTTATTTCTGACAAAGCGTGCTCAAGCTGTACTAGTCTCTCATTGCTAAGAAGGGATCTGACATTAAGTGTAGCTATGTAGTACTTATTGTTTTTTGAATTGTTTTTGCTTGGAGGGTTATGGTCTACTGCCCCCGCGGTGACCAGCCGTGGTGGGGGAGATGTGGGAGTTGGAGGGGGCTGTGTTTTTTGCTATAGTTTCTCTACTTCAGTTCTGGGAGTATTTTTTGGAATCTGAAACGTGTCATTCTTGTTACTGCTTTCGGAGTGTCTTGATACGAAGGGTAATATTGTCTGGGACATTTGTGTGTTATTCGTAGTAGGATTGCCATTGGGTTTCCTGCCTTGTGTGTTTTCTGCATGTTTTTTCATGAGAAATTTCTTTGTTTTTTTCGGCTGTTGGTTGGCCTTAGTTTCATCAGAGTAGGTGTCAGGTGATAGAGATAAATTCCTTTTGGTGCTTTTACTGTTGTCATCTATAATTATGATTTTATCGTATTTCAGTATTGCTTTGTTTCCTTTATCTCTTTCTTCTTTTAGTTTAGTTTGGAGTTCTTTGCGTTTGGCTATAACCTCCTTTGGATAATCTTCCTTGATGTAGAAAGGCGTGTTTTCAAATGATCTTTTCTTCTTCAATACGTGGATTTTTTTCCCAAGTGTTGTGAATTTAATTAGTATTGGTCTGTTTTTGCTCCCAGATTTCCTTCCCAATCTTGTAACTGAGTCAATGTCGATTTCATGTAGGTTAAGACCCGTTGCACTATTTAAAGTTTCCAGAACTAGGTTTTCCAACTGATGGTAACCACGTTCAGTTTCGTTAAGATTAAACAGTATTATATTTTTCTTTCTTTCCGTTTTCTTTAGGTTGTGGAATAATGCCTCATACTGTTGTACTTTTTTCTCAAGTTGTGTGTAGCGGTTCTCAAAGGTTTGAAATTTTTCATTTATGTTTGTTGTAATACTCTCCCGGGTTAGCTGAAGTTCCTTTTTCTGTTGTTCTCGAGTTAAATGAAATTCTTGTTTTTGCAGTTCAATTGCTTCTTGGATGTTTTTTAAAGTTTTAACTATGTCTTCCATTCTTATGTGTATTAAGAATTTTATAATACAGTACAACAGCAGTGGTGGCAAAATGTCAAAAAACCTGTGTGGTCGTGGTACTGGGCACCTATTTAAAACAATAATTTACAATTAATATTTAATAGCAAAGTTTCTTTGTAGGTATGCATTAACAGAAAGGCAGTGCCGTTTATGCAGTAAGTAGTAAGTATATCACACTATAGTATTTATTTTACTAGTTTACCTTTTAATTACATGCAACGGTGTGGATACAATAATAATATTTATAAATAGAGCGAACAGAATGAATCTATTAGTTACTTCACCTTTCAAATTCTGCAGAGTTAAACCCAAGTTTTAACTAGCGAAACTGTACTTGAACAATTTAAAAAAAGAAAAAAAAACTTAGTTATTTGTTATTACATTAGTAGTTATTTATTTTCAGTAAGTCTAATACATTTTTTTAGGTAACTTCACACTATATTGTGTTGTTCTATTTATAGAATCTCTATGTGTTTAGTCAATTTGTACCTATATGAACTAGTAAAAAAAAAACCATAATATAATACAACATTCAAAATTATAATCTCAAAATTTCATAATAAATAAATCATTAGCTGCAGCAATTATCAATCATATAAATAATAATATATAAATCAATTGTTTACACCCTTAAGTTAACTAACTCATACAGTATTTTAATTGAGGAATTTATAATGTTAATACAATATTCAAAATTATAATCTCAGAATTTACATAGTAATTCAATGATTAGCTATAGCAATTATATTGTCAGACTATCTAATCAATTGTTCACACCCTTAAGTTAACTAACTCACACAGGATTTTAATTGAGGAATTTATAATGTAGGTTTTGTATTACAGTCCCAATTACTAGGTTTTTACTCAAGCTGTTAGTCGTCAATTGTGTTGCACTGTGTTTACACTTTTGTCACTTGTAAAATATTAATGTAATAATGTACTTACAGTTTATCTGCGATCACTATTAGGTAGGTACATTACAGAGTCCCGAAGTTATACGATGTTAAGTGTTTTTCGTAAGCAGCTGTAGTTCGGTGTCATTGACCATGACACATGTCCTTTGGATACGGACGCCGTTTTTGGTTTGTATTTCACCGACGACACACTCAATTATAGTAATCACCCGTCGATATAGTTCCAATACATAATAATATGTCAATGTAACCACTTTATGATTTTGTAGAAGTAAGTGTGGTTGAATCTTGTAAAATGCCCTTGTGCATTTTTCTGTCAAAGTTCAAAGTTCAAACGGCTATAGCCCAAGATATTTTGTATTATTTCCCGATCAATTTCACTGTTTTACTTCATACTAGAAGGTCATTTGTGATGATATGCAGGTTGAAAATCAGCATTAACCTTTTACTTTTAATAGTTGTTTAAAAGATTTGACCGTTTGTCTTCAAGTTTGTCACCGTCTCGAAACGTTGTTTTTACTTATTTAAACGAGTCAATTTGTTGCGATTAAACTTTTCACATAATTGTCGCTCACTAATACAACTTATTTGAACACTTTTAGGCACTACTGGTTGATATTTATAATTTTTCCCAAATTGAAAAAACTGAGATACTCGAAATCAGTGTTGACAGCGCAACGCAGTGTTGCCAACCCTTTTATAGTTTACAACACTAAAATTGTCTACTTTTAACTATAATTAATAGAATCAGGCGTTACTTTGCGGTAATCCATTATATAAAAGCTTTTAGAAAAATTTACTTCGCATATAAGTATCTCTTAGCGGTTAGCCACCGTAGAGTCTATATCACCTGAGTATTATCGTCAGTGGTGTGTCTTGCCTAGTGTAGTGGTGTTGGGAGTAGCGGTGCTGGGATTAGTGGTGACGGGGATAGTGCACGCAATTGAGGGAGGGCGGGAGGTGATCTTCATACTAGGTAAGACACATAATTTTATTTTATAACGCGGATATTTGCGAAGTAAATTTTTCTAAAAGCTTTTATACTTTTAACTAGGCAACACTGTAATAGCCGCCATTTTGTTTCGTTGTCAATTTTGCATTTCTGTAAGCACGTGCTCTCTGTGTCTTTGTTATAACCAAGGGAAGGATTTATTCAGTAAAAGGTATGTTTTATTGGTTTTACTTTGTAATTAGTTATTATTCTTCTTGCATTGTTGATGTTTTTTGCTGTGTAATACGTATTTTATTTTAAAATTCGTCTTTATCATCAACATAACCTCACTTTCAATAGATTTGAAGATGGGGAAGCGTTCTGACGTGTCTCCAAAAAAGAAAACTGAAATTAAGACTTTGCTACAACACTGTAAATATTCTCAAAGGAAAATAGCAGAAATCTCTACAGTGCGTAATATCAGTAAAGCTGTGCAACAAGGGGAGTCTATGACACCGAAACATTCCGGAAAATGTGGACGCAAACGCATCACTACGCCTCGAAATGAGCGAAAAATTCGGCAAATAACCATAGAAAATCGGAACTAACCCAGAAAAGTCATTAGAGATATTGTCGAAGAGGCTGGAGTGACTCTGTCCGACATGACGTTACGTAGAAGATGGAAGGAACAAAACTTTTCCTGCCGTCGACCATTGAAGAAGCCGAAATTGACTCCTGCCATGCGTCTGAAACGCCTAGAGTTTGCAAAAAAATATAAACACTGGACTGTAGAAGACTGGCATAAAGTAATATATTGTATTTTAAACGTATTTTGTATTGTATCACTGTATAGACATGTCTTTACTAATGTGAATTGATCATGTTTGGGATTTCTAGGTTTGCTTCTCTGATGAGTCGAGTATCCAGATCTTGCAAGACCATACGCAGTTTGTTCGTAGGAGACCAAATGAGAAATTCAAAGAAGACTGTATTGTAGAGAGAGTAAAGCATCCACTATCCATAATGATCTGGGGAGTTATCAGTGCAAAGGGTAACGGACGCCTCTACATAGTGGAAAAAACCATGCGGCAGGATCAGTACATTAAAGTTCTGTCAGAAAAACTGATCCCACAGACATCAGAATGGTTTCCTAATAAGGATTTCCTGTTTATGCATGACTCAGCCCCGTCATAAAGTAAAAAAGTGACAAAATTCCTAAATAACCATCAGATAAAGGTGTTGGAATGGCCTGGTAATTCTCCAGATCTAAACCCCATAGAAAATGTGTGGGCTGCATTAAAAAAGGAAATAGGTAAAGAAAAAGTCATAACTAATAAACAAGAACTGATTGAGAAGATAATCTAAGCTTGGTTTAACACCCCAGAATTAAAAACAATATCAAAAAATTGCATAGACAGCATGCCTCGTCGACTTCAAGAAGTTATTGCACAAAAGGGTGGTTTTACAAAATATTAATTTGTAAAAAAACTTGAATTAAATTAACTTTTTACACCAAAACATGTTTAATTAGTGAAACTCTCTAGTTAAAAAATAATACTAGCAAACAGATTAAATGTATTACTTAAAGAAATTTAAACTTAAAAAACTTAAAAAAAATCTTATTTCATGGTTTGAGTATAATAATTTAAACATCCACTGTATACCGAAATCAAATTATTTACCCTACTCCTGCCGAAATTCCAAGAAGTCTCAAAGAAAATCACGACTCAACAATTGCTGGTCACCCCGGAATTAAAAGGAAGTTAAACCGCTTAAAAGACCTATATTTTTGGAAAAACATGCGCTCCGACGTAGAAAATTATGTTAAAAATTATAAGTTGTGCCAAGTAAATAAACCACTAAGAACGTGTAATAGGGCTCCAATGGTGATAACTTCTACAAGCACAAAACCTTTCGAAAGATTAGCTCTAGACATAATTGGTCCACTACCCGAAGCTGATTTGCAAAACTTCAAATTCTTATTAAGCCTACAAGATGAACTAACCAAATTTTTATGTGTATATCCAATGATAACTTCCACCAGTGATGAGATAGCTCGTACACTAGTACATTTTATCCCTTTGTTCGGAATTCCTAAAACGATATTGACAGATCTCGGCACATGTTTCACGTCGGAATTATTTAAACAGGTCATTGTAATATTTAAAATGAAACCCTTATATGCTACCCCCTATTACTCCCAAACAAATGGTTCCTTAGAACGTAGCCATGCTACACTCAAGGAATATCTTAAATCTTTTGTTAACGAAATCTAGAATGACTGGCATTATTAGCCACTGCAGTATTTTCTTACAACACTACCCCTCATACCACTACTACATATACACCCTATGAATTACTATATACACATAAACCAACAATACCTAATTCTTTATATAATACGAGCAATGATACAACTTATCATGAATATATCCGCGCATTACAATATCGCATGAATCTTAGTCGACAAAAGGCATTAGAACACATAATCAAAAGTAAAGAAACATCAAAAAATATTATGACACTAAATAATAGTAAAAATATATCCTACAAAACAGGTGATATGGTTTACTTAAAATATCACCATAGACTTCACAAATCCTTATCCCCTATCTGGAAAGGTCCTTATATTATTACCAAATTAAATAGCAAACATAATGTAACTCTTCTCATAGGTCGTAAGCATGTGAAATAACATATTAATGATATTAAACCAGCTCATCCCTAATTTCACTTTATTTCAGGGCCATAAGCCACCACGGTGAAACTCAAATTCTACCTATTTGCCACATACATATCTTTTTTTTTATAGAATGGGGGCAAACGAGCTTGCGGCTCACCTGATGGTAAGTGACTACCGCCGCCCATGAACAACCGCAACATCAGGGGAATTGCAGATGCGTTGCCGGCCTTTTAGAAAGGTGTAAGCTCTTTTCTTGAAGGTTCCTACGTCGTATCGGTTCGGAAAATTCGCTGGTGGTAATTGATTCCACAAAGAAGTTGTGCGAGGGAGAAAACTTCTTCTAAATCGCACAGTGGTGGACCGCCAATCATCCAGATGGTATGGATGGTAACGCGAGTTTTGTCGCGATGTGCGATAGTGAAATTGAGCGGCTGGAATTAGTCCGAACAATTCCTCAGAGCACTCCCCATGATAGATGCGATAAAAGACGCACAGAGATGCAACATCTCTACGCAGTGCCAGTGTGTCGAGCCGATCGGAAAAAACTCGGTCGTCGACGATTCGAATCGCTCTGCGCTGGATGCGGTCAAGTGGAAGGAGCTGGCACTGGGGTGCCCCGGCCCAGAGATGAGAACAGTATTCCATGTGGGGCCGAACTTGCGCTTTGTAAAGTTGCAAGCTATGTGCCGGCATGAAATACTGTCCCGCTCTGCTGAGCACGCCAAGCTTTTTAGAGGCCAATTTGGCCTTCTCTTCCAAGCGACCACGAAACTGCACGCTATTAGATATGTCGACGCCAAGGATTCCGATACTGGCTGAGGCAGCAAGGGGAGTGCCTTGAAACTGAGGAGATACGACAAAGGGGTTCTTTTTAGCGGTAAACGCGCAAACTTGTGTCTTCTGAGGATTGAACTGGACTAGATTTAGTCTGCCCCAATCCGAGACTTTGTTAAGCAAAGACACGACTTCAGACACAAGTTTGTCCCGGTACTCGGCGACGTTTTCCCGAGAAATATTGGCACGGCCGGTATATAAGGCATCCCCAGTGCTGTCGTCTGCATAGCAATGAATGCTACCAGTTAGCAACATATCATTGATATGCAGGAGAAACAGCGTTGGTGATAGCACGCAGCCTTGTGGAACACCAGCATTGATAGGCTTGAAATCAGAGCATGCACCGTTAACTACGACCTTGATGCTTCGATCAGCAAGGAAACTGGTGATCCATTTGCACAATTTCTCGGGAAGCCCATAGGAAGGAAGCTTCGAAAGAAGCGCCTTGTGCCAGACCCGATCGAAGGCCTTCGCTATGTCCAAACTAACGGCCAATGCCTCCCCCTTGGACTCTACTGCCTCCGCCCATCTATGAGTTAAGTATACTAGAAGATCACCTGCTGATCGACCCCGACGAAAACCGTACTGACGGTCACTGATCAGCTGGTGATCCTCAAGGTACCTCACGAGCTGGCAGTTTATAATGGATTCCATTATTTTGGAGAACAAGGAAGTGATGGCGATAGGCCTGTAGTTGGACGAGTCTGAGCGGTCGCCTGTTTTAGGGATCGGGTGAACCAAAGCTATCTTCCATGAATTCGGGACTACGCCTTGGGAGTAGGAGTACCAGAAAAGACGCGTTAAAACCGGTGCCAACTCCGGAGCACACGTCTTCAGCACAATGGGAGGGACTCCATCGGGCCCACTCGACTTGCTGACGTCCAGGGAGAAGAGTGCTTTGCGAACCGAGCGCTGTGTAAAACGCACATGCGGCATGGAGCACTCACATCGCGGGATGGTCGGCGGTATGTTCCCTCCGTCATCTAGAGTCGAGTTAGACGCAAAAAGGGAGCACAACAGATCGGCTTTCTCTTTTGCGGCATGGGCCAGTGAGTCGTCCTCTCTGTGCAGAGATGGAAGGGATGGCTGACAGAAGTTCCCTTGGACAGCCTTGGCGAGAGACCAGAATGCACGGGTTCCCGAAGGAAGGCAAACTAGCTTCTCGCCAATTCTGCCGATATGCTCAGACCTTGCCTTGGCAATGACGCTTTTGAAGGACCTGGAGGCGGAATTATACTTCTTTTTAAGTGCGCTGGTGTTTAAATCCCGAGACGTTGATGCGTCAGCCCAGGCCCGGTAGCACTCCTGCTTATAGCGTGATGTTGTTTTACAAGAGCGACCAAACCATGGCTGGGATCTGCCTCCGATGGGCACCACAGAAGATGGAATAAAAAGTTCCATAACCTGAAGTACCACATCAGCAACAAAATCGGCAACAACGCTGGGATCTTCTGGCGAGAAGCAAACCCGCCCCCAAGGGTAGGATGCAAAAAAAGACCGCATCCCGTCCCAATCAGCTGACCTATAGTGCCAAACACGGCGGCAAGCTGCAGATCGCAACTGCGATTGGAGCGTGAGTGGCACCGTGCTCCGGATCAGACAATGGTCCGAAGAGCCCAGAGGGGCATCGACTGAGACCTGATATCCGTCCGGATGAGAGGTCAGCAGAAGGTCCAACAGGGAAGGTACATGGTCTTCCACATCTGGGATCCGCGTAGGCGAAGTAACCAGCTGTGTTAGACCATATGCCAAAGCAAAGTCGTAGACAGATCTACCCGCATGATCGGTTAAACGAGAACCAAGCCATTCAGCGTGGTGGGCGTTGAAATCACCGAGTATCACGATCTCTGCGGATAGACCTGTTGTAGCACGGAGTCTGCAGCCATTTGGACGTGGCCGATGAGTTGGTCTGTGTCGGCATTACCGCTATGGGACCTATAGAGGCACCCGTAGACGCGGGGATGGTCGTCGCTGTCTACGCGCAGCCATAGGATGGACAGGTCCGTACCTTCAAGGCTGCCGAGGCGTCGAAAACAGATGTCCTCTCTGACGTATACACAAACTCCAGCCCGGGGCACAAAGGAGTGTTCCAATTTGTATCCCGGGTAGGAGAGATATGAAGTATCAGCCGGAGAGGACACCTGAGTCTCGGTTAAAAAGAGCAAGGCCGGCTTCGCCGTCTCTAGATGGTAATGGACAGCGTTAAGGTTGGAATGAAGTCCCCTGATGTTGCAAAAATTCACGGATAGCGTGACAGGGGTCGTCTTGGTCTTATTGCTCCGCTTGCTCCGAGCAGCATTAGTCGCGAGCGCAATTTTGCCCCCCCCCCCCCAGAATACGCGGGGCAGCCTGAGCACCCACGCTCAGGAGTGAAGTAGTTTGGTCGTGGATGCTCAGCGAGGGATTCTCCAGGGGTGCTGGTACCCTCCTGGGGTAGTCCTTTATTTAATTCCACTACCATGTTGATGGGGGGGGGATTGGGCCTCCGGCCACCTTCACTCACCATGCGCAACGCAGAGGTAAACCTCTACTTCACGCTGGTATTCTGTGAGGTCGTGGTACCACCCCGGTTCGAGCTGGACCATCCGTGCGACAGCAAAAGATACCGCTTGGCTCTACCACTGTATAAAACATCTACATATTGTCCAGGTATTTATTTCGATCAAATAACTACAATTAATTTTTATAACGAGTTTTGGAATGTGGTAAAGCATATAGACGTAGTTTCATTTAAGCCGCATCTAGACAAAATATATTCACTTATAATCAAAACTACAACGCTCTGCGAAAACTTGCAACTCCGTGGTTTCGTTGAATGTAATGATATCATAAGTCCTATTGAAGTATTATTAAATTCTAATTTTGCTAAATTAGAGTCTTTGTCGCATATAGTTTCTACCGAGAATAAAACAAGACATAAACTAGCTTTAGAATTCGGTGGAGAAATTTTGAAATTCTTTTTTGGAACTAGATGCTGATGATGCACGAAAATACGATGCAGCCATTAGCGGTTGTCAAAATAGCGAATCCGAACTACTAAAACTAATGAAGGATAATATGCACATAATTCAATCTTCTATTAATGTTTTTAACTCAACAATATATAAACTAAATATGAATGAAAATAAATTAAATTTTCAAATAAATTCTTTAAATATTGTGTTATCCCAAATTGTCAAAAACAATAATCAATTATCACATATTTCTAGAATATATGCTTTAATTAATATAATAGAAAGCTCTTTGGCCACTATTTCTAATTTCTTAGATAATGTACTAAACTCTATCTTATTTTCTAAGGCAAACATTTTACATCCTAGTGTGATAAGTCCTACAAAAATATTTCGCGAGCTATTAAAACAGAGTAACTATAGAAATAAGCGACTAGATTTTCTAGTACCATTAACGGTTAAGAATAAAATAATAAATATTTATTTCATTTCGAATTACACATGTTGACATACAGGAATCAGAATGATTACAATTAATAAAGTAACAATAAGTCTAACATAAATAACATGCTATGATAAAATTAAAACTATGTGTAGCTAAATAATGTAGAATCTACAAAAGAAGATATAAAATTCATATTTATAATATTAGCTACCTGCGTGAACTAGGTTGAGTACCTGTGTTTCAGACATCACTTATACAAACGGTTTAATAATGTAGGACACTAGATATTTAAATAATTAAACTAAATTGTATAATAAATAAAATAACTAAATAACAATTATTTATTGCCTACAATTAATACAAACTATTTTAGTATATCTAACAACTTCTCTGTGTCTTCGTAATTTAATTTATTTAGAAATTCCCTTACACTTATATTACAGTCCTTATAACTTAGACTATATACCTTTAGTGACTTGTTGAGCTTGTTATATAGAAAGGGTCCTAAAATATGTAAAATTTGTTCACAAATGCGTGTTTGGTTTGAGGGCTTACACAAACTAAGTCCATTCTTCTCCTGTCTATGGATTTTAAGTTAAATGGAAGTACGGTATGTTGTTTTAATATGATTTTCAGGATAAACAACTGACGGACAGTTAGTACACTACATGCCAAGTACAGTTGATGTGTAGGAAACATGAATGGACGGAAAGTGGCTACCTTTAGAACTGCTCTCTGAGCATCTACAACTAAATCTATTAAAATTGAAAATAAAATGAATTTAAACTTTAATATTACAAAATACGATTGTTGTAATAAAGACGTTTTAAATAAATCGATTCCTTACTTTTCTCCTATATCTTTAACTAGCCTAGACATGGAAACCTTAAAATATTCTTATCATTCCTTAAATAACTTAGAAAATGAGACTTAATGATCTCATTTTCTCAGTTATTTAAGGAATGATAAGAATTATTTAAGGTTTCCATGTCTAAGCTCAAGAACAATCTCACATTATCAATTATGGTAATTACTATTCATCATTTACATACTTCTTGATTATTTGTTTTATTTTATATGTTACCTATAAAATGTTTTATTACTTTATTAATAGAAATGACGATTCTTGCTGCTGCATACAAATATTTAATCAATGCAAAAGACGGCGAATTATTAAACACGAATAGAAAGTTATTAATTCTATTGAGTTAACTGAAGTCTCATCATCAGACGATGATAAAAAAGATTCTATATCCTTACCCAACATGCCAGTGCCAAATCAAATAAAAAGAACATTTGGTAAATTCAACATAACAAATCGAAACTTATGTAATAATTAATTACTACGTTACTAAACGATACTTATACCATAACGTTTTTTTTTTATAGGAGAGGGGGCAAACGAGCATGTGGCTCACCTGATGGTAAGTGACTACCGCCGCCCATGAACAACTGCAACACCAGGGGAACCAGGGGAATTGCAGATGCGTTGCCGGCCTTTCAAAAAGGAGTAGGCTTTTTTCTTGAAGGTCCCTAAGTCGTATCGGTCTTTTGACGGAACTCAGAGGGGGTGTTATGTCCAACCCTAGTTAGTTAAAAGCGCTGACTCGATTATTTTATTTAGTATAAAAGCGTAGTGTTTTAGGTAATCGAGGCAGTGCAGCTCCAACCCATATTAAGTGCATATCGCACACGCCGTTCGCGGCTTTTGTAGATTTTTTGTATTATTTTAATATTGGGAAAATAAACCAAAAGAACTTCCGGGATCGGGTGTAAAAGTTTTTTTTTTAAAACATCTTCAGAGCGGCCCTCCTAACAAAACGTCTAAAGGTTCTCTAATATATGTGCATTAATTTCAGTGTCTGATGAATACGAAATATTTGGATTCCTCGAAGAGGACATTAAAAGCAAAATTGTGCAGGACAAAATTGAAAGGGCAATATTACGCAGCCAAATCGACTCGTTTACGATTGATAACGATGAATTCGTAAAAAGATATCGTTTAAGCAAAAATGTAGTGTTGGAACTTTATGATGATTTAAGACCTTTTATGACAAAGCCTGCTAAATTTATTGATTTGTCGATCGAAACCAAGGTTAAGTATTAGTTAAATTATTCAACGCTAGTAAAACATTACTAAGTGATATTTCATGTAGTTTTAGAAAAAAATCGTACTCATTATTTCTTATAATTAGTTTAGGTCTTAATTGCACTGCCTTTTTATGCCACGAGATCGTATCAGCGACCCATTGGGGACATAACTGCCCACTCCGTGCCACAACAGACAGTATCAGCAGTTTTAGGTCAAATGACGCAGGGCTTAACATGCCCCAATTGAGGTCAAAATATATAAGATTCCCGAGAGATGCTGCACAGCGTAGGGCAAACATTTTAAGGTAGGTAAAATTTAATATTTTTTTATTTTAACTGATTATAATAACAAACACTCTATGAACCATTGAGCGTAAATAATATGCCCACTAAGCCTTGTATCCACTTGAGCATGCTCAGGCGAATTAGCGGCTCATTTGGCCGAGCCGCTCAAGTGGAGACGCCTGAGCACGCTCGGCCCGAGCAAATCCGAACGCGCTCAGGGAGAGCCGGCATCTGTCGGTTTTTGTCCGTGCTCAAAGGCGCTCATTATTTGCTCGGCGCTCAGTGTGGACGGTTGTTTTTGTCTTTGAGGCGAGCGCGTCGAATTCCCCGAGTTTAATATAGTTTAATTACGTTTACTTTTTCTGTTATTTGAAAAATGAGTGGCTTGTGGGATAACGAGACTTGTTTAACATTAATTGATGCATATGAATCAAAGAGGGTGTTATGGGATAGTACATACGAAGAATACTATAATCGCATAAAAAAAGAAGATGCTTGGCGTGATATCAGTGATACATTAAACATTAGTGCAGACGATGTAAAAAAAATTGTAAGCTTGACAGGTTCATTTGGACGAGAACGATCAAAGCAAAAACGAAGTTCTAAAACGGTAAGTGTTATTAGTGTTTATTTGATCCGTCAACATGTTATATTTATTTTCATATCATATATATATATATATATGAATTACATAATTCAATATTTTTGTTTCAGGTCAAGATCAAGCGTATGTGTCAAAATGGTTTGTATTTGATCGGATGAAATTTTTAATGGATAAAAGTGAACCAAATGAAACTCGAGATAGTTCCAATGTAAGTTTATTTATTTTCATAATATATACTGATATTATAAAGAGGTAATGTTTGCGAGTTTGGAACTCACAAACACAACAAACTCGCAAACATTACCGGAGATTACTCTGGTGCTTCTGGTCCAATATGGATAATTCTTTCACTAATATAAAGGTACACTATTCCTGGTGGTTATATATTTTGTGAAAATTAACTGAACTGTAATGAACTGCGTCAACCAAGTCAGAAAATATTATGGCACTTTTGAGCTCAACTAATTTTCAGAAAATTTTTATAAGTAAACTAATTTAATTAATATTGTATTGCCAAGGTAATTCTGCATTTGTTATAAAATGCCGTGCGATATGCAAACGAATTTCTTTGATTTGGTTGGTAGATCTCCTGGGTACGTGTGGCAAAGAAGAGAAGGATTGTAATGGCTCATCGTTCCTAAATGTACCTGGAATTATCTCGCCATTTTCTTTCCTATCATAAATCCCAATGGGACAGTAGTATTCTCTTAGTTTCTTTGACGCATGAAGTTATGCAAATGCGTGATAGCCATTACAACTGAAACCGCATTATTAGTGTCCATTGCAATCGGTTTACGTAATACTCTGAAAACGGATGCGATAATACCAAATACATTCTCGACGACTCGTCTAGCTCTTGAATGTCGATAGTTGTAAATTCGTTCGAGAGAACCTCGTATATAATGATTGCCAGCAAATGGTTTCATTTTATATTCATTAAGAGCAAAAGTGTTGTCTCCTACAATACAATAAGGTACTTTTACATTATAAGGAATTTGCAATATCTTTGGTGGCGGAATATTCAAAGTTTTATTTTCAAGTTCTCTATATAAATTGGTATGTTTAAATACATCTCCATCAGAAATTCTACCCTTACATCCAACATCAACATATAAAATTATAGTCAGCATCTACTACCGCAAATAATACAATACTAAAGAAATCTTTATAGTTTCGATATTCAGCTCCACTATGGGGCGGTGCTATGATTTGAATATGCTTGCCATCCATTGCCCCAACACAATGAAGGTAGTTCCACTTTTTTTCGAAGTTTCGTGATATATCTAGCCATTCACTTTCTGTTCGAAGAACCTGAAGCAGAATAACAAACCATTATTAACAAATTACAATGCATCAATTCCTTATAAATTTTTTTTTTACAGGAAAACCGAACCCAAGACGTTTTGGATGTTGAAAATGCTGATAGTCAAGGCATTAATGACAATGAAGCAAGCAGTGAAATGCGCCCTCCAAAACAAAAAGTGCTAAGAAAAAGAAAATAGAATATGACAATCCAATGGTAGAGTGCATATGAATTTTTGAAGAAAACAGCGGACAATGATGACCCGTACACAAGTTATGGATTGCATATTGCCAACGAACTAAAAAAATACGATAAAGGTGCCTTGGCCATTGTCAAACATGCCATTAATAATAGAATATTCCAGGCAGATATGGGAATTTATTCACCAAATGTCTATTGTCCACGTGAATATTACAATCAGCCACAACAATATGGGTATACTACAAGTACATCAACTGTTTCATCGCCACCTGCGCCACCGTCACCAACTTTGGAATCGACTAATCGACCATCACCAGCAGAAACAGCAAATGCTGATAACCAATTCACTGAATCGGAATCGCTGATTACCCCTCAGAATTTTTTTAACATTTAAAAACTACATAATTGTTGGCGACGCGTCTATAAAAACATTTCAATTTATTAGTTAACCGATTACCAATAGCTTCTAAAAGCGAAAATTTCAAGTCATAATATTTATTAATAATTTGAAAATCTTGGGTTCGACTCCCAGGCCGGACTAGTTCGTCGTTTTCTTAGTAATATTTTCTTAATAAATTCATAAAGGGAATTTTTAAGATATAAGTTATGTTTCCGGATTCAGTTCCCCGGTTGAGACCACCTTTCCAATAATATTGATAATTTAAAGAAATATTAAAATAAAGTTAAAGACCAGGATAGAGAAATAGGCTAAAATTGCCACCTGCTTTACCGACAACGAGGTGTAGGGTGAATGTTAGTTGTTCAACTAGCTGCAGATAACGGCAGCGCGCTAATCTGTAGAATTGAAAGTTTAAATAAGTGAAAATTTAAATGTTTTTAAATTTCAGCAATTTATGTGAAATTGACTTAACGTAAAATGTTTCAGGTTGACTGTACGAGCAAATAAGTGAATTCTGTGTTGTTTTCATGTATAAATTCTTATAGAATAGTGAAATATTGATAGTTTTGTATAAGAAGTTTAAAAGTGTTTTAAATAGTAAAATATATAAGAAAAATGTAAATTAAACTATTGTATTAGTTAAGATATTTGTATTTTCAAATAAAGAACATTGTTTCAACCTTATATGTTAGATATTTAAGAATTCTAACTTAGTGCATATGTTGTAAAATAGGCATATTTTGTTGAATAAATAAAAGGTTTTTTGTGATATGAAAATGTAATGTATCGTAGTATAGATATTTTTTATAAATAAAATGTATAAATGTATGTCTTATACAAATAAACATATTGGGCAAACCGTGAGGGAGTGATAGTACAAATTTGATGTAATTGAATTGCGAAATCGCACAGAGGGCACGGCTCTCTTTCGAGTATAGCCTTTTTGATACCCCGTTAGACTGATTTTCGTGCAAATCGTCCGCAATGCCAGATGTGCGCGGACGATGCTCCGTCCAGTCCTGGCATCCAAGCTGCCGATAAAAACAAAACTGAAAATTTATAAGATGTATATAAGAACAAAACTAACATACGCCGCTCCGGCCTGGTACGCGCTCTTGAGCAGCAGACAAAGGCAGCGGTTGCAGGTCCAGCAGAACCTATCACTGAGGACCATTGTCGGTGCAGGTCGCTACGTCCGGAATGACGTCATAGCGGCCAACCTTAAAATGGAAACCATAAAAGAATTTGTGGTCCGGTTGTCGCGCGGTATGTTCGACCGCGCTGATAACGGGCCACATCTACATCTCAACAACTTCGCGCCGCTACACACCCGCCCCCCGGGCGGGCGACCTCTGCCAAGAGAACTCCTCTCTATAAGAGATTAGAGAGTCGAGTAAAACCCTCAATGCCGCAGATAGGCCAACTTAGACGCCTTGGCCGTATTAGCCGCCCCCATGGCGACTTACCCGACCAGGCAAGAATTGGACAACCATAGGCCGAATTAGGCGCCTTTTTCAGGCTTAGGCCGAATTAGGCGCCTTTTTCAGGAACAGGCCATATAATACGCCTTTTTCAGGCTGTTTCACAACAACTTTTTTAGAAGACCTACAATGCCAGATTTTATCGGCTCCCAATGACCGGCCCATAGAAATGGGCCGTGAGGAAAATCCGGGTTATGGGGAAGATGCTCCGAGGCCCGAGACCTGTTGGGTGTAGTACACACACCTCAGCAGATGACAACGTAGTGCAAATCGTTCGGGACCAGCTACCAGTATATAATATAATCAAGAAAGAAAAGCATATAGGGAAGTGATAGGGAAAGTAATTACTCTCTCACGGAGCGGTTTGAAGATAATTACTGTTTTATTCCCAAGGGATCCTTCACCTTTAAAAATAAGTACAGTCCTTCTGGTGTCGCCGGAGCGGCACATATTGAAGAATTAAGGCGTTGGGACCGGGAGGACCTCGGAAGACCCGTAATCCCCACCTGAACCTATTTGAAGAAAAGGAAAAGGTCGAAGCCCTTGTGTGTTACTCCGTTGCGGGGTTCACATACGTTGTTCCCGAACCCAACGTAGGTGTCTTAGGAAGTTGCGAAGTCCGCTGTTGAACGAGCCGTGACAAAGATCCTGACCAGCCCTCGTTCCCTTTTAATTGGTTCTGCGAGTGCCGGATTGGATAAAGAAGACGGCTTAGGCAGGATTTAGCTCTGTCCTTTTCAATTGCTCCTTCGCAGCCGAATTAAGAAGCGCGTTCCCTTCTTAATTGGTCCTTCGAAGGAAGTCAGAGTAACCTATGTCCTTTTCAATTGGTCCTTCGAGAAACCGGATTTAAGGAACCAGCTGTGAGCTGCTGGATACCATTCAAGTGGACCTTCGGAGCCGAGAGAAGATCAGCGACCGAAGGAAGCCGGAGGTTTGAGCTGAGGCAACAGGACCAAAAGCAAGAAGACCAGGCCAGCGCAGTAGGCCCATCAGGGCATAGGCAGGACCGGACCTGGAATACTGGTAGCTACCGGAAGAAAGAAAACCGGGATTGCGGCTAGGGGCGTGTGCTCGCATTGGGGCACGTATCGCAGCCAGGCGCAGGTGCCTTTTGAGGCGCTCATCGTAGTCAAGCAGGGCTTGGCATTTTTTCCTGTCGGACGACCGTGTCCGGCATATCCTGTTGGGTCATCGGGCTCGACATTTCCTCTACGGGGATTGTGTTTTCACCTCCTGTAGCGCTCAAAGGCGTTTGGTGTTTTCTGTAACCAGGCGGGAGCGCTCACTGCTGCCAGGCAAGGGTGCAAGAAAGAAGAGGACGCACTCACTGTTGCCAGGCAAGGGTGCAAGAAAGAAAGGATCTCCTAAGTGTGTGCTGTTTGTGGATTAGCAGTGGTCCCAAACAGCCGCCGGTACGACATGCTCCGTTAAGCGTCGAGTCCGCATACTCCGCGAGGCGTCGAGGTCACCGGCCCTTAGGCAGATTCTTGGCACTCGAGTGCGTTCCGTGCCTTGTGTGCTAAGTCGCGTACGTGAGTGCTCTCTCAAGCACTTCCCCCAACCCTTTCGTAACGAAAGGGGTAGGCCCAAGTGTTGCAGCCAACCTACTCGCTCCCGTCCGTTTCGAACGTCGCGCGTCGCTTGCCCGTCACTCTGCCACGTTAGGAACGGAAAATAGATAGGCAATACACAATCCAAACCAACAACAGTAGGAACAACTGAAGTATGTCAAACAAGGGGAGAGGGGACCCCTCCCCACCCCCTCGCTTTAGGAAACCCCCGCACCGTCCCGGGGTACTCGATCGACCATTATGCGTTAAGGACCTGTCGAACCCGGAGAAGTCAAGGATCGTCAGCTCCTATAGCCAGATCCCCAAAAGGAATCCATCTTCGCCGCACAAAGAAGAACCTGCGACGAGCGCCGCGCTCACGTCCACCGTGTCTGAGAGTACGAGTGGGTTGGAACCGACGCCCCTACCACAACGGGCCCGAAAAACGGCAAGAAGGCATACAGTGCCGGAAACCGAGGCATCGCTTTTCGAAAAAAGGCAGTGCATCGGATCACCCCTAACATCCGGATAGTCATCATCAGCGTCATCTTCAACAGAATCGGAGGATGAAAGAGTACCAACCAGGAGAGAAGCAATCAGGGCGCATAAATTACCGCCAAAATCGCCATCGCCATAAAAGTCAACCCCCCCCCCCACCTCACCCGGCCGCAGAAGCATGGAGGCGACCGAGTTAGAGCAGGGAGGAGAGGAGTCCTACGGTTGGGACTCTACATCCTACGCTACTATAGCGACTACCGGACAAACTTCGGCACCCACCAACCCATCGGGTCTTACACAGGACGACGGTCAAAGGTCGTCAACTGGTTATGCCCAACTGGCAGCGATGCCAGCAATACCGAAACAGACAGCAGAAGCCCCTCAACCCCAACAAGAGGAAGAGAAGGCACGATATCCACCGATCGTAGCTGAGTGCCTCCCGGACTGGACGAGGCACTTTGAAATACTCAACAAAAAATTAGGACATCCACCTAACGCCCGTCCGTTCGGGAAGGGTGTTCGATTCACCCCACAGAGCCCGGAAAAATTCCGGGCAATACAAAAATACCTGATAGAACTCACTGAAAAAGTACCAGCGCTGTCTTGGTATTGCTACACCCCGGCGGAGGAGAAGCCCACTAAAGTGGGCATCCGGGGGCTGCCAGTGGGCACGGATACCGTCCAAATTACGGAGGCTATCAGGGCAAAGGGATTCCCCATCAACTACGTGAGAGCGATCCCGCCCCGTAGAGGTAGACCTGGGTGCCTCTACTATGCACACAGCTGGACCACCTAAGCCTAGAGAATCTCAACAAATTATATGCAATCGACGTACTCCTTTATATGAAAGGAGTCGTCATAGAAGCCTGGTAAGGAAGAGTGGGACCGGCTCAATGCCACCGCTGCCAGGTTTTTGGTCTCACTTCCGCTAATTGCCATAGACCCGTGAAATGTGTCCGCTGTGCAGGGGAACAAATAGCAAGCAATTGCCCACGGGGTAGAGAGGAACCACCTACATGCGCAAACTGCGCAAAGAACCACACCGCAAACAATCGACGCTGCCCAGTCCTGAGGAGGATTGCTTTGAAGCAAGGGATCACTCTGCCGGGACTACTGCCGGAAGCACCGCAGAGAGTCCCTCAGAGTCGCCCGAGAGTAGAGATTCGAGAGTTGAGGCCATCTATGGACATTAAGATGCCCAACTACCATATTTACAGGAGGGACGAAGTCAACGCTCTAGGAACCGCCTATAGAGGCACGGCGGTTCTAGTGAGAAAGGACATCGTCCACCTAGAGCTTGAATTACGCGGCGGGCGAGAAACTGAAGATCTTCGCAGCATACCGTCCGCCAGGGACTCCATTTCACTCCTCAGACATCCGAACGATCATGGAAGGCACAGCACCAACCATCATCGTGGGGGACCTAAACGCAAAACACCCGGCCTGGGGATCTAGAACGATCACCCCGCCGGGTCGTGAGCTTTACGATGACGCAGAACGCAATAACTATAACGTTTTAGGTCCCGAAGAACCAAAGCACGTTCTAACCGACCACAGGAAAAGTCCGGATGTATTGGACATCGTGCTCGCTAGGAACGTCAACTACCCGATAGTGGTAGAGGTGCTACACGAGCTGAGTTCACAGCACCTCCCGATTCTGATAACCCTTGGCCTCAAGGCAGTGTCTACGTTGCCCAGAGCTTTTACTACCAAGATTAACTGGAGGCTCTATCAGCAATACCTGCAGGAGAGGCCTCCAGCACATACACTGATTACCTCGGCGGACGACGTAGAGACCGCTGCTGCTAGAATAACACTTAACATCCAAGAAGCCCTCAACGCGGCCTCTACGATCGTCCCTCTAACACATCGGAGAGAAGAGCTGCCACAAGAACTATCGTAAGGAGTTGGGTTCAACAGACCATAATGAGCGCGCCGGTTAGTGTAACGCAACCCGACATTACTGATAAGGGAGCGTGTAAGGGATCATGCCGCAAAGGGGCGGAGGTCGAGCGCAACCTAAAAAATGCACAGAAGGCACACGCGTATGAGGTGTCAGAATTGACCGAAGCTATTGTGAGTGCAATAAAGATAGCGGGTAAAGATAAGTCTTCCCAGCTTCATTTCCTCCAGGAATTACCGGTCTTCGATGGAGACCCGGGTGAATGGATAATTTTCAAAACGGTGTTTGAAGACACAAGAAGCCAATTTTCAGGGGTGCAGAATGTCGCACGCCTTAGGATGGCATTAAAGGGCACCGCTAAGGAAGCGGTCAAATCATTGTTGTTTACTTTGTGTGAACCTGAAGAAATAATGAACGCTCTCGAAAGAAGATTCGGTAGGGTTGAGATGCTCATTCTAGCCGAAATCGAGAATATAAAGCGTATGCCAAGATTGGCAGAAGATTGCCGAAATATAGGTTCTTTTGCAAGTCGCATTACGAACATGGTTGCTGCAATACAAGCACTGAACCAACCAAAGTATTTATACTCACCGGAGTTAGTAAGCCGTATAGTGGAGAAGCTTGGAACCATGATTAAATTTAAATGGTTCGAATATCGAGCTCAGCATCCTTTGGAGCCAGAGTTACAGAAAATGGCCAAATTTTTGAATTCATTGAGCGAACAATTTGGAACGTCCTTAAGCAATGAAAACGTGCCTGAAAAGCGGAAACATCCTGAATTCAGGAAGCAAACCGTACACACTGCAAAGGGGTCTGTACGCAACCGTTTTAAGAGCGAGCGTTATGAATGCCGAAATAATAAAGGGCACAACCGACAAGTGGTTATGATAACCCAGGATAAGCCTGTAAGTCGGTTGACGGCGGTAGAGCCACGCAGCAGTTTTTGCTGTTGCATGTATGGGCCGGCTCGAGCCGGGTTGGTACCACGACCTCACAGAATACCGGCGTGAAGTAGAAGCTCTGCTTCTGCGTTTCGTCTGGTAAGTGCAGGTGGCCGGAGGCCCAATTCACCCCCCCCCCATCCACATGGTAGCGGAATTACACGATGAACTACCCCAGGAGGGTACCAGTACCCCTGGAGAATCCCTCGCTGAGCATCCACGACCATGTTATTTCGATCCTGAGCGTGGGTGCTCAGGCTGCCCCGCGTATTCTGGGGGGGGGGGGCAAAATTCAGCTCAAAAGCATAACTGCTAGGGGCAAACTGAGCAAGAACACCAAGGCGACCCCTGCCACGCTATCCGTGAATTTCTGCAACATCAGGGGACTTCACTCTAACCTAAACGCCGTCCACTACCATCTCGAGACGGCGAAGCCGGCCTTGCTCTTTCTGACCGAGACGCAGGTTTCCTCTCCGGCTGATATTTCGTATCTCTCCTACCCGGGGTACAAATTGGAGCATTCCTTTGTGCCTCGGGCTGGAGTTTGCGTGTATGTCAGAGAGGACATCTGTTCTCGACGCCTCGTCAGTCTTGAAGGTTCGGACCTGTCCATCCTTTGGCTACGCGTGGACAGCGACGACCATCCGCGCGTCTACGGGTGCCTCTATAGGTCCCATAGCGGTAATGCCGAAACAGACCGACTCATCGACCACGTCCAAATGGCTACAGATTCCTTGCTACAACAGGTCCCATCCGCAGAGATCGTGATCCTTGGCGATTTTAACGCCCACCATGCCGAATGGCTCGGCTCACGTCTAACCGATCATGCGGGGAGATCTGTTTATGACTTTGCCTTGGCATATGGTCTGACACAACTGGTTACTTCGCCTACGCGGATTCCAGATGTAAAGGAACATACACCTTCCCTGTTGGACCTTCTGCTGACCTCTCATCCGGACGGATATTAGGTTTCCGTCGATGCCCCTCTCGGCTCTTCGGACCATTGTCTAATCCGGAGTGTGGTGCCACTCACTCTCCCTTCGCGGTTGCGTTCTGCAGGTTGCCGCCGTGTTTGGCATTACAGGTCGGCGGATTGGGACGGAATGCGGTCTTTCTTTGCATCCTACCCATGGGGGCGGGTTTGCTTCTCGCCGGATGATCCCAGCGCTGTTGCTCACTCTGTCACTGATGTGGTGCTACAGGGAATGGAACTATTTATTCCATCATCTGTGGTACCCATCGGAGGCAGATCTCAGCCTTGGTTTGGTCGCTCCTGTAAGACTGCATTACGCAGTAAGCAGGAGTGTTATCAAGCCTGGGCTGCGGCTTCGGCGACTCGGGATGTAAATACCAGCACACTTAAAAAGAAGTATAACTTCGCCTCCAGGTCCTTCAAAAGAGTTATTGCCAAGGCAAAGTCCAAGCACATAGGCAGAATTGGCGAGAAATTAGTTCGCCTTCCTTCGGGAAACCGTGCATTCTGATCTCTCGCCAAGGCTGTCCAAGGGAATTTCTGTACGCCATCACTACCATCTCTGCACAGGGAGGATGACTCACTGGCTCAAGACGCAAAAGACAAAGCCAAACTTTTAGGCTCCCTTTTTGCGTCCAACTCGACTCTTGATGACGGGGGTAAAACGCCGCCAACCATCCCGCGGTGTGAGTGCTCCATGCCGGATGTGCTGTTCTCACAGCGCTCGGTTCGCAAAGCACTGCTCTCCCTGGACATTCAGAAGTCGAGTGGGCCTGACGGAATCCCCCCAATTGTGCTGAGGACGTGTGCTCCGGAGTTGGCACCGGTACTAACGCGTCTTTTCCGGTACTCCTACTCCCAAGGCGTAGTCCCGAATTTATGGAAGACAGCATTTGTCCACCCGATCCCTAAAAAAGGCGACCGCTCAGACCCATCCAACTATAGGCCTATCGCGATCTCCTTGTTCTCCAAAATAATGGAATCCATTATTAACTGCCAGCTCATCCGGTACCTTGAGGATCACCAGCTGATTAGTGACCGCCAATACGGTTTTCGTCGGGGTCGATCAGCTGGTGATCTTCTGGTCTACCTGACCCATAGATGGGCGGAGGCAGTAAAGTCCAAGGGGGAGGCGTTGGCCGTTAGTCTAGACATTGCGAAGGCCTTCGATCGGGTTTGGCACAAAGCGCTTCTTTCGAAGCTCCCTTCCTATGGGCTTCCCGAGAAATTGTGCAATTGGATCACCAGCTTCCTTGCAGATCGGAGCATCAAGGTCGTTATAGACGGTGCATGCTCTGACTACAAGCCTATTAACGCTGGTGTTCCACAAGGCTGTGTGCTATCACCAACGCTGTTTCTTCTGCATATCAATGATATGTTGCTAACTGGTAACATTCATTGCTATGCGGATGACAGCACTGGTGATGCTCTATACACTGGCCGTGCCAATATTTCTCGGGAAAACGTCGCTGAGTACCGGAACAAACTTGTGTCTGAAGTCGAGTCTTTGCTGAACAAAGTCTCGGATTGGGGGCGACTAAATCTAGTCCAGTTTAATCCTCAGAAGACACAAGTTTGCGCGTTTACCGCTAAAAAGAACCCCTTTGTCGTATCTCCTCAGTTTCAAGGCACTCCCCTTCTTGCCTCAGCCAGTATCGGTATCCTCGGAGTCGACATATCGAGTGACGTGCAGTTTCGTGGTCACTTGGAAGGGAAGGCCAAATTGGCCTCTAAAAAGCTTGGCGTGCTCAGCAGATCGGGACAGTATTTCATGCCGGCACACCGCCTGCAACTTTACAAGGCGCAAGTTCGGCCTCACATGGAATACTGTTCCCATCTCTGGGCAGGGGCTACCCAGTGCCAGCTCTTTCCACTTGACCGCATCCAACGCAGAGCGGCTCGAATCGTCGACGACCGAGCCCTTTCCGATCGGCTCGATTCATTGGCACTGCGAAGAGATGTTGCATCCCTTTGCATTTTCTTTCGCATCTACCATGGGGAGTGCTCTGAGGAATTGTTCGGATTAATCCCACCCGCCAAATTTCATGAACGCACATCGCGGCAGAACTCCCGATACCATCCACACCATCTGGATGATTTGCGGTCCACCACTGTGCGATTTAGAAGATGTTTTCTTCCTCGCACGACCTCCTTGTGGAATCGATTACCATCAGCGATTTTTCCGGACCGATACGACTTAGGGACCTTCAAGAAAAGAGCGTACTCCTTTTTAAAAGGCCGGCAACGCATCTGCGATTCCCCAGGTGTTGCAGTTGTTCATGGGCGGCGGTAGTCACTTACCATCAGGTGAGCCGCATGCTCGTTTGCCCCCTCTCCTATAAAAAAAAAGTCGGGTAACACATAAGAGTGTTATATGCAACCAGGAACACTCTATAGTGAGTTGTTACAAGTTTAAGGATATGAATAATCGCGAAAAATGGGAAGCGGTTAAAAAGGCGAAAATATGTTTCCAATGTTTGTCACCTAACCATAGGAGGTTAGAGTGCAGGGCGAAAAAGTGTGGTGTAGAGGGATGTAGAATGGCACATCATCGAATGCTACATCGATACCCCAATAAGAATACCTCGCCGCAAGGGGACGAGGGGGGTAAAGAGGCTCAAATTACAACTGTTAGTACAGTAAATGCACTGGCATGTGCATATTTAAAAATTATACCGGTCGAGTTGTATGGACCTAGAGGAAAGATCAAGACCACAGCTCTTCTGGACGAAGGATCGACCATGACACTCATAGAGGAGTGGATGGCTCAGAAGTTAGCGCCTCGCGGACGCAAAGAAGAATTACGTATTGAAGCCGTAGGAGGTAAGCGAATTAACGACAACAGTTCGTATCGCTTAAACGTTAAAATTAAAGGCATTTTCTCGAAAGACTTAGAGGAGATAAGTGTACAAACAATTAAGTCACTTAACCTTTCTCCGCAGTCGGTAAGCCGAGAATTATTGCGACGGTGTTCTCATTTGACACCGATTAAGGACGAGTTGATTTATGAGAGGTCCAGACCTACCATATTAATCGGTCAGGACAATTGGCATCTCATAGTTACTCGTGAATTAATTTCAGGAGGTAAGAACCTACCTGTAGCATCGCTCACCAAACTTGGATGGGTTTTACATGGTCACATATCGGGTGGCATTAAACCAATCAAGATTGTTAACCATATTTCCACCAAGAAGGAGGAGGACATGGAGAAGTTGATCAAGGATTATTTTAGTTTGGAATCTTTGGGAGTGTCTGTCGTAAGCCCGCAAACGACCCAGAAGAACGAGCTTTAAATATTTTGAACAAAACGGTACGTCGTATGCCTAATAATAAGTACGAGACTGCTTTGTTATGGCGCACAGATAATGAGTGCATGCCGTCAAATAGAGCACAGGTTGAAAGTCGCCTGTTTAATATCGAAAGGAAGCTCGATAAGAATAGCGAGTTGAAAAAAGACTCATTGTTAACGGTTATGCAGAGAAAGCGAACCATATTTCCATTTCCCCACGCACGTGGTATCTTCATCACTTCGCAGTAACTCACCCACAAAAAGGGAAAATAGGAGAGGGGGCAAACGAGCATGCGGCTCACCTGATGGTAAGTGACTACCGCCGCCCATGAACAACCGCAACACCTGGGGAATTGCAGATGCGTTGCCGGCCTTTTAAAAAGGAGTAGGCTCTTTTCTTGAAGGTCCCTAAGTCGTATCGGTCTGGAAAAATCGCTGGTGGTAAACTATTCCACAAGGAAGTTGTGCAAGGAAGAAAACATCTTCTAAATCGCACAGTGGTGGACCGCCAATCATCCAGATGGTGTGGATGGTATCGAGAGTTCTGCCGCGATGTGCGTTCGTGAAATTTGGCGGCTGGGATTAATCCGAACAATTCCTCAGAGCACTCCCCATGGTAAATGCGAAAGAAAATGCTAAGAGATGCAACATCTCTTCGCAGTGCCAATGTGTCGAGCCGATCGGAAAGGACTCGGTCGTCGACGATTCGAGCCGCTCTACGCTGGTTACGGTCAAGTGGAAGGAGCTGGCAATGGGGAGCCCCAGCCCAGAGATGGGAACAGTATTCCATGTGAGGCCGAACCTGCGCCTTGTAAAGTTGCAGGCGTTGAGCCGGCATGAAATACTGTCCCGCTCTGCTGAGCACGCCAAGCTTTTTAGAGGCCAATTTGGCCTTCTCTTCCAAGTGACCACGAAACTGCACGTTACTCGATATGTCGACGCCGAGGATTCCGATACTGGCTGAGGCAAGAAGGGGAGTATCTTGGAACTGAAGAGATACGGCAAAGGGGTTCTTTTTAGCGGTAAACGCCTACGAAGAGGGAGATAAACGCGCAAACTTGTGTCTTCTGAGGACTAAACTGGACTAGATTTAGTCGCCCCCAATCCGAGACTTTGTCCAGCAAAGACTCGACTTCAGACACAAGTTTGTTCCGGTACTCGGTGACGTTTTCCCGAGTAATATTGGCACGGCCGGAGTATAGAGCATCACCAGTGCTGTCATCCGCATAGCAATGAATGCTACCGGCTTGCAACATATCATTGATATGCAGAAGAAACAGCGTTGGTGATAGCACGCAGCCTTGTGGAACACCAGCGTTAATAGGCTTGTAGTCGGAGCATGCACTGTCTACAACGACCTTGATGCTCCGATCTGCAAGAAAGCTGGTGATCCAATTGCATAATTTCTCGGGAAGCCCATAGGAAGGGAGCTTCGAAAGAAGCGCTTTGTGCCAAACCCGATCGAAGGCCTTCGCAATGTCCAAACTAACGGCCAATGCCTCCCCCTTGGACTCTACTGCCTCCGCCCATCTATGAGTTAAGTAGACCAGAAGATCACCGTGGTCTCAACGATGCATTGCTAACCGGACCGGACTTATTGAAGTCGTTATTTGGCGTTCTGCTACGATTCAGAGAAGGGAGCGTGGCAGTGATGGCAGACATTAAAGAAATGTTCCTGCAAGTGAAAGTTCGTGAAGAAGACAGGGACAACCTTCGATTCTTATGGCGGCACAATCGTGACGCGCCACCGGAAGAGTATAGAATGACGTCACTCATATTTGGAGCGGCATCATCACCATGCATCGCTATATATGTGAAGAATAGAAATGCGCAGGATAACGCACATCTCTATCCAGAAGCAGCTTCCGCGACGGAAAGCAATTTCTATATGGATGACTATCTACAGGCATTTCCCAACGTGACGACGGGCGAAAAGATAGTAAACGATATGTATGAATTACATAAACGTGCTTCTTTCCAACTAAGGGGATGGGCCAGCAACCGACCCGAGGTTTTATGTAAAATGGAAAATAAATATAAGAGCGACAGTGCTTCGCTGGGAGATAAGGAGCACACAGAACGCATTTTAGGTTTGATCTGGAATATCAAACGAGATGTAATAAGTTTCTCCATAAGTCTTCGTAACACACCGGAAGAGGTGAAAGAAGATTTACGACTGCCTACGAAGAGGGAGATAACTAGCGCTGTGATGTCAGTCTTCGATCCTTTAGGACTCGCATCACCCATAACGATTCAAGGGAAGTCGCTAATCCAGCAAGTATGGAGGAAAGGCATCTCTTGGGATGAAGAAGTTCCACACGAATTACACGTGTTATTTTGTAAATGGATATCAAAAGTGAAGAAATTAGGTCATTTAGAAGTACCTTGTTGCTGAAGGCGTCGGCAAAGGAGAGTTACACACTTTCACGGATGCTAGTGAAAAAGCATAAGCCGCCGCGATGTATTACGTCACCACGGACAAGCTAGGAGAAAGGTGGCTTACGCTGATCGCCGCAAAGGCAAGAGTAGCGCCGCTGAAACCAATTACCATTCCAAGGCTTGAATTGCAAGCAGCTCTTATGGGCAGCCGATTAGCTGCATCAGTTAAAGAAGAGAGCAAGTACGAGATATCCGAACGAATATTTTGGACGGACTCACATACAGTGTTAGCGTGGATTAAGTCAGATCCTCGCGCTTTTAAGCCATTCGTTGCTCATCGATTAGCTGAGATCGAAGATCATAGTAAACCATGTGAATGGCGATGGGTACCGACGTCACAAAACGTGGCAGACGCCGCCACTAAAAGTTTTCTTTCCACCTTCAATGAAAGTCATCGCTGGTTTCAAGGACCTGAATTCCTCAGGACAAGTCCTGATTTATGGCCCAAACAAGTGGACACCATTAATAGCTTAGAAACGAGTGAAGAAAAATCGCCGAAAGGCGTAAATACGCTAAGAAAGCAAGAGCCGTAGTAGTGTAGTTGTACCACTTCTGGACCACCTGAGTCAGAAGCGGTTCAACGACGTTCGTCGACACACGATCCTAAAAAAAAAAAAAAAAGGTTTTGGCATGCTCTGATCACGAATCTGCGGTCCATTTTTGCGTAGGATGCACGGTTCCGGAGATGTGCAGATCAATTACCTAATATCTAATAGATATCCGGTAAGGGCCTCCACCGTCATTAGCGTCCCATTGTTCCTATTTCTATTGTTCTATTGTTCATTAATCACCTTCATTGCAGCGTGTGCGTCGACTATATCAGTGCTATTGTATTATACTTCTTTGTTCCTAACTATACAACGCTAATCTGAATCATCAATAAAACACATTACATAATTTTGTTACAATTTTTATTTATAAAATACAAAATCTTATTACTTATTATCTATAAAATAGGAGCGAAACATCTCATCCACTAAAATATCGTTGTACAATGTGTTCCTTGTAAATATACTCGTAAAACTATGTATTGAACATCCCTGAAACTTATATAGCAAATACATTAAGCAATATTCGCCACAAACTGAAGTCCACTCATTCTGAATCCTATCAACATTCCAGTTCCATCTTTTACAATTCCTTTTTAAAAACTCTAGATGATATCGTACAGGTGATCGTCCATATGAATCAAAATATTGACCGACGTCATTCGTATCGATATATAAAGCTACCCAATGTGACCCTGGTTTATCTTCTGTATCCAAATTGCATATTATATACGTTGGTACGTGGGTATACATAGGCAGTCTATTAGCTGCATAAACATTATTTTCTAGACTGGGGTGAATCTTTTTCAGATGTTGTTGTACATCTAGTGTATCCATGATATTACTGCTATTAGTAGATTATTACAGTACCAATCTACTCAATGAATAACATAGGAATGGTCAATTATAGTGATTTCTAAATATTAAATTGCATTTTTGTGTTATACAAATCGTACTTGAGTCATTGATCACCAAACAAAACACAATACGAAGAAATGTTGAGATAGGCAACGGAAATGTGAGATAAACTGGTTGATGCATAAAGTAATTATCAACTCATTACGGAAATACTTTAGATTAGAATTTTTACGTACTGGTGGTATATAAGACCAACAGACGCAGTCATCGAGTTAGTGTATGGTCGTTTGACTGCAGTGGATCTATCAATAGTACATTTGTGTTACTTCAATGCACCAAAGGCTATGGATGTAAGTGTTTATTCTATTGACTAAATTACTTTTTTTCTGTTATTTTCATGCGTGTGTATTATTTTATTTAAATATTGTGTATGTATATGATTAAGCCGTGGTAACTCAGATGGTTAGCGCTAGCTGTAAATTTCACAGTACGCGACCCGGGTTCGATCCCCGCCAGCACCAATTAAATTGTTAATCGCAATTTTAAGTGTTTATTACCACGTGCTTGGTGGTGAAGGAAAACATCGTGAGGAAACCTGCATGTCTGAGAAAATTTTGAAGGCATGTGAAGTTCGCCAACACACATTGAGGCAGCGCGGCGGACATTTCCTTGCCCTAAAACCCTCTCAGAAATGAGAGGAGGCCTATGTTCAGCAGTGGACTTTAATAGGCTGTAACTTTAACTTTTTTAACTTTTATGATTAAGTGTTAACAAATTGATATTAACATGATAACTGTGTTGTTGCAGAAATCATTGAGCTTCGATGAAAATACCTATAAACAGTATTACTACTCGCCACTCTCCCCTCAAGAAGAGAGTGATGACCTCGTCATTAATAATAACACATGCGATGGTGGAAAAAGAAAATCGCAATCGATTGATCATTTTTTTGAAGCTGAATCAAAAATAAAAAAGAGGAAGCTGTTATCATCAACCGTAGCACGAGCCGCTAGAGATGGTGTATCATACATTTCTACTAATTCTGACGACGGAGACCAAGCGACGCATCTCATCAAAATTGAAATGTACGATATGAAGAAGCTATCCAAGATTCCAACTACTGATCATTGGAAACATGCTTCCATGAGAATTAAATATTACGTAAAGACTAATAAGGATAGCATCTACGACAACACAAACGCCCTCGTATACAATATAACAAAGACAATAGCAGAAAGTGAAAAAGTTAAAAAATACTTTTTTAACAATGACAGTCATTAGCTGATCATTAGTGAATGTGATTCTGTTTACTTCAATTACTTCTGTGTACTTATTACATTGTATGTCATTAGCTGATCATTAGTGAATGTGATTCTGTTTACTTCAATTACTTCTGTGTACTCATTACATTCTATTTATAATCCTTTGCTAGACTAGAAACATCGGACATTATTTGAAATTTTGGTATCAGTTGGTCTACGAACACTGAACTGTTACTTACTCTGCTATCTATTTTCTTCTTTACTATAAGGATGGAAAACTTCAGTGAAGTGTGCACCAGTGCTTTTTTCTCCACAATCATGGAAGAGAATACGGAACTATTCAATAGCGAATTAAATCAGGAGTTGTCTAAAGTTTGTGAAGGAATGGAGAGGGGTCAACTGTTCGATTCGTCATACGATGATGAGTTGTATCATCACTGTGCGATGGTTGAAACACAGTTTAAGTATGTAAAATAAACATTCATTTCGATCATAATTTACATATTGTCTTATACAGTTTTTAATAAAATTAAACATTTTAGCAGTCAACCACTACAACTTGGAAGAGGAACGAAGCGAACGTGCAGCAAAGAATCCAAGATCATCAAAAAACCAACAACGGAAGCAGAAGCGCATACCTCTGCAGGGAACAGTATCAGTAACGATGATCAAGTGGAATGTCCAACGTGCCATATATTTATCAAGAAACGGTATTTAGCTAATCATTTTAAAAGTAATGTTCATAAAAATAATCTTTTAAATTCACATAATTCTTTATCAAACGTTAGTGTTATTGAATCTGCTTTTGGAAATAGGATTTTAACTTATAAAATCAAGAGTAGAGTAGATCGTTCGACATGGGTAAATTTTGAAACTCCTGAACTATTTTTAAATTCTATTAAAGATGATATTTTATTTTTATTACAAGAGTGTATTCATCAACACATAATTTTTAAGGTAAACTTCATATTGCATGCTGATTTTGTTCAACAAACTAAAGATATTCATGATACGTTCGATTTTCAAACGCTTAACTATATTATTTGTCAAGGAGATGACTTAAATATTTTTCTTTCATCTTTAAATGATACAATTACTACTAAAATTAGTGCTTTCGAAAAAAAGATAGTGGATGGAGTCTAAAAAACATAAAATCTATAGACATGAATGTTAATAAATTTAACCCCCTACGCGGTACTTCATACATAGATCTTCCTCGTGACATAAAATTAAAAAAGGCTGTTATAAATGTAAAAAACAAGGATTATTTTTGTTTTAAATGGGCGTTACTCTCGGCGTTATATCCCGTAAACAAACACACCGATCGGGTATCATCGTACGTTAAACATGCAAATAAACTTAAATTTGATGGTATTTCCTTTCCGGTTAAAATTTCTGACATAGCAAAAGTAGAGAAATTAAATGATATTAGTATTAATGTTTTTGGGTTAGAATATAATAAAGAAAAACGATGTAATTCTATAGTAGGTCCATTATTTTTAACAAAGTGTCGTAAAGATAGACATATCAATTTATTATTTTTTTCCAAGGATATAAAAAATCATGATTGCTATATAAAAAATTTATCGCGGTTAGTTAGTAAACAAATTTCAAAAGACGGTCACATCATGTACATTTGTGAAGCATGTCTACTTCGTTTTCCATCTCAGGAAAGGTTAAATAACCATGAACAATACGATTGTGCCCACATTTGTACAGTATTACCAAACAGTGAAACTTTAAAAAAAAAGAATTGGTTTGGTCAACCTATTTCAAATGATAAAATTAAATTTGATAGTTATGAAAAAAAGTTAAAGATACCATTCGTAGTTTATGCTGATTTTGAAGCATTTTTAAAACCAATAGAATCATGTTCTAACGATCCTTCCAAACCTTTCACTCGTAATATTCAGAAACATGAAGTACATAGTTTTGGATATTATATAAAATGTTCATATGATGATAAATTATCAAAATATGTAACATATTGCGGACCAAACTGTGCACAAGTGTTTATGGAAAGTTTATCTAACAATCTAAAAGAAATAAATAGACTTCAAAAATATCCGCCACTTCCGCTAACAAATGAAGACAAAAACCAAATTTCAAATGCAACCATTTGTCATATTTGTGAAACTGAGTTGGCAAAACATTTTTATGATTTTGATTGGTACACTGGTAGTTTTATAGGTGTTGCTCATGAATCATGTTGTTCGAAGTTCAGAACACCTCGTTATATACCAATATTTTTACACAACCTTAGTCACTATGATGCTCATTTTATTGTTCACGCGTTAAACTTTTGTGATGGTGAAGTCGAAGTTATCCCTCAAAATAATGAAAAATATATATCCTTTTCCAAAAAATTAAAAGTGAATAACCACGAAATTATATTGAGATTCTTAGATTCATTTAAGTTTTTATCGTGTAAATTAGAAGAATTGGCCAAAAATCTCAGTAATGATCAATTTCAAGAATTACGTAGAAATTACCCTAATGATGAAGATTTCTTTCGTTTAAAACGGAAAGGTGTTTATCCATATGAACTTATGACTAATTATGATAGTTTAAGCCTAACATCGCTCCCTGAACAAAAATGTTTTTATAGTTCGCTCACAGATTCACATATTTCAAATGATGATTACAATCATGCTAAAGATGTTTGGGAACATTTTGGGTGTTGTAATATGCTAGATTATTCAAACCTGTATTTAAAAACAGACGTTTTACTTTTATCCGATGTATTTGAAAACTTTAGAAAGTTATGTATTAATACATATGATTTAGACCCTGTCCATTATTACACAGCACCCGGTTTAAGTTGAGATGCAATGTTAAAATATACAAAAATAGAATTAGAACTTTTAACAGATTATGAGAAAATTGCATTTATTAGATCAGGTATCAGAGGTGGTGTATCTCAATGTAGTAATCGTTATGCTAGAGCTAATACCAAATACATGGAGGATTATGATACAGGGAAACCAAATTCATATATCACATATTTTGATGCCAACAATTTATATGGTTGGGCTATGTCTCAATATCTTCCTACTGGTGGATTCGAATGGGTAAATCCAAATACAGAATTTAATGTGTCTAAGACATCAGACTTCGGTTTTATTTTAGAAGTTGATTTGGAATATCCAGATGAACTTCATGATTTACATTCGGACTTTCCTTTATGTCCAGAAAACATTTGTGTAGGCAATATTAATGAGAATAAACTAGTCCCAAATTTAAATAATAAAGATAAATATGTAATTCATTACAGAAATTTAAAGCAGTGCATAGAAATGGGGGTTAAATTAACTAAAATTCATAGAGTTTTAAAATTTAAACAGTCTCCCTGGTTGAAGATGTACATAGATCTAAACACAAAATTAAGAACTTTAGCAAAATCAGATTTCGAAAAAGATTTTTATAAAGTAATGAATAATTCAGTCTTCGGTAAGACTATGGAGAATATTGAAAAAAGGGTTAACATAAAATTAGTTACGCTCTGGGAAAACCAGGGTAAAGCTTTAGGTGCTCAAGATCTAATCGCTAAACCACAATTTCATAGCCTTTCAATATTTTCGGAAAACCTAGTTGCGGTTCAGTTGCGAAAAACGAAGTTAATATATAACAAACCAATTTATTTAGGGTTTTGCATTTTAGATATTTCAAAAACATTAATGTATGATTTTCATTATAACTATATGATTAAAAAGTTTAGTAAAATCAAATTATTGTATACAGATACGGATAGTTTAATATATCATATATTTACAAATGATTTTTACACTGATATAAAACCTGACCTTTCATCATACTTTGATACCTCAGATTATGATACAAATAATATTTTTGAATATCCAAAATTAAATAAAAGAAATTAGGTTTTTTTAAAGATGAATATAATGGTAAAATCATGAAAGAATTTGTGGGTTTACGATCCAAAATGTACGCTTTTAACTTAGAGAATAAGACTATAGCCAAGGCAAAAGGGGTAAATAAATATATCACTAAAAAGATGACAATGAATAGTTATAAGTCTTCTCTATTTAATAAAAAAGTGCAATATTATAGTATGCTTAGATTTAAATCAATTAAACAGACTATTTTCACACAAAAATTAAATAAGATAGGTTTATCATATAATGACACAAAGAGACATATTTTATATAATAATATTGAAACATTAGCTTGGGGTCATTATAAACTGCGTTAAGTGTTGATAGTTTTTACTTTTATGTCTGCTTTTAAGAAAAATTTATATTGATTGTAAAATTATGATAATACTATAATATGACGTAGTTTATTACATATTTAATCATTGTTTTATTGTAAATAATTTAAGTTAATTGTTGTTTCTATTTATTTGAGGTTGAGTTAATTGTAAAATTATGATGTACTAAATGTTGTTTCTATTTAATTGAGGTTGAGTTAATTGTAAAATTATGATGTACTAATTTTTGTTTCTATTTATTTGAGGTTGAGTTAATTGTAAAATTATGATGTACAAATTGTGTTAGAAATAGTATACAGATAATTCTGTTTTATATAATTTTTGGAATATATATTAATTGTTTACACCAACACTTTCATTTTTTATTTCACCCCTTTGAACTTTAGACGTGTGTTATGTTTCACTTTATCCATCCGTTCACTGCTATTGTGGCAGGACCAAGTGGGTGTGGGAAGTCAAATTTTGTAACAAATTTCATAAAATCAGTTACAGAAATATGTAATTGTGATTTTAATCAGATCACATGGTGCTTTGATGAAATGCAACCATTATATAATTTACCAAATGTTAACTATCATCAAGGAATTCCAAATCTTAATATGTTTGATGGTGAAAACCCACATCTTGTTATTATTGATGATCTAATGAGAGAGTCCGATGGAAGAATTGTGGATATATTTACAAAAGGTAGTCATCACAGGAATCTTAGTGTATTTTATCTAACACAAAATTTATTTCATCAGGGTAAAGGACAAAGAGACATATCTTTAAACTCAAGTTATATAATATATTTTAAAAACCCTCGAGATAAAACTCAAATAAGATATTTAGCAAGACAAGTATCACCAGATAACCCAAAATTCATTGAAGATGCCTACAGGGATGCAACTCTAGAGGCGCATGGATATTTAATGGTAGATTTAAAACAGAATACCAATGATTTTTGTCGTATCAAGACAAATGTCTTTCCATTTAATGGTTTCTGTACAGTCTACGTCCCCACAAAAGAGTTTAAATACACCAAGAATCAAACAATTGAAATCATTGCTAAATGATGCATCGTCGACTCACAACGTATAAACATTTGCTAACCGCTTTGCATACGCTTAAACCAAAATATCAAAGAGCATTACTTAAAACGTGTGATGAAGAAGAAATTAACTGTATTTGTGAGTGTATTCATAACGTTTTACAAGGAAAAGTACCTCTTAAAGATCAGGATAAACAAAAATTGAATAAACATAAAAACATACTCCGTAAACTAGTACGTAAGTGTAAACATAAACTAAGAAAAAATATAATTATACAAAAAGGAGGGGCTTTCTTACCAACAATATTAGGTGCAATATTGAGTGGATTAGTGAGTGGACTAGCCAGTTAACATGGAAAATGCAAAGAAAATGATACTTATCGAACCTGGATTGATTGAAAAATTAAAACAAGAAAATAAGGTTAATAGTAATTTATCTCGATTAGATATTGAAATGCAAAATATTATGAATAGTAAGACGGAAGACCGAAAGAAATGGATATTATATTTACAAACACTGCAAAGATACCTTCATTTTACCGAAGAGGATCGTCAACCACTCAAATTACGAATTTATTCTGATACATCTAATGAAGATTCAAATTGGGGGTTAGTTCCGGTACTTGTAAATGTCAGACACTTTAGTGCAACGCTCCTGTATTTTCACAAATAACATTGTTAAAAGTCACTGTCCGGCGAATCAGTGTGAATTCAAAGACTTTATTTTTGTGCTTGTGCTTCAAAATATATAAGAAACACGAGAAAGAACATTGGACAAAGTGAAAAACAACTACAAAAATATTGAGAGAAACATCTGACAAGAGTGAGATTAACTGTAATAGACAACAAATTGGCACAGTTAGTACCAACATTACACAGCAATAACTAAAGCAAAAGTCAATGAGTATATAATCACCAAGTTTTGGGTTGCGTTCAAAAACCAATATACATTCTCATTTTTTTATTTTCTTTTATGTAAGTTTTTGTTTTTTTTTTTTATTTTCTTTTATGTAAGTATACTAAACTAAACTCAGTAATACAATAAATAAATAAATATATTCATTCGTTTGCAACGCAAAAGTAATAATAGACAAATAGACAATATAGTATATGCAAAAAGATCAGAGTTTTTCCAGAATGCTACATTCCCCTAGTGGAGAAAAATATCATTCACAGCCGAATTTAACTGAAGAATCATCTAAACATAATTTAACACGAAAACGCAAACAGACTGACGATTATTCTGATCTACGAAATTATTTAGAAAATATGTTTAAACTGTGGACCGAACAACAAGATATAAAACATAATGAATTGATTGCTACTTTATTAGAATCGAAAAAACAGAACGAAGAGATAAAGAAACTGCTAGAAGATAATAAAAAACAAATTACGGAGCTTAAAACCAAACAGGACTCCATGACGCTTGATTACGCTGTTGCAATAAAAAGAATTGATAGTTTGGAAAAAGAAATGGAGGAACTTAAAAGAATTCAATGCATGAATATTATTGAAATAAGTAATGTTCCTAAATTAGAAAATGAAAAATTGGAGGACATTGTTCAAAACCTACATATAGCTATTAATGTACCCTACGATAGTAACTTTATAAAAAAAATACACAGAACTAAATTTGGGTTAAATAAAATACTTGTTGAATATAAAGAGAACAACCTTAAAAAGAAAGTCTTAAGCGCCGTTAAGGAGTTCAATAATAATTCTCCAGATAAAATAAACAGTGAAACGCTGAAACTAGGAACTAATAAAGCGCCTGTATATATCTCGGAATCGTTAACAGCTACAGCAAGAAAGTTATACTTTTCGGCGCGTCAACTTGCAAAAAATGGTGAATACAAATTCTGTTGGATTTCTGAAGGTAGAATTATGATACGCAAAAAGGAAGGACTACCAGCAATTCATGTCAGATCGTTTTTTCAGCTTGATCAATTAATAACCAAGATCATTCAAGCATGACTATACATTAAGTCGGTGAGCTTTTTGCTCATAATTTGCATGCTAATCATTGTAGTATCTTATTCACTATATATGTTTTTATCTTATTCACTATATAGATACAAAATCTACCATTCATTGTTAATTTTCTGTTTTTTATTATCTTTATATCACCAATCGTTTAGAGTAAACATAGGATTCAACACTTCTTCATGGTTTCAGTATGCGGTATGGTCAAAATTTACGCTATTATTTTATCGGTATCAACCAGGAATACATAAAATTAATTTCTTAAACCTTTCCCTTGAAAATGGCTAATAAATTAGATCATTTTATTGATGACGTTGACAACAACGTCATTATTGGTAATTCATTCCTGGTTGATGATCCCGATGAATGTAGCAAACTTCTAAATTCTCAGCTTGGAATAAAGATGATAGTCCAAAATATTAGAAGCATTAATAAAAATTTTGAAGATTTTCAAATTCTGTTAACCATGTTAAAAATAGACTTTGACCTGATTATATTGACTGAATGTTGGTTACCACATGCTTCCGAACTTCCACTTCTACATGGTTATACAAGTTTTCAAACACATAAACATGTAAATCAAAGCAGCGGTGTAGTTGTTTATGCTAAAAATTCTTTAAAGGTGTCTGTTTGTGAACCTAATCTAAGTGAAGCCGATAGCTTAGTGATCAATGTTAATAATGAATATGTTTTTGTTTGTATTTATCGATCTCCCTCTTTTGCATCCATTGATACTTTTACTACATCTCTTGACCAACTATTGTCAGAGCTCAAAAAATATAAACATATTGTTTTGACAGGGGATGTAAATATTGATATTACAGACAATAATAATGACCAAAAGTGTAATGCTTACCTAAACTTATTAGCTATGCATGGTCTTCTTGCGGGCCATAATTATCCAACGCGTGGAAATAGCTGTTTAGACCATTACTTTGCTAAATCAGTCTTTAAAAGCCATTGTATAGTTTACCAGACTTCTGTTACGGATCATAGCACAATCATTGCTTCAATAAATAATCCGTTTTGCTCAAAACCACAACAACAGAAATATATAAAGCGAACAGATTATATTGCAGTTCTAACAGAATTAAACAATTTTGACTGGAATATAATTACTAGTAATGATGACCCGAATACTGCAACTCAAATTTTTTTGACTTTAGTAAAAAGTATATTAGAAAAACATACAAGAAATTATAAAGTGTTCTCACGAAAACGTAACATTAAACCTTGGGTTACACCTGGTCTCTTAAGGTGTATTAAATTTAGGGATAAACTACATTCAAAACTCAGGATGAATCCAAAGGATCATGTGCTCAAAATAACTTATTCTAGGTATCGTAACTACTGCAACAATTTATTAAAGAAACTTAAGAGAATTTATAAAAGAAAGGAAATTAGCGAAAACAGAGGAGACATTAAAAAGACATGGAATACTATAAAACAAATATGTAATATAAATGCCACTAGTAGAATTCCGAGTGAATTATTAAATATAAAGTCTAATCCGCTGGAATCAATTAACTATGTAAATAATTATTTTGTTAATATAGGTCAAAACCTAGCTACTAAAATAGCAAGCAGCAGCAATAAACATGCAAAAAATACGCCCACAACAAATACAGGTAAATTGCATAGAACATCTTTAATGCTCTTGCCCACATGTGAACAAGAAGTTCGTAAAATAATAATGTCATTAAAAAACTCATCCTCGACTGGATGGGATGGTCTCTCTTCCATATTTATAAAACAGGCTATAGATATATTAATTACACCTATCACACATATATGTAACATCTGTCTAGCTAGTGGAATCTTCCCTAATGTTCTAAAAAGGGCAATCGTTGTGCCAGTATATAAATCGGGTGATAGAGACAGTGTTTCCAATTATAGACCAATTGCTTTATTGCCATGTTTATCTAAAATTATTGAAAGAGTCATTAACATCCGCTTGCTTAAATTTCTAGAGTCCAAAAATCTTTTGTCCTGTAATCAGTATGGGTTTAGAGAAAACAAATCCACATCCGATGCTATCGAACACCTTGTTAGCCATATAAGCAGAAAATTGGACAAAAAATACAAATGCTTAGGAGTTTTTTTAGATATGGCAAAGGCTTTCGACACTGTATCTGTTCCTAATTTATTAAATAAACTCGAAAGTATGGGAGTTCGGGGGGTGCCGCTCGAACTATTAACTGATTATTTATCTAATAGGAATCAGGCAGTAATAATCAATAATTACATAAGCGATTATGCACCAATACACTTCGGTGTTCCACAGGGCTCTGTTTTGGGCCCTAAACTTTTTCTTATTTATATAAATGATTTATGTAATCAAAATCTTATAAGTGCAGAAACTGTTGCTTTTGCTGATGACACTGCTGTTATATTTCATGGTACCACGTGGAGTAAAGTAAAAAGTGTAGCTGAAAAGGGTTTAGCTTCTATTGTTCAATGGCTTAACAGAAATGTCTTAACCTTAAACCTGTCTAAAACAAAATATATATCCTTTTCAATTAATAATAAAGATCAACCACCTCATAACAGTTTTACCTTAAAGGCACATTCATGCACTCTAGAAACTTCAAATTGTAACTGCCACGAAATAAATTCGGCTACTTCAATAAAATATCTTGGCATTTTAATTGATGCAAACTTAACCTGGAAACTACATATTACCAATCTTACCTCACGGCTACGAAAACTTATCACAATTTTTAAAAAAATCAGGCATATTAAAGATTATTCATCGATAAGGGCAGTTTATTTTGCTCTTTGCCAGTCCATTACTACATATGGTATAATTGCATGGGGAGCTGCCTCTAAAACGAATCTAATTCACGTTGAGAGAGTTCAGCGAGCAATTATAAAAATAATTAATTTTAGAAACTTCCGATATCCAACTTCAGACCTTTATAAAGATTACTCCGTGCTTACTGTAAGACAATTGTATATTAAGACCACAGTCATAAAACAACATACCAAACCTTTAGAATTATCTAATACAAGAAGGCCTTTTGCTGTCTATAATATTCCTCTCTGTAGAACAAGATTTGCCCAGAATTTTTTTCCGTACCTAGGACCATTACTATATAACCGTTTAAATAAGATCTTATCTATATCCAAATGCAACAAATTCATTTGTAAAAAATATATAGATAAATATCTCAAAACGATTGACTATGAGTTAACTGAAAAGTTATTAAGGAGTGTTGAATGATTTATTTTTTGATTTTTTTATTATTTGTGTAATTCTTTACTATTTTAAAATATTTTTATATTTTTTGATTTTTTTTTTGTTTAATTATCTACTATTTTAAGATATTTATTGCTTTTGTTCTCTTTATTGTAATGTTGCTCCTTTATTTGTGAGGGGTGGCAATCATTGATGAACTTTTTATAATAACTTAGATAATCCTAGAGTACAAAATACTTAGCATAATATACAATATAAACTTGTATGTATATTGTATAAGTAATTTATTATTATCATTGTTCAAAATTTATAATGACAATGCTTTCTAATAACTTAAAAGTCTAAGATTTGTTAAGGTAGTTATAACATCTTGAAAACTAAAAACGCAATATTTTCTTCATGTGAATGTTTTGGTTAAACTATATACAATCAGGTAGTTAATTACTGCCTCGAATACAATGAACTAGCAGCACTACTCTGCCGTCATACAGTTTTTTACTAGTACGGGGGGTAGAAGACTAATTTGTTGCTGCAAAAAATAGCCAATATATTACAAATATCTACACAAATCTTGAGTACGAATTCACGCATATCATTGTAATTGTAGGCTAAGTCTTGTGAATAAAGAATTATTATTATTATTATTATTATTAAAAATGAGTCAAAAATTGGTTTTAAAAATAAAGATAGAGATCTAAAAACTTCAGTTGATATTGAATCTTTGCTGGAGGAGAATCGATCCATTAAAAGTAAAGAAAATGATGAAAATCCACTTTACACACCAGCTCAAATACTCAGTTTAATACCAAAAACTTATCATAAAAAAGGGCAGTTATTATTAAACTTAGTTGAAACAAGTAAAAGTAAAATACATTGGGATAATGAAGGTACAGTCATAATTGATAGTGAAAAAATTCCTGGAAGTAATATTGTTGATTTAATAAATGATTCACTAAGACCCCTAAAAAGAAGTGATCCGGTAGGGTAGGTTAGATTTGCTGAAGCATTAAAAGATATTAAAGTACCACTTACTTATATTGGAAATCCAAGGAGATGTGAGTTTATTAACCAACTTCAAGCAAAAGATCTGAACAAACCCTCTGAGATTGAAGTTCAAGAGTTTTCTGCACCGGGCAGTAGAGATAAAAAGTCTACAACTAAAATACGTAAAGGACTTGAGTGGGAAAAATGGACCCCGTACTAGAAGAAATTAATAGGATTTATTATGATCCATCTAATCCCGCTGGTTTTGGTAGTATTGATAAATTATCAAAAGCCATGAAGGGTAAAATGAATAAAAAGCAAGTAAAGGAATGGTTAAAATCACAAGAAACATACACATTACATAAACCCATTCGAAAAAAATTCCCGCGTAATAGGTACATTCTATCAAATATTAATGAACTGTGGCAAGCTGATTTAAGTGATATGCGAACTTATTCTCAATATAATGATGGTTTCAAGTATATACTTTGTGTTATTGATGTATTTAGTAAATATGCTTTTGCAAGACCAATGAAAAAGAAAAACTCAGAAACAACTAAAGAATGTTTTGAAAGTATATTTACTGAAAGTAATTTAACACCTACTCACATACAATCCGATAAAGGTACAGAATTTGTTTCAAAAGATGTACAAAAATACTTTAAATCCAAAAAGATTAATTACTATACCACTAACAATCCTGACTTTAAGGCCAGTATTGTTGAACGATTTCAAAGAACACTAAAAATGAAAATGTGGCGTTATTTCACTCATAATAATACTTATAGATATATAGATGTTTTACAAGATTTAATATACTCTTATAATCACAACTTTCACTCTAGTATTAAGATGTGCCCATGTGATGTAAATTCCAACAATATTATGACAGTTTGGACTAATCTTTATGATAGACGGTCAAAAAAACTTTCTTTAGAAAATCCTAAACCAAATTTCAATGTGGGTGATTATGTTCGAATAACTAAATATAAACATGTATTCCAAAAAGGATATGAATCAAATTGGAGTGATGAAATATTTATTATATCTTCAATAATTGATAGATCTCCATGGGTTGTTTATACAATAACAGATTTACAAAATGAACCAATAATTGGTACTTTTTATGAAAGAGAATTACAGAAAATCACTTACAACCCCACCTCACAACATAAAATAGATAAAATAATTGACACTCGTTATTCAGGTAACAGAAAAGAAGTATTAGTGAAGTGGAAAGGTTATCCAGATAAATTTAACAGTTGGATTTTAGCTTCTAGTTTAAAAGAAATATGAATAAAGAAAGTTTCTATTTAACTTTGCTCAGCAATAGTTCAATGGAATACTTTCCTGATAACAAGACCACAAATTTTTCAACAAAATTACCAAAAGCTATAAAATAAGAAGGTGAATGGTCGGTTGGAGTTGTCGAGTTTCAATATCCATGTACCATGTTTACTGTTCAAGACCATGAAAATGTTATATACATTACAAAATCTATGTTAATGCCTAATGAAGATAAACCATCCACAGTGTACTACAAAAAACATATCCCAGCTACCAACTATGATAACGTTGAGCATATTTTAAGAGTGTTAAATGGTATCGGAGAGAACTTGAAATTTCGCAATGATGAAATGACAAAATTTGTGTCTATTTCGGTATTGGATAAAAATATAACATCCGTAACATTATCACCCAAATTAAGTTTACAGCTAGGTTATGAACCAAATAAAAATCTCCTAGAGAGAAATTTTGGAAAGTGTCCTGCTAATTTACACTTAGGGTTACCATCTCAACTATTTCTATATTGCGACATTATCGATCCTCAGATTGTGGGTGATGTTATGACTCCTTTATTAAGAGTCATTTCATTAGATCCTACAAAATACATTTATGGTGCAAATAAAATGCACGTTTTCTCTCAACCTCACTACTTACCTGTTATGCGAAGAGAGTTCGATACGCTGGAAATAGTTATAAGATCGAGTACAGGACAAAAAATACCATTCCAGTTTGGAACCGTGTATTAAACTACATTTCCGAAAATTATAATAATGAATTCTCTTCGTGATCATCATAAATGTCCATATGAAAATTATTATACTCATCAAGCTGGATCAGGAGTTGGAGTAATTTATAAGGGTTCACCATATCAACGCGGTCATGGTATTGGGAGCTTCTTAGGGGGGTTATTCAGATCAGTTTTACCTTTACTTTCAAGTGGTGCTCGAGTGATTGGTAAGGAGGCATTAAGCGCTGGAGTAGGACTTTTATCGGATATGGTTCAAGCCCGTCCTATGGAAGCCTCAATAAAAGATCGTCTAAAGCAAGTTAGTACGAATTTAAAACGAAAGGCTGATGAGAAAATTGATCAATTTAACATGACTGGATCTGGGTATAAAACTAAAAGAAAACGATTGACATAGTTCATTCCACCATTAACTGCTAAAATGAAAGCTGCGAAAAAACTTTGTCTAAAACCAAAAAATATCAAAGATATATTTTCAAACTAAATATGTCTTTCCTTCATAATCATTCTTGCGAGAGCGTTAAGTCAGAATTGGATTTGTTTGCACTACCGTCTACACAAACTAGCATTGAAAATGGATTATGGATTCATTATAAACCAATTTCATCTCTTGGTGATGATGGACCTATCGAGTTTCAAGTTCCTGGGACCGGCGATGACTACATAGATTTGTCTCATACATTACTCCACATAAAGGCAAAAGTATTAAATCAAGATTCAACTAACTTGGTATCTACTACAATAGTAGCACCTGTAAATAATTGGCTGCATTCACTTTTTAGTCAACTTGATGTTTATTTAAACCAAAAACTTGTATCACCACCTAATAATACCTATGCATATCGAGCATACATGGAAACCCTTTTAAACTATGCCCCTGCTGCTAAACAATCTCATCTTACTTGTAGTCTTTGGTATGAGGATACAGCAGGAAAAATGGATTCTACAGATGGTAAAAACATAGGATTTGTTAAAAGACAGGACTTGATTAGTGAAAGTAAGGAAATAGAAATGATTGTTCATCTTCACGGTGACATTTTTAACCAAGATAAATTTTTAATTAATGGTGTTGAAATGAGTGTTAAATTGGTTCGATCAAGAGAGAGTTTTAATTTAATTGTTGGGTCAAACGATGTAAAGTTTAAAGTTTGCATTACGGACGCAACTCTTATTGTTCGACGAGCACGAATTAATCCAAGTGTATTACTCGCACATCAAAAAGTTTTAGCTTCTACCACTGCTAAATATCCTATTACTCGAGCTGAAGTAAAAGTTTTAACAATTCCTTCGGGTGTTCAAGGAAAAACTCTTGATAATATATTTTTAGGACAGGTACCGAAAAGATGTATAATTGGATTTGTGAACAATTCTGCATTTAATGGTTCCCTTACTAAAAATCCATTTAACTTTGAAAACTATGGTATTAATTCTTTCAGCTTATATGTTGATGGTCAACAAATACCTTCAAAAGCTTTGCAACCATCTTTTAATAATAGCATATTTACATCAGCATATCATACTCTATTCTCGGGAACTGGTATTCACTTTCTTAATGAAGGAAATGGAATCTCTTGTGAACAGTATGGCAAAGGTTACTGTCTATTAGCATTTGACTTAACTCCTGATTTATCAGCTAACTCATCAACTCATTGGAATCTCATAAAGCATGGTAGTGTAAGAATAGAAGTACGATTTGAATCCTCATTAATACAAACAATTAACTGTATAGTTTATGCTGAGTTTGATAATATTATTGAGATAGATAAAAACAGAAATGTTACTGTAGACTATAGTAGTTAAGGTTATAATATGTGTTGTGTGTTAGATTTTATGTGTTATGTGTAATGCATTTTGTGTGTATGTAACTATGTGAAACGTTATAAAATTAAATAAAACAAATTGTATGCAATATATTTTTTTTATTTCTTTATAAATCTTCTATTTAATCTAATACAAAACACTGTTCGAGTTGAAATTTTACATAAGCACACTGACTAAACCACTGAACATGCTGCTGCCAAGGATCATCATCATCTTCCCAATCTTTTAAACCACCACCACAATGGAAACACTTGGTCCCGTCTGCATGACCAGTATAAAAGAAACCAGCTTCTGCAAGATCTTCAGGTTTCTGTCGCATAACGAGAGGCCAGTTTTCGAAACTAAGCAAACGGCTAGATTTTGAACTGAAGAATGGATATTCAGCTCTTGAGTACTGCATACTCTTCTCGTTTTCTTCTCCACTCAGTGTTGTAGTTTTGTTATTCAATGATGTGTTTTGTACACGTATGCCACACTCATCTCTTCCTTCCGCTCTTGTCTTCCTCTAATTGAAGTAAACAGAATCACATTCACTAATGATCAGCTAATGACTGTCATTGTTAAAAAAGTATTTTTTAACTTTTTCACTTTCTGCTATTGTCTTTGTTATATTGTATACGAGGGCGTTTGTGTTGTCGTAGATGCTATCCTTATTAGTCTTTACGTAATATTTAATTCTCGTGGAAGCATGTTTCCAATGATCAGTAGTTGGAATCTTGGATAGCTTCTTCATATCGTACATTTCAATTTTGATGAGATGCGTCGCTTGGTCTCCGTCGTCAGAATTAGTAGAAATGTATGATACACCATCTCTAGCGGCTCATGCTACGGTTGATGATAACAGCTTCCTCTTTTTTATTTTTGATTCAGCTTCAAAAAAATGATCAATCGATTGCGATTTTCTTTTTCCACCATCGCATGTGTTATTATTAATGACGAGGTCATCACTCTCTTCTTGAGGGGAGAGTGGCGATTAGTAATACTGTTTATAGGTATTTTCATCGAAGCTCAATTTTTTTTTTGATTTCTGCAACAACACAGTTATCATGTTAATATCAATTTGTTAACACTTAATCATAAAAGTTAAAAAAGTTAAAGTTACAGCCTATTAAAGTCCACTGCTGAAAATACGCCTCCTCTCATTTCTGAGAGGGTTTTAGGGCAAGGAAATGTCCGCCGCGCTGCCTCAATGTGTGTTGGCGAACTTCACATGCCTTCGAAATTTTCTCAGACATGCAGGTTTCCTCACGATGTTTTCCTTCACCACCAAGCACGTGGTAATAAGCACTTAAAATTGCGATTAACAATTTAATTGGTGCTGGCGGGGATCGAACCCGGGTCGCGTACTGTGAAATTTACAGCTAGCGCTAACCATCTGAGTTACCACGGCTTAATACTACATACACAATATTTAAATAAAATAATACACACGCATGAAAATAACAGAAAAAAAGTAATTTAGTCATTAGAATAAACACTTACATCCATAGCCTTTGGTGCATTGAAGTAACACAAATGTACTATTGATAGATCCACTGCAGTCAAACGACCATACACTAACTCGATGACTGCGTCTGTTGGTCTTATATACCACCAGTACGTAAAAATTCTAATCTAAAGTATTTCCGTAATGAGTTGATAATTACTTTATGCATCAACCAGTTTATCTCACATTTCCGTTGCCTATCTCAACATTTCTTCGTATTGTGTTTTGTTTGGTGATCAATAACTCAAGTACGATTTGTATAACACAAAAATGCAATTTAATATTTAGAAATCACTATAATTGACCATTCCTATGTTATTCATTGAGTAGATTGGTACTGTAATAATCTACTAATAGCAGTAATATCATGGATACACTAGATGTACAACAACATCTGAAAAAGATTCACCCCAGTCTAGAAAATAATGTTTATGCAGCTAATAGACTGCCTATGTATACCCACGTACCAACGTATATAATATGCAATTTGGATACAGATGATAAACCAGGGTCACATTGGGTAGCTTTATATATCGATACGAATGACGTCGGTCAATATTTTGATTCATATGGACGATCACCTGTACGATATCATCTAGAGTTTTTAAAAAGGAATTGTAAAAGGTGGAACTGGAATGTTGATAGGATTCAGAATGAGTGGACTTCAGTTTGTGGCGAATATTGCTTAATGTATTTGCTATATAAGTTTCAGGGATGTTCAATACATAGTTTTACGAGTATATTTACAAGGAACACATTGTACAACGATATTTTAGTGGATGAGATGTTTCGCTCCTATTTTATAGATAATAAGTAATAAGATTTTGTATTTTATAAATAAAAATTGTAACAAAATTATGTAATGTGTTTTATTGATGATTCAGATTAGCGTTGTATAATTAGGAACAAAGAAGTATAATACAATAGCACTGATATAGTCGACGCACACGCTGCAATGAAGGTGATTAATGAACAATAGAACAATAGAAATAGGAACAATGGGACGCTAATGACGGTGGAGGCCCTTACCGGATATCAATTAGATATTAGCTAATTGATCTGCACATCTCCGGAACCGTGCATCCTACGCAAAAATGGACCGCAGATTCGTGATCAGAGCATGCCAAAACCTTTTTTTTTTTTTTAGGATCGTGTGTCGACGAACGTCGTTGAACCGCTTCTGACTCAGGTGGTCCAGAAGTGGTACAACTACACTACTAGCCGTTAAGTCGACCCGACTACGGACGATTTAGCAGCTTTAAGAAATTCCTTGGGGCAACTATACGCACCTTACAAGCGGTAGAAAAATTCAAGAATTTAAGAAAGTCGGTTAAAGGACCCGAAAACGTAGCCGAAAAGTCGGTTATGTGTTCCAACGAAATTTTAGCAAAGTCGGTTAAAGGACCCGACGGCGCGTTGGATATAACGCTCTTAAAAACAGCTGAATTATTAATTTGGAAGTTCGTTCAAGACGAGTGTTTCCATTCGGAAATAAAATGCTTGAAAACAGGCAAAAGCGTTGAAAGAAGTTCACGCTTAAGTAAATTATCTATGGAAATAGAAGATAACTTACTTCGTTTAAACGAGCGTTTACCTTTTAAGTCTAATCTGACTGAGGAAAGTAGAAAACCTGTCATATTAGACGGTAAACACGAAATCGTTAAAATGATGATTAGAGAAGTTCAACATCATTTTGGACATGCCAATCACCAGACGGTGATGAATGAGGTGAACCAAAAATTTTATGTCTTGAACTTACGTAACGTAGTACGAAGTGTGTCACATCACTGTCAGTGGTGTAGGACATACAGGTCAAAGCCGCAGAACGTGCCACAAGGAAATCTTCCTCTGGAGAGAATAACTCATCATGAGCCACCTTTTACATGCTCAGCCGTAGATTATTTCGGACCTATGAGTGTGACTATAGGAAGGCGACACGAAAAACGTTGGGGTGTTTTATTCACGTGTCTAAACCACCAGAGCAGTACATCTGGAGTTAGCAGCCTCATTGACACCAGCGTTAATGATAATGGCGTTAAGGCGATTTATCGCCAGAAGAGGAAACCAGCCGTTACATACAGCGATAACGGGACGAATTTCAAAGCTGCAAATAAATAATTATTGCAAGCATGCGAAAAGTGCTATGAGGGCATAAAAGCGAGTCATTTAGAAAATATAGTAAATGGAAGTTCATACCGCCCGAAGCACTACACATGGGTGGCGCTTGGGAGAGGTTGATAAGATCGATTAAGATTGCGTTGACCGCTACGCTCAAAGAAAGGAGCCCGCGAGAGGAGGTTCCGCATACGTAGCTTTTAGAAGCAGAGCATACTGTAAATTCCAGACCTCTGGTAACATTCACTATGGATAGTCCTAAAGAGGGTTTGACACCCAATCATTTTCTTCTCGGACGCTCATGTGGTGATCGACCACCTGGATTATTTTTAGAGCGACATTTGACGGGTCAGCTCAATTGGAAAGCCGCTCAGAGGTTAGCCGACCAGTTTTAGACGAGATGGTTGAAAGAGTACATGCCTGCTTTAATACCTCGAACGACTGATAACGGAAAGTTCATGGAATCTAAAGAGGGTGATATTGTTTTGATAATAGATCATTCCTTGCTACGAAATACGCGGCCGAAAGGCAAGATTAATAGGACGCTACCGGGACCAGACGGTCACACCAGAGTGGTTGACGTGATTACTAGCACAGGTATCTTGAGGAGACCTACATCCAGAATAATAGTCCTGGTACCCGCGACGCCTCCCAAATGATGGTGCTGATGCACAGGGGGGGGGGGGAGATTGTTGGCGACGCGTCTATAAAAACATTTCAGTTTATTAGTTAACCGATTACGAATAGCTTCTAAAAGCGAAAATTTCAAGTCATAATATTTATTAATAATTTGAAAGTCTTGGGTTCGACTCCCAGGCCGGACTAGTTCGTCGTTTTCTTAGTAATATTTTCTTAATAAATTCATAAAGGGAATTTTTAAGATATAAGTTATGTTTCCGGGTTCAGTTCCCCGGTTGAGACCACATTTCCAATAATATTGATAATTTAAAGAAATATTAAAATAAAGTTAAAGACCAGGATTTGTTCCCCGGTCGAAATGATCACTTTGTGAATAAGTGGAATTAATGTAAATAATTGCATAAGCATTGTCTTATATAAGTTTAATACGTTTTGTATGAAAAATAAAATGTCTATTTTCAATGTTTGGTTCATAAAATATTTTCTTTGTGTTATCTGATAAGAACATGATAACTGATAAAAACTTTGATAACTGATAAGAGATTCTTATTGGATACTACCTTGCCAACAATGGGGGTCGTGCAGGAATTGATTGCTCGTCTTGTGATAATGGACAGCAGAGAAATAGGCTAAAATTGCCACCTGCTTCACCGAAAACGAGGTGTGGGGTGAAAGTTAGTTGTTCATCTAGCTGCAGATAACAGCAACGCGCTAATCTGTAGAATTGAAAGTTTAAATAAGTGAAAATTTAAATGTTTGTAAATTTCAGCAATTTATGTAAAATTGACTTGTAAAATGTTTCAGGTTGACTGTACGAGCAAATAAGTGAATTCTGTGTTGTTTTCATAAAAGAAATATTGATAGTTTTGTATAAGAAGTTTAAAAGTGTTTTAAATAGTAAAATATATAGGTAAAATGTAAATTAAACTATTGTATTAGTTAAGATATTTGTATTTTCAAATAAAGAACATTGTTTCAACCTTATATGTTAGATATTTAAGAATTCTAACTTAGTGCATATGTTGTAAAATAGGCATATTTTGTTGAATAAATAAAACGTTTTTTGCGATATGAAAATGTAATGTATATCGTAGTATAGATATTTTTTGTGCTATCTTTATAAATAAAATGTATAAATGTATGTCTTATACAAATATAGATATTGGGTGAGGGAGTGATAGTACAAATTTGTACAAAATGTAATTGAATTGCGAAATCGCACAGAGGGCGCGGCTCTCTTTCCAGTATAGCCTTTTTGATACCCCGTTAGACTGATTTTCGTGCAAATCAGGATCTCCTAAGTGTGTGCTGTTTGTGGATTAGCAATGGTCCCAAGCAGCCGCCGGTACGACATACTCCGTTAAGCGTCGAGTCCGCATACTCCGCGAGGCGTCGAGGTCAACGGCCCTTAGGCAGATTCTTGGCACTCAAGTGCGTTCCGTGCCTTGTGTGCTAAGTCGCGTACGTGAGTGCTCTCTCAAGCACTTCCTCCAACCCTTTCGTTAAGAAAGGGGTAGGCAGTGCGCCTAAGTGTTGCGGCCACCCATACTCGTCCCCGTCCGTATCGTACGTCGCGCGTCGCTTGCCCGTCACTCTGCCACGTAAGATAGGGATTCAATCAGACACAGCACAATCACAGTAGGACCTTACTAAGCGTAAATCGACATGTCAGGTAAGGGGTCGGATCACCCAGGTACACTCGACAGACCACTTGTACTGAAGGATCTATGTAACCCGGAGCGTTCCAGGGTAGTAGTCCTTCAGCCACATCCCGAAGAGGAACCCGAAGCCAATTTCGCCGAGCAAGGAGGCTGCACCGAGCGCCAAGCTCAAACCCATCGTATCTGAGCATACGAGTGGGTTGGAATCAACGCCCAAGCCTCAGCGGCCGATCAAGTCGGCGTGAAGGCACACTCCACCGGAAATCGAGAGCTCCCTGAAAGAGAAGAGGCAATGCATAGGATCACCGGTGCCGTCATCTTCATCATCCTCATCATCATACTCTTCATCTTGAGGAACAGGAACCACCAACCGCGAAAGGGAAGAAGAAGGAGAGGACTCCTCCGAATTCTCCATCGCCACCCCAACCAGCCACCTACACATCACCGGACCGAAGGAGCCAGATGGACTCGGCCCATGAGGAGCAGGAAGGCGAAGAATCATACAGCTGGGGGTCCACTACGTATGCGACCCTAGCTGCATCTGCCGGACGTTCATCACCCGTGCCTCATTCCAATCCATCGGGACTGCCACAGGATGATAGGCAGAGGCCATCAACCAGTTATGCCCAGCTGGCAGCAGCACCCGCAGTACCAAGGGCGAAGGCGGCGGAGGAGCCAACATCGGCTAAAGAAGCCGAGAAGGCAAGGTACCCGCCTATCGTCGTTGAATGCCTCCCGAATTGGACGGGGCATTTCAAAATTCTCAATGAAAAATTAGGCCACGCCCCCAATGCCCGCCCATTCGAGAAGGGGGTACGATTCACGCCCCAGAGCCCAGATGAGTTCCGTATCATACAGAGATACATGAAGGAACTCTCCGGAGAAACACCAGATTTGTCCTGGTACTGCTTCACCCCAGAGTAGGAGAAGCCCACAAAGGTGGGCATCAGGGGGCTGCCAGTGGGAACGGACACCAAATCCATAGAGGAGGCTGTTAGGGCAAAGGGCTTCCCAATTCAATTTGTTAAGGCTATTCCACCGCGTAGAGGCAGACCGGGATGCCTCTACTTCGCCCAATTGGATCACCTGATCCTGGAGCAGCTGAATTTATTATACCATATCGACGAACTCCTCTATATGAGAGGAGTAGTCATCGAAGCCTGGCAGAAAAGGACAGGACCGGCACAATGCCATCGTTGCCAGGCTTTCGGGCACGCTTCTGGCAACTGCTTCAGGCCAGTGAAGTGTGTTCGCTGTGCAGGGGAGCACATTGCCACCCATTGCCCCCGGGGTAGAGAGGAAGAGCCGACGTGCGCAAATCGCGCACAAAACCATACCGCGAATGATCGACGCTGTCCAGTTCTTAGGAGGATTGCCAGGAGGCAGGGGATCACCCTGCCGGGACTACTCCCGGAGGACCCGAAGAAGATTACCCAGAGTCGCCCAAGAGCAGTAACAATACAAGACGGGTGGACCACTGTGACAGGAAAGGGGAGGCAATCAGAGCCCCCCCCCCCCCTTCACCCGCAATACCAATGGAAACGGTGGAACCTTCCGAAGTGAAGGCAACCACCGGGGCGACTCTACAACCCCCCGCTAATGACGCAATAGAGCGTCAGTCCTCCAAGAAAAGGAAGCGGGTGAGGAAAAGGAAAAGCAAGGAGCAGCCCTTACCTCCTAAGGCTGTGACCTCTACCCCGACACCGCAAGTAACAACAGCCGCAAAGGCACAAGTTACTAGGAGAGAAACCAGCGAGGGTAGAGCGCCGGAAAGGGCTCTACCGGAATGTAGAGCCAGCTCTACACATAGAGCGCGCTCTACCCAACGAGTCGAATCAAGTGTGAAACCCAACGTCCCGAGGCCAGTACCAAGAAAAAGATTAACAGCTTCAGCACCATCAGCCAACTTCGAGACAGCTAATGCCATCCAAAGACTGGTAGGCATAGCTATCGAAGTCGGCACGCAAGTCCTGGCAGACATAAGAGCCAGGGCTGACCCCATTACCGCCGTGATGAAGGCACTTGCAACCTTACTGGTCCGGCATTACGGAGGAGAGTAACAGTAACCTGCGACTCCTCTACTGGAACCCGGATGGGATACAGCAGAAGATGCAAGAACTCCGCACAGTCGCTCAACAACAGGACATACAAGTGATCTTGCTGGGGGAGACGAAACTCAGACCATCAACGCATTTGAAGCTGCCGAACTACCACATCTACAGGAGGGACGAGGTCAATTCTCATGGGTCCGCCTATAGAGGCACGGCGGTGCTAGTGAGGAGAGACATCGTCCACCAAGAGCTAGACCTACCAGATTACAGATCAATGCGCTCCATCGGCATAAAAATGGAGGCGGCGGGCGAGGAACTAAGGATTTACGCAGGATACCGCCCGCTAGGGACTCCATTTCACTCCTCAGACGTCCAGACGGTAATGGAAGGCACAACAGTGGGTGTTCATCGCCGAGGACCTAAACGCCAAACACCCGGCGTGGGAGTCAAGATTGATCCACCCGCCGGGTCGTGCACTATACGAAGATGCGGAAGAAAACAACTACGACGTTTTAGGTCCCAAGGAACCATCACACGTCCCTACAAACACACGAAGAAGTCCGGATGTACTGGACATCGTGCTCTCTAGGAACGTCAACTACCCGATAGTGGTAGAGGTGCTGTACGACATGGATACGCAGCACCTCCCGATACTAATTACCCTTGGCCTCAGGGCAGTGACTATGCCGCCCAGAGCATTCAAGACTAGAATAGACCGGGGGCTCTACCATCAACATCTGCAGGAGAGACCTCTAGTCTTTACACCAATCAATACAGCGGACGACGTAGAGGCCGCTGCAACAAGAATAACCAACACTATCAAAGAAGCTCTCGACGCGGCCTCTACGGTCGCCTCGCTAACATCCAGAAGGGACGTTCTGCCACGAAATATATGCGAGCAGATTAAACGCAAAAGAGCGCTGAGGAAGCTCTGGGCGAGTACTCGCTGCCCAAGACTGAAGACTCAGCTAAACCAGATTTCAGATGAACTGTCGGTTGCAATCCAGGCCCACAGAGGAGAGGCCTGGGAGCGGCGCATCGTGAAGGCAGACGAGCAAGATGCGTCGCTCTACAAATTGAACCGGGAGTTGACTAAAAAACGTCCTGCCGTATGCCCGCTGACCAACAGTGCGGGCGAACGTCGATATGATGCCAAGGGTAGAGCGGATATCCTAGTAGAGCACTTCGAGGAGCAATTTATGCCGAACCCAGCAAGTGCGGAGTTCTTGGATCTTCATGCCCGGAAGGAGAGCCGCGTACAGGAGTTCCTGTCATCGCCCGCGCCACCGCTTGCAGGAGACTGGTACATCTCCCCCGCTGAACTGCGGAGGACAGTAGCCCTCCTGCAACCCTGGAAGGCGCCTGGGCACGACGGGATCACCAACGCTGCGCTTCGACAGCTGCCCAATAGGACATTAGTAGAGATCGGACGACTCTACAATGGAATATTGCGGACATCCCACTTCCCGGAGGATTGGAAGATAGGGAAGGTAATTGTGTTACCGAAGCCCGGGAAGGACAGGCGTAGAGCTGTCAGCTACAGGCCGATTACGCTACTACCGCACATAGCTAAACTGCTAGAAAGACTGATGCTAAGACGCCTCCGCCCATGCATTCAACTTCGGGCGGAGCAGCACGGATTCAGGAGGAATCACTCAACAGCAACACAGCTGACCAGGGTGCTGTACTACCTTCCGGCTGAGCAGAACTTCGGCCGCATATCGTTGGGCGTTCTTCTCGATATAGAGAAGGCGTTCGACAGAGTATGGCACTCTGGATTACTCTACAAATTAGAAGATCAAACCAGTATCCCTCCTGCTATGTTGCGGCTAGTGGCGTCATTCCTGGCTGACAGGAAGTTCTACGTCTGTGTAGAGGACGCCATGTCCGCAATGAAGACCATCAGAGCCGGCATACCACAAGGCAGCTGTCTGTCACCAGTCCTGTACGCGGCTTACACCAACGATATCCCATCACTGGAAGGACACCTGCGCGAGTGGGAGGACGACGTTGAACTGGCGCTATACGCGGACGATAGCGCCTACTTCACCTCGTCCAGAAGAGCCCACATCACAGTTGCCAGGATGCAAAGGCTGTTGGACTTGCTGCCAGCATGGCTGGATGAGTTGAGGATGGCTGTCAATGTTGGTAAGACGGCCGCTCTGCTCACTCGCCGCTACAAGAAACCACCACCACCATTGACGTCCAGAGGACAGGAAATCGCATACCAGAAGGCCGTGACGTATCTTGGATGCCGGACCGACAGAATGCTGCGCATGACCGCGCACGTCGATATCGTCGTCCGCAATGCGAGAGGTGCGCGGGCGGCGCTGCGTCCCGTACTGGCATCCAAGTTACCAATCAAGACGAAGCTGAAAATATACAAAATGTACATCAGACCAATATTAACTTACGCTGCTCCGGCCTGGTATGCGCTCCTGAGCGACCGGCAGAAGCGGCGACTGCAACCCCAACAGAACTTGACATTAAGGACCATTGTCGGTGCTGGTCGCTAAGTCCGGAACGACGTGATAGCGGCCGACCTGAAGATAGAAAACTTAGAAGAATTTGTGGTCCGGTTGTCGCGCGGTATGTTCAACCGCGCTGACAACGGGCCACACCCACACCTGAACAACTTCGCGCCGCTGCACGCCCGCCCCCCGGACGGGCGACCATTACCAAGAGAAGTCCTCCCTATATAGATTAGGGAGTCGAGTAAAACCCACAATGCCACTGAAAGGCCAACATAGATACCCGGCCATATTAGCCGCAGGAACACCACAGACCGAACTAGGCGCCTTTTTCAGGCATAGGCCGAATTAGGCGCCTTTTTCAGGAAATCGGCCATATTATACCCCTTTTTCAAGCGTTGGGCCATATTACCCGCCTCTTTCAGGCGGTTTCAGGAATTAATTTTTTAAATGGATAACCAATATACAGCGACCGGAATTGAACCCGTATCGCTGTACTCAATGATAAATGCCATGAAGACACCCATGACCGACCCATAGTTATGGGCCGTGAGGAACGCTCAGGCAATGGGGAAATGCCCCGAGATCTGCACCTGCAGCGCAGAATGCGCGCAGAAGAAGACAACGTAGTCGTGCAAATCGTTCGGGACCAGCTACCAGTATATAATACAATCAAGAAAGAAAAGCATATAGGGAAGTGATAGGGAAAGTAATTACTCTCTCACGGAGCGGTTTGAAGATAATTACTGTTTTATTCCCAAGAGATCCTTCACCTTTAAAAATAAGTACAGTCCTTCTGGTGTCGCCGGAGCGGCACATATTGAAGAATCAAGGCGTTGGGACCGGGACGACCTCGGAAGACCCGTAATCCCCGCCTGAACCTATTTGAAGAAAAGAAAGAGGTCGACGCCCTTGTATGTTACTCCGTTGCGGGGTTCACATACGTTGTTCCCGAACCCAACGTAGGTGTCTTAGGAAGTTGCGAAGTCTGCTGTTGAACGGGCCATGACCAGAATCCTGACCAGCCCTCGTTCCCTTTTAATTGGTTCTTCGAGTGCCGGATTGGATAAAGAAGACGGCTTAGGCAGGATTTAACTCTGTCCTTTTCAATTGCTCCTTCGCAGCCGGATTAAGAAGCGCGTTCCCTTCTTAATTGGTCCTTCGAAGGAAGTCAGAGTAACCTTATGTCCTTTTCAATAATTATTCTATGATAATTTTTAAATTTAATAAAAAATATTTCAACCGCATTTTGCATTTATTTGATAAACTTACCTACCTACTTAGTTTAAAAAAACATAATAACTATAAATAATCGAATTAGCTTACCTTAATGTAATCTTTGAGTGCCTGTATAATAGCTTCACACACTACCGGAACAAAACGGCTTATACTTTGTTTAGATACTTTGAACATGTATTGCAAGCTAGTATAGGAATCTCCTGTAGCTAAAAATCTTAATGTTATCAGTAACTTATCCTCCGGTGATATGGCCTCACGCATATGTGTATCTTTTTTTTAATTTGCGGTCCGATCAATGACAGTAAATATTCAAAATCAATCTTTGACATTCTTGTAAAGTTGTTAAATGGTTCGTTATCTCCTTCGAAAGTCAATTCACGAATAATATTAGCCGAGTTGTTTCTTCGATGACGATACATTTCTCTAATACACCACCTTGGTGGTTTTCTCTTCTTCTTTATGGCACAGTGAATGATTATAAAAGCAGCAGCAGCCTGAGCACAGCTTTTTCAATGTTCAGGCTAGTTCGACCAAAACATTCATTTTGTTCCTCTGAGCACGCTCAGACGAATGAGCGGCTTATTCGCACGAGCATACTCAAGTGGATACAAGACTTTAGTACTAATATTAGTTAGTTGTATTAGTAACATGGGTAATGCAATATCTACTACTATATCATGCAACAAGGTCAGCAAAGGTTTATATATAAGTGATTAAATGTCTTTGCAGATTTTACAACAATTTTGGGATGCCTGGAGTTTTGGGCTGCATTGACTGTACACATGTGGCAATGGTCCATCCTTCACAGAATGAAGAGATATATTACTGCAGAAAACAATATCATTCTTTAAATGTGCAATTGGTAAGAAATGTTGTAATAAAACCACAAATATAAACAATATATTTTATTGATAGTTAAAATATTTAAACAGTTTGAATTATTGTGTTGTTAAAAATAAATTAAAACCAATATTTTAGATATGCAATGCAGACATGGATATAATCAATGTGGATGCAAGCTATGGAGGAGCTTCTCATGATGCTTTTCTATGGTCTAATCACCCTTTGAAGGCACACATGCAAGACCTCAGCACAAATGAGACAATATGGCTTCATGGTAGGGACTTTACATAATAAAAATATAATTATATATACAAAAAAGATGGGTTCAAATTTGGCCAAACTTTTATTATTTAGTACTTTTTTACAGGTGACTCTGGGTATCCCTTAAGAAGATACATAATGACACCCATTGTTGATGCTCCCCCAAACACCCTCGAAGCCTACTACATTAACATGCATGTGAGAGCACGTAATGTAATTGAGCACATAATTGGACTTATGAAAGCACGTTTCAGATGTCTACTAGTGCACAGAGTGTTACATTATGAGCCTCACATGGCGGCTTCTATTGTAAATGCATGTGTGATATTGCACAACATATGCAATAAGGCTAATGTCAGTGTAGAAGAGCTACAGCCAGAGGAAGCTTTGCGGGAATATGAATAGCAACAGTTGGCTAATCCTCCCCAGGATTCTGCAGTAAATTCTAGGGCCGCTCAAAATCCTAAACTTCGAGAGGTGATTACGGTTAGAAATAACCTTATCGATCGCCTCTGGACAAGTCGAAGGGCAACCTGAAATTTATATTTGTTTTTAAAACTATTTGTCTTATGTTTTCATTTTTAATTAGATTTATATAGTTATTGTGTTGTTTTTTGCCTGTATGATTAAACAGTTGTTTACATTTAATTTACATTTAATTTTTTAAACAAAATTTTATAATCATGTGATTAAATATGGCTTTGTAGATACAGTCAACACACAGAAACACTCACGCCTGTCACTCAGAGGGGTAGGCAGAGACTACGGACTTCCATTTGGCGCGATCCGGAGACACCTCTCTCGCTTCCTTTATATCCATATATCTAGCTCGTCGGTTAAGGGTACTCCTAATCTCGCCCATTTTCAATGTATCGCCGATTTGGTCAATAAATCTTCATTTAAGGCGTCCCTTCCTGACTCTGCCGTTCACTTCTAAAACATAAATTTCCTTTGTCACTCTTTCCTCGTTCATTCTTTCAACGTGGCTTTGTGGATTTGACAACAAATGTGAGATGCCTGGAGATTTAGGCTGCATTGATTGTACACATGTGGCAATGGTCCGCCCTTCACAAAATTAATAGAGACATTATTGTAGAAAACAGTACCTATCATTTTTAAATGTGCCATTGGTAAGAAATATTGTAATAAAACCACAAATTCAATAAATGTAATTTTATTGATACATAAATCATTTAAACAGTGAATTATATATATATATATATATATATATATATATATATATATATATATATATATATATATATATATATTTGAATTAATATTTTAGATAAGCAATAGCTTATAATAGCTTTGCAATAGGTAGCTTTGTGCGCGCATGAATCGCAACGATTGATTTTCCCTGCCAGGATTCTGCAGGAAATTCTAGAGCCACACAAAATCCAGGGCTCCGAGACGGCATAACGGTCAGAAGTAATCTTATCAATCACCCCTGGATATGTCGAAGGGCAACGTGAAAATAAATTGATTTTAAAACTATTGTTTTTTTGTTTAAATTATTTTATTAGATTTATATACATAGACAGTACTACTTTCCCTTGACGTCCATCGGGTTGGGGGTTGATATTTTTTGGCAAAAAGGTTACATTATTATATGCACACACGCAAAGTTTCAACATGCGGAAACGCGTACCTTTTGAAAAAAAAATTATTGAAAATCAATTATTTTGCAATATTTATGCCAATCCCCATTAAAGTCCGTCAAGTTGGGGGTTGATATTTCCTCGCCTCCGCAGCTTCGGCTTGTTGGTCGCCTTCGGCGACAAGTCTCAGCCGCTCCGGCTCGTCTGATGCGTACGATTTGTTACAGCAGGCTCCGGCTCTAAAAAAACACTCTAGGGGTAGGACACATACCAGGTAGAGACGAGGTCAATCAATTCGGTTCTTTCACATAAGTTGAACCTAATCTATTTTATTTCTTATCTGCCCTAATAAGTACTGTTAAAATAACACAAATTTCAATAAGAGATCATTTATTCCATTTTATGAAAAACAAGATACTATTCTTTCTTGTTTTTCATAAAATGGATTTATATTTACATTATAAATGCAAACATGAAAAAATATCGACATTTTAGAAATCGATTTTTTGTGAATCGATACATCAGCTTACTATACTACTATTATATACTACTATACTACTCTAAAACAGTACCACAAACAAGTCATCAGCAGAACTCGACTACGGGCGCGCGTTACGTTCACGGCTAGATTTATTAAACCCATTTAAGTGGTCTCCCGCGTCCACAGACCTCGTTATAACCACTGTCACTGAACATAATCAGTACTTACAGAAACTTAATTATAAAGCTACACAAAGACCAGAATTAAGAATTAATGATAAAGTGTGGCTAATAAAAAATTAGACAATAAAAAATTTTGATCGAAGGCATAGTGAAAAGAAAAATTGGAAACGTAATGTATAGAATATACACACCTCAATATAACAGCGAAGTAACGAGACATATCGATCAGTTGAGAACACAGTTATATTCACCGGCTAGAGATGACCGGCGATGGGACCCGGATATGGTGCCCGACGAGTTGACCGCTACTGCTGCTAGCAACGAAGTCCGGCCTGGAACCACAGCCGATGTAGGAGGGGAAGGACGGGACATAATGGAACCAGACCTGGCAAGGGCACATAGTAGCGAGTGCCCGAAGACTCAGCCCCGTGCTAACGTCGCTACCCGAAGAAGACAAGCTATAAGTCCGATATTCTCTACGCGCGACATCGGAACAGGAGGATACCTAGATGGAAGCTTACGTTTCCCTACGTGATCTATGTTGTCATAGCTTGGAAAATGTTTCCATATTTTATATGTTCTTATTAATTTTGTATATTATGTTAGCTATAAGGTGGAGACGGATTCAACTCGGCTGGGCAGCGTTCGGGAAACTACGACACATCTTCTCGTCAGGTATACCTCAAAACCTGAAAACGAAATTGTACAACCAGTGCGTATTGCCAGTGATGACTTAAGGTCGCTGCATACGTAACGTGTTTTATTCCGGACGGAGCGGGACGTGAAATTTTGGAAATATCGTTTCATAGAAATTTGGAAATATCTATGAGACGGCTGTGTTTGTTTATAGAAACCTATCATTGTTTGAAAATTTAAATAATAGAAGGTATCCCTTAAGATTAAAAGTTCAACAATCAAAGTCAGTTAAAATGCGAAAAAGTATATTTTGCCTATCCATACCCATCTATAATAAAATACCCAATGATATAAAGAAAATAAATAATATACAAACCTTCAAAAAATCATTAAAAACATTATTAATTAATAAATCTTACTATTCTATTAATGAATATCTTAATGACATAGAAATTACATAATTATAATATTTGTATTTGATTTGACATACCATGTATTATATATTTGACATATTACATATTGATAACCCGATGACATCGACATTTTTAATTTGTATTTTTTTTTAATATATATAGTTTATTTCGTGACATTAGCTTAAGATGCAGTATTTATTTTTGACTTGTGTATTTAACAATAGTAATAATAATTTGAAAAGATGACATTTTTATTTACTTCAGTTTCTTTTTTTTCTCAATATAGACGTAAAGGCGCCATTACGAAATGTGTTATTTGTCATGGGTATCATTGCACGATGCTTTTCACTTTTGAATATTTAATACTACATACACATATGATTATGGTTTTTTTATAATGTGCAATCAATTTTAAAAATATTACTTTTGCTTCTATTGACAATATCGTAATGAATATTTGTACACCACACTGTGGTAGAATACACGATACCTAATGTAAATTTTACGAACACCTAACTTACTGTATTCACAAATAAATAAATGAATTTGAATTTGAATGAATAGAAAATGTACGTTATAATGCATACGTTACGGGTGCACGGACGTGACGGGGACGTGGCATGAACGGGACGAGAAAAATATCGTCGGCAACGATGTTTGCCCCGTCCCGCCCCGTGCGCGCCACGTCTCGTCCGTGGTTCCGCTGCGTATGCACAGTCTCCCCGTTGGCTACGCAGTGATGCGCGTGCCGTACCGAACAAAATGGACGACGAAAAATTAATTGAATGTGTACGATCATATCCATGCTTGTATAATTTTGCACACCCGAAATATTTGGACACAAAATATAAAAATTTTCTGTGGCGGAAAATTGCAGTCGAATTATCACTTACTGCAAATGGTTAGTATATATAAATTTTATTTTTTATTTATTGTTTTCATGGGTTTACAATATATCTTAATATGTAACAATAACAGTTGAAAATTTTTATGCGCAAATCAAAAGACTGGTACGTAAATAAAGTTGACTCATGTTTTACAATGTCGATATTTATTACATCAGTAGAATTAAATACAACAGAAATCAAGTAGGTACATAACCAATTTATTGACAGAGTATTTGGTTTGAGTTATATGTACTATGTACTAGAGAAGCCATTCCGAACATAGACTATGTTCAACTGAACTGTAGTGCAATCCATACAAACTAAATATTGCGTAAATTGAAGATTTGTGAATTCCATAAAATAATTATTATTACATTTTATTTTTAAATATAATATGTTTATTTAGATTAAATTAAGATATTTTATATTAAATTCTTATATTTATTTTATATAAATATCTTATTTTATATCAAATTAAAGTCTTCGCCCATGCGCGACTACTACTCCCGCGCATGCGCGAAGACATAGAGTAGGACACAATTTTTGCTTGGAATGGCTTCTCTAGTACGTAGTACATATAACTCAATGGGTTAAAATGTGAAGGTAGTGTGTTTATGGGTAAGGGTGTTAGTATTCACTCATGCTAGAAATGCCGACAGGAGAATTGAAAAAAACTTTGAATTTTTCTCGTTCACGAAATGCTTGACTAGATGCACTGCCGCCTTGAGAACGTAAATTGTTAAGGCTCGAATCCTCTAAACTTTCTAAGTTAAATGAATTAACCTCATTTTCACTATTTTTTCTTATAAAGTTGTGTAATACACATGTTGTTAGTATTATAATATCTACCGATGCTGGATTCATTTTTATTCTTCCTTGGTAAATTCTAAATTTCTGAGTAAGAATACCAAAAGCATTTTCTACGCAGCGACGAGCGAGACCTAAGCGATAGTTGAAGACTTCAAATTCGCGGTTTCCACTGTTATATGGATACGGACGTAACAAGTATGTTTTTAGTGGAAAAGCAGAGTCACCTATGATGACATAAGGGGCAACAATGTTTGTACCGGGTAAAGCTCTGTTTTGAGGTATATTTAGAGTACCATTCTCTAAACGTTGCCTTAGCGAAGAAGTCATAAAAATTCCTGCGTCATGATTTTTTCCCTGCGCACCTACATTTATGTAAATAAAATTGCATTTTGCATCTACTAGAGCCAACAAAACAATAGAAAATGTTGACTTATAATTAATAAATAAAGATCCGCTGTTCGGTGGCGCTTCAATCACTACATGTTTACCGTCTAGTGCTCCTAAGCAGTTTGGGAAATTCCACAGTAGCCAGAAGTCTTCAGCAACCGCTTTCCACATTTCCGTAGTCATCTCGGGTAATACCTCACTCATTAATTGGTCAACAATAATTTTGCATGTCTCTTTGACAATTTTATTAACTGTGCTATGACCTAAACGGTAGCTAAATGATATTGTCATATGTGAGTCACCAGTGGCCAAAAATCTAAAAAAAGCAAAATATAACTTAAACTTTATTGTTAATAAATATATTTTTTAATTTTTTAGATTGGGTCTCCTGCAAACAAAGATGGACAAATATAAGAGACCAGTACAAAAAAAATATAAAAAGTCAAAAAACTGTTACTGGCCAAGCTGCAAAGAAAATCAAACTGTATAAGTTTTCTGAACAACTTCAATTTCTCAAGGGTGTTGACGAAGATAGAGATTCTATAAGCAATTTTGTACAATTCAGTGAAACGATACCTTCTCCATCATCTGAGATACAATCTATGAGCAACGATTTAATTGACATAAATCAGCAGTTAAATTTGCAGGACCACGATGATGTTGTAGTTAGTCCATTGCCTACGTCATCAGCAATGTCACCAGCAACATCTTCGGCTACAAATGAACAAGCTGAGTCTCCACTAGACTCTCCATTATCAGCGACTCAGACGACTAAGCGTTTGAAAAAAAAGATGTCTGGCCCCGATAGCGAATCTGCTTCAAGTATTTTAATGAAATATGTTCTTATGAATAATAAAAACAAAATTAAAGAAAGAGAAGAAGAGGAACACCCTATGGACGCATTTTTGAAGGGACTAGCACCAACATTGAAATCATTTTCTCCTTATTATCAACATTTAGCCAAAGGACAAATTTTTAAAGTAATTCACGATTTGGAGCTTCAACAATTGACTGAAAATTTAATTTCATCGTCTCCATCTACACTATTATAATGTCATCTCCTTCGCCTTCATCTTCATCAATGCCAGTTATTTTGTCATCTCCTCCGCAGTCTTCTGAACAACCAAAGACAACAGAGTCAATACAATCTTACTTCTCGCAGTATAAGCTCAGAGAGTATGATAGTACAAAGAATTAATATACCAAAATTTTAAAATAAATATGTAAAAATAAAGTGTTTATTATTTACCGTAAACATACAGCCAATCGTTCACGGGGTGTGATGGCTCTTTTCATAAAAGTGTCCTTCTTATGTAAGTGAGGGTTTAGCTTGTTTTCCAGTAAAGCAAAACATTCTTTTGTCATACGAAAATACATATAAAATTGAGTCTCGTCATCCAAAAGTTCTTTGTAGAGAGTGTGGTATTCACCTTCTTGTTCTCTTTTCTGCCACGTAGGATGTACAGAAAATCTCCTTTTACTCTTGACGGTTGTAGCTTCTTCATCATCTAAAGCAATAGCAATTAATGCCAATTCTTGAAATGAAAAATTCATCTTTCACAACACTAGCACGTTAGTTTCGAGTCACTGTCACGGTGCGTATGCATTAAACTCCCGTCCGTGTTGACATACAACCACGTTCCGTCTCCGTCCCGTGCACGTGCTGATTCCGTCCTATATGCAGCGACCTTTACGGATCCAAGACGTGGTCCTTCACTGCTGGTCGTATGAGGAAGCTCAAGGTCGCTCAGCGAGCTATGGAGAGGGCTATGTTCGGAGTTTTTCTGCGTGATAAGCTTAGAAATGAGGATATCCCCAGTAGAACCAGAGTAACCGACATTGCCCAACGGATTAGTAAGCTGAAGTGGCAGTGGGCCGGTCATATAGCTCGAAGAACCGACAACACGACACTAGATGGAATGACGACCTGGTAAGACATGCAGGAAGTCGATGGATACAGGTGGCTAAGGACCGTGTTTTGTGGCATTCCTTGGGGAAGGCCTATGTTCAGCAGTCGACTTATGAAAGGCTGTAATGATGATGTAAGGTGGAGGGATGTTGTGTATGTGTGTAAGGGTGTGTGGGCTGCGTCTCTCACCGAACAGTCGCTGTCTCATTAAAACAGTGTACAATTAACTAGCTTTTCTAATTGACGTATCGCCCTTGTCACTCCCTAAGTACATCATATATCAACCTATACATAATCAACCGATACGACTTGTTTTGACTAACTTCATTATGGTCAGTGCTAATAAAACAATGATTTTTCTTGATAATTATACCAAATATGGCACTAGCTCCTATTACTTGCACAAGTACAATTATCATTACCTTATTAGCAAAATCTATCGTGTCAATATAACACCTTTACAATTTCTTCTATTTATGGCCAGGTATTCCAACATGTGTATGAATTAAATTAAAAATTTATTTATTACGAAGCTGAGCTTATGCCATTGTTTTATTATTGTTTTATTCTCATAGCGAGTGTACGTTGATTACAACATCCGTCAAATATCTATATTGGTGAGTTTAATCATTTTTACTATTCAGAAATTCAGTAGTGATAAATTTTTATTAGTTATTTTTTTGACTTCATACTTGTTTTGTTTATTGCAGATCATGGCCAACACTGAGGAAAACATTGATTCTAATCCTATCACTAATCCGTATTACTATGCTCAGGATGTTGATAAATTTATACTTAATTTTTTTTTTATTTATTTATCACATGAACAAGCATTACAAATATTTATAGTGATAGCATATAAGAAACCACTAAGGTTTATACCTATGCTATCGAGAGTTTACAACTTTATAAGATAATAGCGTAATATTGTATTATAGATACTGTAAAAAGGAAAAAACATGCAAACATTCAGAGAAAAAAAATATATATCAGAAAACACGTTATAATAACTTAAGAAAATTATCCTTTAACTTACACTTAATGTTATTTTTATTGACATTATCCACCAATTCTGACGGCATATTATTGATAAGCCGAGGTATTAAGCAGCTACATGTTGACAAAAAATGCAAGGATCCTAGATCCTAGTACCGAACCTTGTGCCGTACCCTCCGTCATCAACATCGGCTCGCTGTAGTTATTTTCAATCTTCACAAAAGATTTTCGGTTCTTCAAGTAATTATGGCACCAGTTAACCAGTTCGTTGCGGCACCAATTTTCAACAACTTGTAGCTGTGGCGGCGAACAAATATTTCATGACACGCCTGGCGTGTCATGTGCCATAGACTGAAAGATTTAAAAGTAATGTTCTTTTTAATGCTTTTTTACTTGTTTAGACCTGATTAAGTTTAGTTGACATCAAACATCGGTTGCAAACGGAAGGATACTTGTTTTTAGTGGCTAACTAAGTGTTTTTCTACACGTTTTCCTTGAAATGGAGAGTAAGCGACTATAAAAAAAGTCGCTCAGATTGCAAATCTATTTTTTTGTTTTATTTCATTTAAAAAAAAATCCTGGTTATTATTAAATTAAATTTTCACCTAATAATAACGTTTGTAAACATCAAACAATCAAGAACCTTAATTTGGAAAAAATAAGGTTTATGATTCATTGATGTTTACAAATGTTATATATTATTTAATGTTATAAAAATGTTATATATGTGACGGCACCTGCACCGTTGTAGGTGCGGTGGCGTCGGTCTGGCTAGACAGAATTCTTGTAAACGACACGTGTACCGCACACCTGCGGCATTGCATCTGCGTTGCCACCCGTCCTGCTTGTATAAAACGGACGGGGCGGCCGTCGTTAGGACAGTCTTGGCTCTGACGTGGAACGGTGCGTTTGTCGTATTCCGTTACTAGTTTATCCTCGACTCGTTGGATGATTAATTCGTATAAACGAATTAATTATTATTCCTAACTACAAAATTAGTCTCTGTACTATACCCACTATACTTCCTACATATATATATATATTTGGTATATTATTCGGCGAGCATGTGACTATTCTATGATACCGAAGTTACCGCGGAGACTTTTCAATATGGTTTATCTGTGCTGCGTGTTCTATGGGAATGTATATAACATAGCAATGATTTTTCATTTTTTTAGAACTACATCTAAAACGCAAATATATTTCTGAGACAGAAGTTGATGACGACAAACTCAATGTCAGGACGACGACGACGACGAAATAATTCAAAATTCAGACATACTCAGATTATGAAACTTCTCAAGCTCCAAAGAAATTTAAGGACACTGGTACATGTACTGAAATGGTTGAAGAGAAAAAGGATCCAGCACCCACCGGTATAGATGTGCATGGATGCAACTATTTCGGGACATTAATTGCAAATGAATTGTTAAGATTCCATGCTAATCGAAGATATATAATTATGCAAAAAATTCTCGAGGTGTTGCAAAAGAGCGACGAAAAATAAGGAAAAATTAAGCCGTGACATATTTTAGCCAGTGCACAAATTTTAAAATGATGCTTTGCTCATAAAAACAGCTTTCCCAAGATATAAACATATTATACTAAGTTAAAATGAATACACATGTTGTTTTATACTGTATAATCTTTTTATTTTTTCCTTAAAATTTTCACATGCATCAGGTGATCCTATCAGAATAGGTATAGATTTTCGACGTTGTTAGGAAGCTTCCCCTCTGGTCTTTACTCTTTACTCTGGGATGATAGTGTCATTCAAAATTCCGTTCAAAGTTGAAGCAAAAGCACAATGAATGCGTGCATAACCAGTCTGTAATTACGTTTGCCCACACGCAACAAGCAAATGAGTAATGTTTGCAAGTTAATGACATTTTCCCCAAAAAGTGGAGAAAATGTAATAGTAGAGTCATAGAATTAATATTTAGGTTGCGTTTAGAATTATTTATTAACTATTTGCAAAGAGAAAAATGTAACATTATTTATTTTTGTTAACTTATGTAATTATATTATTCTGTTAGAAGTGGTATATTTATATAAATATCTATTATTTATCTTCCATAAAATCTTATGTTATTTGTAAATATCAATGTTTATATAATGCAGATATTTTTTCATTAGTTATTCATTACTAGCTGTGGCTGTAGCCCGCGGCTTCACCCGCATATTAAAGCATACACTGATCTCGATTCTTGCCATTCTAAGAATCTAAGTGATATATTTAATTTAAATCAGTTTCAACGTACAACTTTCACAGAATGGATATAATATTAGAAGGAATCACGGGACTTAAGAGTGCGATCAGCTTCAAGTGATTATTATAATTACTTTATTGGATATTATGTTTTGCATTAAAACAAAATAAATTCGGAAGGAGATAAACTATTCAAAAATACATGAATTAAATGCATTTTTTATAATTATAAAAATAATAAAGAAATAATGGGGTAAAATATTTTACTATGCTTAGCAACATTTTCATTATTGTTTTGATGAATGTTTTTTTACTAAAATATGAGATGCTAGACAGTTCTTACCCGTGAAATGAGATTTTTAAATTTTTTACGTGATTATGCGATAAGTTGTGATTGTGACACCCTTTCTAAGTACAGTACGTCATTTTTTTTGAAAAATTGTGCGAGCTGTTTACACGACTACGTAGACTCGAGTACCAACGTGCCAAAAGTCGTACCTAGCCTTTAATGATGAACGTCCAGAGTTCTGCCAGCAGGACTTTTCGTACTACCGGTAGGACGCAATATTTTTGGTTATATGACGCTTTCTAGGCCTGCGAGCAGGACGCAATTTACTAACATGTATAGTGCGTCTCTTTCTGATTCAGCAAGTTTTTGAATCGTGTTTCTGCGATCAGTCTGACCAAAATAGCGGCGAGTATAACACGTGATGTCCGCGTTCGCGTCAAAGCTATATATTTCGATGAAAATGATGGCCAGAACACCTGGAGTCGCAAACATTTTGGTGTTCTAAAATAGTTCATAGGTAGGTAATTCTGTGCAACTGTCATTCGATATATTTAACTCCCACCGCTTACGGGTTTCAAGATCTAATTTATCTGTAAGTATGTATATAATAATAATATCCCAGGTGGCCACATTAATGTTGAGATTTCTCAACGCATTTAAACAATCGGACGTTGTGTCCAATAGGTCCTTTAACCCATTGGCAGATTCTACATTCATACGCCTTTGGTTAAATAAACGTTTTAAAGTACAACCCAGGTGGCCACATTAATGTTGAGATTTCTCAACGCATTTAAACAATCGGACGTTGTGCCCAATAGGTCCTTTAACCCATTGGCAGATTCTACATTCATACGCCTTTGGTTAAATAAACGTTTTAAAGTACAATTTGTTAGGTATTTTTTGTTATCATACCTTTTTTGTAATAATGCCCAACACTGACTGTAGTTTAATTCAGTAATAGGTATATGCCTGACTAATTGCTCGGCTGTTACAAACAAGTGTTTAAAGGGTGTTTTACCTGTTAAAAAACCCTTTAAATACTTAAGTTTATGTACATCATCAAAGATGTCAAATGCACTAAAGATGTGAATAAATCCCTAAAGGTGGGCCGCTCAGTATACTTTCCCAAAAACGGGTTAATAGTAATTTTTGGTAACTTAACCAATGAGCCTTTTGACTCAGCTTCATTAATTTTAGAACTAATTTGATCATTTTTCTCATCTTTATATTTAGCTAAATCAGTTGTTAATTAACATTTATATTCTACATAACACTCTTCAACGTTATCATATAAATCATCATATTCAATATCCTATAAATCATCCTTTTTTGTACCTTTTATTAAGCAATCATGAGTTGTTAAAAACTTCGACCATAATTCTTCTAATATTCCTAATCTAGCTTCAATATACTGTTGATTAATACGATCATTAGGTGATTTACTATAATTCATTTTAGCATTTCTTATTCTAACTTCAACACCTTGTTGTACTTTAAATAAAGCCTGCATTTTTTTAAATTTTTATAAAGTTTTATAATAAAATAAAGATTTTAATGTTGCAAAACTATATGAAATCAATTTATGTTTAAGGCAAAATAAAGTCTTAAAAATTAAAAGTCCATATAATAAACTTTGAAAAATTTACAAGTGTCGTTATGAGATCACAAAAGTGTTTTTGATTTGAAATGAAATCGGGCATAGATTCCTCGTATGAACCAAATTTCTTAAAATTACTCTAAGTCTAAACTATTAACTAAATTTTACAAGTTATTTTACTAAAGTATCTAAGATTCAAATTGCTATGTCTACTATTACTACTAAATGAACTGTTTTTCAATTGCACATGAGGTTTAAATTACCGAAATTGTACTCACGATTGATTGTCCCACTCACTCTTGCTTCCGCAGTAAATACTTAATCACTTCACTCACTGCAACTTCACCTTTCCGCCTCCCCGCGCACCTCTCCTGACGATTTCCACTGGAAGTGAACAACTTCCGCCCACCGTGACGACTGCTTCTTACCTACTTCTATGAGCCAGTACCACCACACCTTATAAGTAGCAATCCGCTACGTGCGGGGGTGTGATTCCAATCCGGAATCACCGATTACAAAAATCTGTCCTTGACAGTTCCTTCCGGCTTACGATGGACCATGAATACGGTCGTACGTAGCGGGCTACATACCTATTGGTACGTTTAAATAAAACTAACAGATATCTTGATTAGGTATACTCGTATAAGCGGGTGGATGGCCCGAACGTTAGTTCAGTTCTATTTGAGCTACCGAGGTGACAACTTAGACAAGCGATATCCTAGCGAACTTCTCGAGCCGTCAACTTGCTTTGTGACTGTGTGCATCTTGAGTGGTTACTAACTACAGTTTGTTATTAAATTTACTGAACGAAAAGAAAACAAAAATTGGTGGAAAGAAACGAAAAGTAGATACAGAGGGTCGCCAGTTTCAAGATAAATGGACTGAAAAATTATTTTTTATCTTGCACAATGGTAAGCCTATTTGTTTGCTGTGTAATGCATCCATTTCAGTAATGAAAGAATTCAATACAAAGAGGCATTACTCAACTAAGCATGCTACGCTGCACTCACTGACAGGACAATTAAGAACAGAAAAAATCCAGAAGCTTACCGCAAATTTGGAAAAACAGCAACAAATGTTTCATAAACAAAGAACACAACTTGATAATGTTGTGAAAGCTATTTTTATACTTAGTGTATGTTAGAAGTTTGCGGTATTTTGTTTCCTGAAAATAAAAATGAATTTGAAAAAATTAGTTTGTCAAGACGAACTGTTGTTCGACGTATAAAAATAATGGCTAATGATATAAAAACAACATTGACTGACCTGGCTGGTTTTGAATCATTTTCCATAGCATTAGACGAGAGCACCGATTTGTCTGACATAGCTCAACTCAGCTATATTTATTCGCGGTGTTGATAAGGAGTTCACTGTTACTGAGGAATTGCTTGCTTTACAGCCGCTAAAAGGAACCACTACAGGAGAGGATATTTTTATTGACGTTCAAAAGGTACGAGGGCGGCACTGAAAATTTCGGGAATCAAGGAAGTGACACAACATTACTATTACAAATGTAGTTATTGCTATTCAAAGTATTCTCCGCGAAATTCGACACATTTTTCCATACGATGGAACCAATCATTGAAGCAACCATTCCATTCGGAAGTTGGGGTCTCAAAAATGGCCGTTTTGTAGGCGTCCACAGCTTCTTCAGGTGATGAAAATCTCTGTCCACGCAATTTATTCTTTATTTTAGGGAAAGTATAGAAATCATTAGGGCTTAGGTCGGGACTGTACGGCGGATGGTCTAATAATTCTATGTTTTCTTGCTCTAAAAACTCTTTTGTTCTGTGTGCGGTGTGTGAACTCACATTGTCGTGATGGAGGATGATGCGGCGGTTGCAGTTTTCTTTACGGAGTTCAGAAACGACCTGTGGCAAACAAATGCTAGCATACCATTCTGCATTAACCGTTCTTTGTCCCTCAAGAGGAATAGTCGTAATATGGTCGGTTTTGGAGACAAACGTGGTCAAAGGGACGGGGGTTTGTTTAGGCCCAAAAAGGGTAATTTGAGACGCTATCCAATCACGTTCGACTTAGTGAATCGCCCGATGGTACCAGGTGTCACGCGCATCGCGGGGAGGGGGCAGCGGTAGGCAGCTTCCCAGCGTGTGGCGCTCGTGAGCGAGAGACAGTGGCCCGCTAGCATCGGTGTCGTGTCCGTGACTCTTGCCCTACTGTATTATTTTTAAAATTTGAAAGTGTTTACATATATAGAAAAGTTTGTCGAGTTTTTTTAAACAAAGGGTAAGTAATTACATTGTTTTTTAAAAAGTTTTGCTTATATTTCGTATTTTAACAATTTTTATTCAATTTATAAAATTAGCATTTCAAATACCGTCGTTCACGTATGAAATAAATCCTCAGAATTAACTGAAAATAAAATATAAAGTGTAAATAATCATCATAAATCATGAAAAAAAAACACAAACTCATATTTTATACAGTCCAATGTGAAAAAATGACGTTTTATATTATAATTTCGATATATCGTGAAAATTATGGCAAAATTATTTTCAACAAAAATGGCGTAAACAATACATAAACAACAAATAAATATATACCTACGATTGATTTTATTTCGATTTATTAGAGGCTCCTACTGAGTGTTTATTATTACGATGTCGATATAATTTTATGTTATATATTTCTTTTCTTTATGAAATTTCGAGTGTTTTTTTTTTATATAGTAGTTAGACATTTGAGTGTAGAATTTAGTATTTCATAATTCATATATATAAATTTTATAAACTTTGAAATGAAATGAAATGAAAGTTTATTGTTTCCAACATATTCTATTAGTATAAGTTTGAGGACTTCTTTTAAGTATAAAGATACTTGTGGTAGAACGTCCTCGCCCTCCCTTAACTAAATTCATTCAACAAAAAAAGAAACAGGGTGTGTGTATGTGTACGCGCGCGCGCGTGTGTGTGTATGTATGAAAAAAGACAGTGAGTGAATGTGTTATAAGCTTATAAGATAAATTATAATACGGCTCCGTGGCGCAGTGGCTTAGCAATGAGTTGTTGTGCTGGGGAGCGCGGGTTCGAATCCCCCACGGAACAAGTATTTGTATGGCCTACAAATAATTGTTTCGGATCTGGATGTTTGTCCTTGTGCAATTTGTGTTTGTAAGCTGCCTCCACGATACAGGAGAAAATCCTAGTGTGGGGGTAACGTTTTTTAAAAAAAAAAATTAAAATTTTTTTTTTCTTACAGTCATATGTCTTTAATGGATATATTTGCAATATTTTATTAATCTGATTGTATAAATGTTCTGATTGCTTGTTATATTGATGTTTCGCAAAGGTGGTTTTCATTCTCCAAATAGGAGCTACGCTATAATTTCTTCTTTTACTACTGTAAATAGGATTAAAAGCCAAAGATTTATGTTTTTTCAATACAGTGTGTAATATGCACAACTGCCTCACTGAAATCAGCCTACTTGATGCATACAAAAAACTAGTAGAGTACCTGTACAGTATAAAATGCATAACCTTTAGTAGACATCTCTGAGCTCTTTCAATTTGAATAAATTTACTTTTGAAAGTACCCCCTCAAATTGGTATACAATATATTATATATATATAATAGATTGAGCTAGCGCTACATATATTTGATTCAAAAGACCTAAACTGGCAACATGTCTTAAAGTTTTAAATATCCAAGTGAGCTTTCGAATTCTACTCGATACTAATTCAACATGTCTGTACCAGGAAAGTCGCTGATCCACCATAACGCCCAGATACTTTGTATATGAAACTTTTTCAATGTAAACTTTGTCTTCTTACTCTTTTCAATTTTCATGCAGACACAAAATGTTCACATGTGTGTACTACATACATTTTCAGAAAAATGGCGGAATTTGATATCTTATGCTGTGACTCAACGAGGGCGATCTCAGCGAAGAAGGGGAAGAAACATTTTCACATAATAATTTTGTAAGTTATTTATTATACTCTGGTCTTTATTATGATTATAAATATGAGTGCATATAGTGGTTGTATAACGCGACTGCTGATTATGAGGTCCCGGGTTCAAATTCTGGGTTGGGTCAATAAAATTATTTAATGAGTTTTTCCGTCAAGAAATTCCCAGTAGCAGCCCAGAGTCAGGAAGTTGGCGCTGTCTTACCCCCGTACCTCGAAAAGCATGTACAGCCATTGGTCCTACGCCTGATCTCTCTCCTGTCATGTTGGTTAACCGTCCTGTATATATATTATATATATATATATATATATATATATATATATATATATATATATATACATGTTGGTATTTATATACCATTTGTATTAAAACAGCCTATAAATTATCTACACCTATCATATTACGTAAACATGAAACACATCTATGAAAAGTCTCTGGTTTTTCTCACTTACTAATTAAAAGACAGCAGTGGTATCCTAGTCAATCCAACTCAGCCAGCAGCCAGCACAAGTAAATCCGCCATTACCAGTGTCACCATCTTCTTCGTAAGTTAATTTTGTTATTATGTTTGTATTAAAGCTTTTTCAAAAGAATGTGTAAGTAGAAGCTACCACAGTTTTTAAACATTGTCTATATTCAATGAAAATTCTTCACTCTTATAAATTAGAGATAAGAAAAAGCCTCCGTCTTGGGAAGAACGAGTTAGAAACCCAGCGAGACTTTGGTGAATAGAATTAATTTACAATATTTTTTATAGAATAAAATTAGTATGGTAGCAATCTCCTCATTCCCAAGGATTATCATCAATCATAACCTTTACTAAACAAATTTAGCTTACTAAAAATTTAAACTGATTGATAAGGTTTTATATTTTCTGGGACTTTGTTGTAAAAGCATATACCTATGTTGCCCCATGAAGGAATTATACTGTCTCTTTGAAGTTTAGTAACTGTTGTAACTAGTTACTATTTTCATCTTTGATTCTATCAAATTAATTTGTATATAATTATTCTATTATAAACATTTATGTTATATTTAATAGTTTATAGGAGCCGTGGTAGCTAGGATGGTTATTTTCATAGTATTAATTCTTATTTGAATAGATAGTTTTATCATTGAGGGTATTTATGTACCAGTAGTTCATTCAAATCGGATATTTAATTTAGAATGTATAATAGGCATAAAAATACAATACACGAACCGTTCGACGCCGCTTCGCCGAGACGTTCCCTACTCTATGGAGTATTTTAACGGGACTTTCACTGGCAGATAACTGATGTTATAAGGAATAATTAGGGTTCTACACAAATAAATTAAAATCCATGAAATCTAATGGTCATAAATTAATACGCAGGCGAAGTCGCGAGGAACAGCTAGTATTACATAAAATATTTATGAACTAAATTATGTTATGTAATTTTTATATTTGTCTTCTTGCAGGTGAAATGTTCGTCGTCTGTTGTGTTTGTGTGGTTGTTGTCGTTGAGCGGTTAGATGAGGAGAACGGCAATGAGTACTTGTTGGCGGAAGTATATCATGAGGAGGTGGTGGCGAATTCGAGTGGTGGTGCTGTGCGAGGCATGTGGTTCCCAACGACGGCAGCAGCAGGCGGGCGTCAGGCACGAGGCGGCCGCCGCACCCTCCTCTCCGCCTCCTCATCGTGTCATATAATATTAATAATATTTTGTATTTAATTTTTTTGAAGAAATAGAATACAATATTTTTTATTCAATACGGATAACACTTATTGAAAGTCAATCTGTGTTTTATCGTTGGTTATAAAAAACCTGTAATTTTTAGTTATTATTAAGAAGATGCTGCTGCCCATTTCCTGTTTCAATTTTCCTCCGACGCCCCTTACGGTACCCACGAAACGAGACGAAACTGTGCTAGTGGATATTCTTGACCTCTCAACAGTATCTTTCAAAATTGCATCATTCCTATGACTTACAATATGTCTATTTATAAACTACACAGGAACATTTTATCTTATAACATGAAAAATAGCATCCATTGCCAAACTAGGCCAGAACCTGTATTTCAGCATATGGCTCCACTCCCCGGACATAATAAACATAGATTACTTATTTATATTATGGAAAAATTACCTAACTTTATTTTTTATATTACATGTGGGTTATAAAAAATATAAATAGAAAAAAAAATGTAAAATGTCGTGTGTGAGAGGGTGTGTACGAGATGAAGAATACAATTTAATGAATACCTTAGGTTACCTAACAATAGATGTTCGAGATCAGTCCACAATAACTCACCGCTGCACTGTCAAAAGATCTCCCGTTTCACCATATTCTATGTAATATGTGGGTATAATATTATGGTTTAAACAATAAAATATAATAAACATGTTTTTCTCATCTAAATTCATATATTATTATAACATTAATGCTAAATGGTAAGTATAATAGTAAAGAAAAATAATGAAAAAATAAAGTAAAACAATGGTATGAATTGAATCGCCGTAATGGATGACATTGACAGTTACTGACAACAGATATTTGACAGCGGGGATGGATGTTTTGACTGTTGAGCGTATGGAACACAGAACACAATTACTCTCTATCAAGAGGTATGGAGTGTAGAGGTAAGGAGTACAGACTCTGTATAAAAAAGTGTCCGTAGGAAGGCGTTAAATAAGGGTGGCGCCACTGTAGCTACAGTCTAAATTATAAAGAACTTTTTATAAATTTTTTTATTGCACAAACTCACCATAATTCTTTTTACAATAATTATTTTATTGCTTTCAAAATTTTTATTTTCAAAATCACTCAACGTATTTTACGGCGATTTAACATACCCCCTAGCTACTCGAGCGCTGTAGTGGAGAGTTTTTGAACTAACTGTTATTTACTGCTTACAGATGGACACTTTTTTAACTATTCTCGTATGGGAGTTGGTACTCCTTACTTTTACACTCCATAGTTGAGTGGTTAATCTGTTACCGCATGTTTTGTTTTTTTATAGTATAACCTTTCTTCTTTACTTGGCTACTTCAAAAGAAGGGTAATGTTTTTTGACTATGCACGTATGGACGTCTTTTTCTTTGACACGCTCTGTAACCTAAATTGCTTGATGGATTTTTTAATATATGGGGCCTCGTTAGATTTGCCTTAGTTGTGGATGTGACATAATATTTGAATTTTTTTCTTTTCAGTAAACTAGATTTTATTATTTATCATTGTTTTAACCATTGGACTTGTTTATGCAACTTGTTTAATAAATTATTTCATCTTGTTGTTTGATGAGTTTTTTTACATAGAAATATTTTTCAAATAATAAAATTACTCTCCTCTCTTTCCTTTCAGTTTCCTTACATTTTTTTCTTTTTCATAAGGTCGTAACAATCTACTTCTTGCCATGGGTCATGGAAATACAGAGGAGCTCATGAGCAAATGACGAGATTAAATTTAAAAACATGTTTGGACTTTTTTCTCCTACTTTTCCTAATAGAGCCTAAGTAAAGTCCACTATAGATCATAGCATGGAGGTTAGGGAACAGGAGAACGATCGATACGTGCTAAAGCATAGCCCGCCTGTCCCTGAAAATTTGTAGAATTTATAGCCGCGCTGCCGTTGGTAAATAGTGTCTGCGAAGTAATTTTTGACAAAAAGAAACATTAAAAAATGGTGAAACATTATAAATAAAAAAAAATCAATAATAATTCATATTTGTAATATTTATAATAATTATTGAGACAACTTAGCGATCGCAGGTCCTCACTTATTTTGTCCATATTAGACTAGAGAGTAGACACTGCTGCCCGTATCCTAATTTGTTTCACTCTGTCCCTTATTAATGATAACTGACAACTAACATCACGCTAAAAATTACGTTTATGTCAATTTCTAATAAGTAATCGACGTGACAAAGTAAGTGATTTTTCACTGCTGTTTTTACAGACCTATAACGTCGGTCATAGTTATTAAAAATAATACTTCCCCAAGTCTAGTCGCCTTTTACGACACACGGCATGATACCGGCACGGAACCGTGTAATGAAACGGTGATTGAAAATTTCTGAAAACATTTCACTTATCGACGTCTTACAATCGTCGTGACTAGCGCTCACTTGACTTTCATACAAACAATTCGATATTTTAAGTGTTGAATTGGTAATTTCTCAAAACATTTTATTTATCGACAACGTATTGCAATCTTCGTTACCCTAGCGCTCACTTTATAAAAATAGATATTGTCTTTGGCTTGACCATAGGTCTGGCTAATTGGTTTAATGAACTGTCAAAGTCTTGAGTGGTTAAAGTAATTTCGTTTGAAAGTAATTGCTCCAATTATATAGTGATTGCGTGTTGAAGTGCGTTTTACAATATTTAACTTGCTCGTGTGACGTGGAATTTCGCGCGCGCGCCAAGTAGAAATATCTGGTCTGGAATTGAACCACGCCTTCCTTTTCGAGGCGTCGCCCGGTTGATTGTTTTGGAAATCATTGTTTAATTATATCGTCGCGTTAAGAGCCTTATGTGTGTTGACTCTGAAGCTAGTTTGCGTGTCAGCTAGGTTGGTTTTGAATTCTTAGTGCGGCGTATTATTTAATATCGAACGAAGGAGCTTAGTTGTGTTTGTAACGCTAAACCGTGTGACTCATGAAGAGATCGCGTTAGTTCCCTATTTGTAATTTGGTGATAAATGAATCCGGGACATTGAATGTGGAACTTTGAACTACTGTTCGTTACTTATGTCGTGTATCACGTGTTCGATTCTACGATGAACGTTGAATTAGTTGAATGAAGTTAGTTAAATGTACAATAAAGTGGATTGACTGAAATAGTGAAAGGAAGAAAGAAATGGTCCATTGTGGACGCCTGCTGGAGTGATGCAGCATTGTGGGGCAGCATGGAAACCGGCCGCTGCCAGGTCACCTCAGTTGGACCAGGTCACCCACACATACACACCACTATTCACTACTTTACATGCATCTACTCTACCTACGGCCTGACCGAGCCTTGGGGCGGTCTTAGATTCGGATCCAAGTACGTACTATTTATTTTCCTAGTCTTCTCCCCATAGTGTACTATGATAGGATATTTTTCCATAAGGCCACTTGGGCCCGAACCCTCGGCTGCCCGTTGAGGAGGCTACTATGGGCCCTAGCCAAGGCGACCTTTGCAAGGGCAGCTGTGGGCCGTAACATTGATGGTTTGTATTGAAGAAGCCAAAAAAACACATCCACATATGATATTGTTAGTAATCAGGACATTTTCAATAATAAGCGATTTCAATTTCGTTCAATTTCTATAATAAGATAAGTCTATATATATATACTGGGTGTCCCAAAAATATCACGTCAGAGCGACATGGAAGATAGTTTAGCCTTAGATCTTGCAGATTAAAAAAAATTACCTAAGTAAAAAGTTTTTAGTTTTCGAGATATCGTCAATTATTTTATTTTCTCAAAAATCTCTACTTTATGTTAGTGTTTCTACTGTTGTCGTTAGAAATACCTTGAAAATGTTTGGTTTTTATATTTTTTTTATTTATCGAACAGTTTTTCCATGCATTGAAAGTAAATTTGCCCCAAAAACTCGTGTATTTTTTAAGAAAAAAAATTATTTGTGTTACTTTTTTACCTTTGAAAAAATTTCACTTCCAACTTTGATGACCTACCATGCAAAAAAAATGTACTGACGTAAACTGGCAAATAATTTGGAAAATTGCTCTATTTACTGCAGATTCAGAAAAGGTATAACACTTACATTAAGGGTAGCGCTCTCAGCGGGAAGCTGTACTTTGGTATTGAATAAACGAATTCTTTTTTCAAAAGCAATGAAAAGGAATGTTGTTTAGTCTTTGTGTTTAGCATCGCAGCAACCCGTTCTCGGGTCATAAACTGAGCGAGACAGCTGTGAGTAGGGGGAGTACAGTGCTATCTCAGTCTCGCACATGTAGCTTCGGTAGTTGGTTTTATTTTTAGTACGTTATCATCAGTTTTTCGTAATACACGTGCGGGTTTGTGCTCCCCTCGTTGCTTTTAATATTTTTGTCTACTCGGCGTTTATTAATTGGACTTTGATTTGCTTACTACTTGGACTATTGTTGAACTGATTGATGTTGTTGTTAAAGTACTAATAATGGAAAATCCACGACAAGGCGCTGTTAGTCGCTTTACACATCGTGAGTACGCTGACATGTACCTGATTTACGGCGAAACCAGGCAAGTTTCTACTCGAGGCATAGTGTCATTAAACGCAAGGTTGGCTGCAAGATTGTATGCGGAACGGTATCCAGACCGTGTACATCCGACATATGAGGTGATTAAACGATTGGATTCTGCCTACAGGGAGGGTAGAATACCTGGAACTCGAGGTTCTCAATCTGGGAGACCGCGAACAATTGAGGACGACATCGTGCTACAGGAACGCGAAGAGGAGCCCTCGACTTCGGTTCGTATGATACAAAGCCGCACTGGAATACCGAAATCATCGGTTTATCGTATTTTAAAAAAAAGGTATCAGTTTCACTCATACCACATACAAAGAGTGCAAACTCTCCTTCAGGGTGATTATGTAAAACGAGTGCTGTTTTGCCGACGAATGCTGGAGCTAAATAGGCAAGATCCCGACTTTTTTCATAAAGTTTTGTGGACTGATGAGTCTCAGTGCAGAAGGGACGGATACCTTAACCCTTTACCGCATACTGTGCCAAATTTGGAACGCTTTAATTTTTTCCTTGTAAAATGTTATCAACGCCATCTATCTATTCCGTTCTGCATCAACAAACAAAAGTAAGGTGTGCTTTAACTAAGCTACTATAAACAACCTCCATTCTAGTCTTTTGAAACGTTATTATCTCTGGACAAAACAGTTGAGGCCGCCATTTTGTAGGAGCCCGACGTTTCTCAGCTTCATACAGCGATAAGTGTTGTTGTTCTTGCAATAAAATTAAAAAACTGTGTGAGTGTTGCAGAAAAATGGATCCTCAACGCTTTTATGGTAAAAAACGTAAGTATATTTTATAGTATCTTGTTTAATTAATCGGTCAAAGTTTGTTCCAAATTCGGAACAAAATGCAGCCAGGCGCTTTTTAACTGGCCAAATTTGGAACTTCATGCAATGTGTTCGTTAAACCCCCTTGGTCATATTTGGAACATTATGCAGTGTAATTACACTCGTCCTAGTTTTGATTATTTATATATGAACTCATCATCACTTCACTAAATATTATGAAACAAAGCCGTCGGCCACGTCTATCTGTCTGTCTGTTTACGAAAACTACTGCACGGATTTTCATGCGGTGGTCACAATAGATAGAGGGATTCTTGAGGAAAGTTTAGGTATAGAATACATCCCCGGGCGCGTCCGGGACGGGTTGCTAACTATATCTTAACCTAGAACTCAAACCTGGATGGCGAGGGCTAAATCCAGCCAGTCCCATCGAATTGACCAGTCTTTTTAGGGTTCCGTAGTATACGTCAAGGAACCCTTATAGTTTCGTCATGTCCGTCCGTCCGTCTGTCCGTCTTCGCTCTACCGTCCAAACTGTTAGCGCTAGAAAGATGAAACTTTGCATGGATATGTGTATTTACTACGCCGACAAAGTGCTAAAATAAAATTATGAAAAATGTTTTTTTCTGGGGTACCTCCCCTACACGTACTTAATGTGGGGATGATTTTTTTTCTGAAATGAATGTATAATATTTTTTCACAGGTCCTGCATTTTCCATCCCAGAGAGTAGTGAAGATGAGAAGGCATCGGATGATGAAACTTATAGAAACCCAGGTCCTGAGATTTTCATTCCAGAGAGCAGTGACGATGAAATCGCTTCAGATGATGATCGTGGAAATGTAGGTGAATTTGAAGAAATTTATTTAGATGACGACGCTCTTGATAATGATTGCGACGAATATATTCCTTATGAAACGGAAGAAGAAGATATCTCAAGCAAGCCTTCTACGTCAAAACAGCGCACAGGAAATAAGAGAAAGAAGGTTAAATGTGTATGGTCTGATGAAAGTATGGCGTATGACGAGTCACATATTGCGTTTTTAGGATGCCAAGATCTCCCAAATGAAATTATGAAACTCGAAGCGCCCATGGATTTCTTTAAATTTTTATTTCCTTCTTCAGCGATTAATTTAATTGTAAGGGAGAGCAACTTATATGCTGATCAAATCACCGAAAGCAACCACAATGAAGTCACGGAAGAAGACATACGTAAATTTTTAGGCATAATAATTTATATGTCTGTGGTGCATCTTCCAACAACACGTCATTATTGGAAGGAAGGTACATACATTGAAAAGGTGGCTTCAGCAATGACTTGTAACAAGTTTGAAGAAGTAAAAAGGTTTTTACATTTTTTTAACAAAAATGATGAGTTGGAGTCCGGTGATCCAAATTTTGACCGGTTACAAAAGATACGCCCTTTCCTTAATATATTGCGTGAAAGACTGTTACAAGTGCCTAAAGAAGAATACTTGGCAATTGATGAACAAATGATTCCTACCAAAGCACGTACTTCTGGTATGAGGCGTTATAATGCCAAAAAACCACACAAATGGGGCTACCTCAATTATGTGCTAAGCGGAGCCAGTGGCTTTAGCTACGATTTTGATGTTGATACTGGAAAACACCCTGATCCGCCAGAGAACTGCCCTGACCTCGGAATACCAGGAAACATTGTCCAGCATTTGTTAAACACTGTTCCTCAAAATCTTAACTATAAAATTTTTGTGGACAATTGGTACACTAGTTTGCCTTTGATGGCCAACTTGCATAAAAAAGGACTCCTTCCTTTAGGAACAATTCAGCTCAATAGAGCACCCAATATAAATATAGAAAAAAAAACTATTATGAAAGAAGAAAGAGGATATTGTGCGGAAAAATCTACCATTTATGAGGATGTCAAATTAACCGTTACTACTTGGGTAGACAATAAACCTGTTAGCCTGTGTTCTTCATACGTAGGCAAAGAACCCATGGCAATGGTGAAAAGATTTTTAAAGAAAAAAAGGGCCAAAATTGATATCCCTTGCCCAAAGGCTATTACAATTTATAATAAATATATGGGCGGCGTAGACTTATTAGATTCTATGCTAGGTTTTTATAGGATTAAAATTCGAAGCAAAAAGTGGTATCACAGATTGTTCTTCCATTTTATAGACCTAGTCTGTGTAAATAGTTGGTTATTGTGGAGACGTAGAACCAAACAAAAAGGTGAAGACATGTACATACCCTTGCTGGATTTTAAATTAATGGTGGCAGAAATTCTGATGCAAGAAGATGCCAGAGTTTTTACACCAACTCGCAGAGGACGACCGCTAAATGCAAATATAGAAAATATTAAAAAAGACAAAAAACGACGCCGCATTGAATTGCCTCCTGTTGAAGTAGCCGAAGATGGCTTTATCACTGGCCGGAGTGGAATACTGACCGACAAAGGTGTAAGATGGTCGGCTGTGGTCAAAAAACCCAAGTAATGTGTACTAAGTGCAAATGTTATTTATGCTTGAATAAGGACCGCAACTGTTTTAAAAAATTTCACATGTCGCATGATTGAATAAATAAATTAAAATTCATAAATGTTTGCTTTCGCATAGGTTTTTTTGTATTATTTTTAATAAACTAATTTCTTAAATGTATGAAAATAAAAATATTAAGTAAATATATTTTTATGTAGTTTTAATTAATTGAAGTAACTTAATTTAAAAAATTGATTAAATATAAATAATTTAATTATAAAATCTATATGTATAATAATACCTATATAAAAACTTCACAATTTTTAGTAATCATATTTTTGACATTTTTCTAATAAAATAAATTTGCAATTATATTGATACGACGTCACATAAGTATTTAATTTCTTAAAATATGTTTTTATTTAGACATAAATTTGAAATTATGACCTTAAAAAAACATGCTTATCCAAAAGTAGAACACACTGCATGATGTTCCAAATATGGAACACGTACAATTATAAGCTTGAATGCATATCGTTCCAAATTTGGAACCAAAACTTTGGATATTTTTTTTGTAATGAATAATACCTCGATTTTTTTTTAAATATTTTTATATCAACAGGTATAAGGTATAGAACTAAATATTTTTTTTTTAAGTTGATTTAAAAATTCCATGCGGTAAAGGTTTAACCTGCACAATATTCATAGTTGGCAGTTAGAAAACCCGCATGAAACTAGAGAAGACCGTTCACAATACATGTTTAAAATCAATTTATGGACAGGAATCTTCAATGGTTCAATATTAGGACCAGTAGAACTACCTCCGACATTAAATGGTGAAAACTATTTGGCATTTCTTCAACACCAATTGCCAACGCTCCTAGAGGATGTGCCACTACAAACACGGGCAACGATGTGGTACCAAAACGACGGTTGCCCAGCACATTACGCTCGAGACGTTCGAGCCTATCTTGACGATAGGTTCCCAGGAAGGTGGATTGGGCGATTGGGGCCAATCTTATGGCCCCCGAGATCCCCTGACTTAAATCCTTTGGACTTTTTTTATTGGGGTTGTCTCAAGGATAAAGTGTACCTAAAACCAATACACAACGATAGGGAACTCCGTAACCGAATAAACGTAGCGGCTCAAGAGATATCCCAAATAAGTTTAAGATTAAAAAATAATTTTATCAAAAGATGTAGATTATGTATTCGAACTAGAGGCAAACAATTGGAGCATCTGCTTTAATAAACACGTTGATTCAAAAAGTTCCATTTTTTTTGTCAATATCCCATATCTAAGTCAATAAGTTTGGCTTTAGCGCTACCCTTAATGTAAAAAATGCTAATTTCTACATTTTTTTAAAATAATTAATGTAAGTGTTATACCTTTTCTGAATCTGCAGTAAATAGAGCAATTTTCCAAATTATTTGCCAGTTTACGTCAGTACATTTTTTTTGCATGGTAGGTCATCAAAGTTGGAAGTGAAATTTTTTCAAAGGTAAAAAAGTAAAACAAATAATTTTTATTCTTAAAAAATACACGAGATTTTGGGGCAAATTTACTTTCAATGCATGGAAAAACTGTTCGAGAAATAAAAAAAATATGAAAACCAAAGACTTTCAAGGTATTTCTAACGACAACAGTAGAAACACTAACATAAAGTAGAGATTTTTGAGAAAATAAAATAATTGACGATATCTCGAAAACTAAAAACTTTTTACTAAGGTAATTTTTTTTTATTTGCAAGATCTAAGGCTAAACTATCTTCCATGTCGCTCTGACGTGATATTTTTGGGACACCCAGTATATATATACTATACTTCAATGTAAATAAACTATATTTCCATATTTCTGACAGTGTTTTGTTGCCTTTGCCTGTATGTTAAATAATCAAGAAATTATTATAAAATATACAACATTAATCAGCTCCAGATGACCAAATACTAAAGTATTAATTATGGATTTACATTAACAATATTTGTTGTAAAAGTTGTCCGATTTCTTATTTTCGCTGGTTTCATGTAAGGATAAAGGATATTATTTTTATATTAATTATCTGATAGTAAATGACGAAATAATATTCCTTTCTGCAGAGTTAACAACACAGCAGTCTAAGCATAATGAAGTATCTGATCAACAAGGATATAACCATTACACAAGTAAAAATGGCTTAACTAAGTTACAATACTTATGCAAACTGTATATTTGCTTCTAGTACAAGTAAAAACTACATCATCATCATCATCATTACAGCCCTTCACAAGTCCACTGCTGAACGTAGGCCTCCCCCAAGAAATGCCACAAAGCACGGTCCTGACTCACCTGCATCCATCGACTTCCTGCATATCTTACCAGGTCGTCACTCCATCTAGTGGGGGGACGCCCAACACTTCACCTGCCGGTACGAGGCTGCCACTCGAGAACCTTTTTTCCCCATCGGATGTCGGTTCTTCGAGCTATATGGCCGGCCCATTGCCACTTCAGCTTACTAATCCGTTGGGCTATGTCGGTCACTCGTCGCAAACTCCGAGCATAGCCCTCTCCATAGCTCGCTGAGCGACCTTGAACTTCTTCATCCGGCCAGCAGTGAAGGACCACGTCTCAGTTCCGTATGTCATCACTGGCAACACGCACTGATTGTACAGTCTCGTTTTCAAGTTTTAAGGTATACCTGACGACAAGATGTGCCGTAATTTCCCGAACGCTGCCCAACCGAGTTGAATCCGTCGATTGACCTCTCGGTCGAAGTTGGACTTACCTAGTCGGACTATTTGTCCCAGGTAAACATACTCGTCAACAACTTCGAGCTTAGTGCTCCCGACAACTACCGGCATAGGTGTGACATGAACATTAAACATGATCTTTGTTTTGTCCATGTTCATCTTAAGACCTATCCGTTGGGAAGCACTATTGAGGTCATTGAGCATAGTGCTTAGGTCCTCCAGCGATTTTGCCTTAAGGACTATATCGTCGGCAAATCGAAGGTGAGTGATGTACTCGCCATTGATGTTGATACCGTATCCTTTCCAGTCCAGAAGCTTGAAAACGTCTTCCAATGTAGCGGTCAAGTTTCGGGGATATGACGTCACCTTGTCTTACACCTCTCTGCAATTGGATAGGTTTCGTACTCTGGTTCTGTACTCGGATAGCCATCATAGCTCTACTGTACAAACACTTCAACACTTCGATATACCGACAGTCAACTTGGCACCGCTGAAGGGACTGCAGCACCGCCCAAATTTCGACGGAATCAAAGGCTTTCTCATAGTCCACATACGCCAGACATAGTGGCAAATTGTACTCCTCTGACTTCTGTACAATATACCGAAGGGTATGTATGTGGTCTATGGTGCTAAAACCGTTTCGGAAACCGGCTTGTTCGGGAGGCTGGAAGTCGTCAAGTCTGCGCGCGAAACAATTCGTAATGACTCTCGAAAACAGCACGTAGACGCGGCTCAGAAGGGAAATCGGTCTGTAGTTCTTCAAGAGAGCGTTGTCGCCTTTCTTGAAGAACAAGACCACCGCACTTCTGCTCCACGCCTCCGGTGTAATGCCACCATGGAGGAAGGAATTAAAGAGCTTCTGAAGGACTTCAAGTACCGGTTTTCAACCCGCTTTCAGAAGCTCCGCTGTAATTCCATCCTAGCCTGTGGCCTTTCTGTTTTTAAGGTGCTGGAGAGCCATTCTAATCTCGCTCAGACTGACGTTCGGGATATCATCGGAATAGTGTCCGATAAGACTAGCTTTTGGATCGTTACTCACACTTGCGTGTGGCTCCAACGATGACGTGTACAGCTGCCCATAGAACCTCAAATCTCACTCAAAATCTCAGGTGCCCCGGAAACGATGCTGCCACATTCCATCTTCAGCCTTGACAGTTGGCTCTTTCTGGCAGACAGATCTCTGGCACAGACTTTGGAGCCTTGGTTCCGCTCGATCGCTTCTCCAATACGAGCTGTATTGAAGTTGCGTAAGTCCCGCCGCATGCATTTGGAGATCTGTCTGTTCAGTTGCCTGTATGCTGTCAAATCTGTTGAAGAATGTAGCTTCATCTCCCGCCTAACAGCCATGAGATTAAGAGTGTGATCGGAGAGTTTTTGTGTTCTTCTGCGGCGGGTCTTGCAGAACTTAGCTACGATCGCATGGACAGTTTCCACGAGCTTGTCATTCATATCGTCCACTTCATGGCAGTCTTCTAGGCACTGAAAACGGTTTTGTAACTCGAGCTGAAAGGTTTCGGAACTTTGGATTAGAGCACGAGGGGGACGAAGCGTTCACTTCATTAGACGAGACCTCTCCAACTTAACGTTTAGGTTCAGTGTGCCTCTAACCATTCGGTGATCAATGCCGGTTTTCACCCTCGCGATCACTGAGACATCACTGAACTGTTATCGTCTGGTCGTCATAATGAAGTCAATCTCATCTTTTGTCGAACCGTCGGGGCTCGAACAGTTCCACTTCCTGTGGGGCCGCTTCTGGAAGAAAGAGTCATCATAAAAAGTCCCTTTTTCTACATGAATTCGGCCAGCTGCTGGCCCTTTGGGTTCTGTTGCCCTATTCCAAATTTCACTACTTTCAGCTCACCATTCTCTCTTGTGCCTAGTTTTGCATTGAAGTCTCCCATTAACACCGTATATTGGGTTTTGGAGGAATGCATGGCTCTAGAGATATCCTCATACATTTCCTCCACCTCCTCATCGGGGTGTGCCGAGGTTGGTGCGTAAACCTGTATGACCTTCAGCGAATACCGTTTGGTGATTCTGAGTATAAGGTACGCAACCCTCGTCGACACACTCTTAATCTTTACAACGTTGTTAACGAGAGACTTCCAAAGTAGCACAGATAGCTGTATAACTACTCACTTTTAGATCCATTTGTAACTCTATGCATATTAAGACTCCTTTAAGAGTACACTGGTGATCCTACAGCTGCATAATAGCTGTCAGTGATATATAAACAGCTTAGGCTAATTCAGAGCTGCATTAAGGCTGATTAAGTCCAGCACTACTACCATTAATACACTAAAAGTGAAAGTAAAAAGTAAAAAGTAAAATATACTTTATTGTACACCAAGGAAAAATTTTATATATTTAAATGGACATTGGTACAACAGGCGGCCTTATCGCTAAAACAGCGATCTCTTCCAGGCAACCTTAGGGCAGAGGATACTATTTTTAAAAGAAAGCGGAAGGGGTGTACAGAATATAATATAGAAAGATAAATAGAAGAACATAAGTGATTAAAGGAAAAAAAAGTGAATGACGACAGGTAGTAATTAATAGAATCAGGCGTTACTTTGCGGAAATCCATTATATAAAAGCTTTTACAAAAATTTACTTCGTAAATATCTGCGTTATAAAATAAAATTATGTGTCTTACCTTGTATGAAGAAGCACCTCCCGCCCTCCCTCAATTGCGTGCACTATCCCCGTCACCACTAATCCCAGCACCGCTACTCCCAACACCACTACGCTAGGCAAGACACACCACTGACGATAATACGACACGTGTTTCGCCTCTACACGAGGCATCCTCAGGTGATATAGACTCTACGGTGGCTAACTGCTAAGTGAGCGGCGAGCCAAAACAAGTGCCTTTTATACAAACCGATGATGCAACCGCTCTCTACCTATGGAGCGAGCGACTGCGTCATGCGATAAAACATGCGACCAATCACCGCTGGACTTACGTAGCCGTTTGTAAAATTAAAAATAAACCGCCGCGCAGCGCCCACCCTCTAACCACGCAACCAATCGCCGATCACCGTGAGGGTGACAAACGACCATATTGCGAGGCTCTCTATTATTAGAGAGCAGGCTTGAAGATATTTAAGAGAGGTGAGTTAGTAACATTTGTTTGTTCATTCAGCAATGCAACGGTATTATTATTACTTTTCAATATCTCTAACTGTTCCAGCACACACAGCCGCAGCCCTTTATTACACGTATGTAAGACTTTAAAGGAGTGGTCGTTGGCTAGGTTGTGTCCAGTGTCCAAAAGATGTTTGGCAAAATGGGATTTATCGGGATTGCAATTCCTGTATGAGTATCTTCTAAATCGCACAGTGGTGGACCGCCAATCATCCAGATGGTGTGGATGGTATCGGGAGTTCTGCCGCGATGTGCGTTCGTGAAATTTGGCGGCTGGGATTAATCCGAACAATTCCTCAGAGCACTCCCCATGGTAGATGCGAAAGAAAATGCAAAGGGATGCAACATCTCTTCGCAGTGCCAATGAATCGAGCCGATCGGAAAGGGCTCGGTCGTCGACAATTCGAGCCGCTCTGCGTTGGATGCGGTCAAGTGGAAGGAGCTTGCACTGGGGAGCCCCTGCCCAGAGATGGGAACAGTATTCCATGTGAGGCCGAACTTGCGCCTTGTAAAGTAGCAGGCGGTGTGCCGGCATGAAATACTGTCCCGCTCTGCTGAGCACGCCAAGCTTTTTAGAGGCCAATTTGGCCTTCCCTTCCAAGTGACCACGAAACTGCACGTCACTCGATATGTCGACTCCGAGGGTACCGATACTGGCTGAGGCAAGAAGGGGAGTGCCTTGAAAGTGAGGAGATACGACAAAGGGGTTCTTTTTAGCGGTAAACGCGCAAACTTGTGTCTTCTGAGGATTAAATTAGACTAGATTTAGTCGCCCCCAATCCGAGACTTTGTTCAGCAAAAACTCGACTTCAGACACAAGTTTGTTCCGGTACTCAGCGACGTTTTCCCGAGAAATATTGGCACGGCCGGTGTATAGAGCATCACCAGTGCTGTCATCCGCATAGCAATGAATGTTACCAGTTAGCAACATATCATTGATATGCAGAAGAAACAGCGTTGGTGATAGCACACAGCCTTGTGGAACACCAGCGTTAATAGGCTTGTAGTCAGAGCATTCACCGTCTACAACGACCTTGATGCTCCGATCTGCAAGGAAGCTGGTGATCCAATTGCACAATTTCTCGGGAAGCCCATAGGAAGGGAGCTTCGAAAGAAGCGCTTTGTGCCAAACCCGATCGAAGGCCTTCGCAATGTCCAGACTAACGGCCAACGCCTCCCCCTTGGACTCTACTGCCTCCGCCCATCTATGGGTCAGGTAGACCAGAAGATCACCAGCTGATCGACCCCGACGAAAACCGTATTGACTGTCACTAATCAGCTGGTGATCCTCAAGGTACCGGATGAGCTGGCAGTTAATAATGGATTCCATTATTTTGGAGAACAAGGAGGTGATCGCGATAGGCCTATAGTTGGATGGGTCTGAGCGGTCGCCTTTTTTAGGGATCGGGTGGACAAAAGCTGTCTTCCATGAATTCGGGACTACGCCTTGGGAGTAGGAGTACCGGAAAAGACGCGTTAGGACCGGTGCCAACTCCGGAGCACGAGCAGTGCTTTGCGAACCGAGCGCTGTGAGAACAGCACATCCGGCATGGAGCACTCACACCGCGGGATGGTCGGCGGTGTTTTCCCCCCGTCATCAAGAGTCGAGTTGGACGCAAAAAGTGTGGAACACCAGCGTTAATAGGCTTGTAGTCAGAGCATTCACCGTCTACAACGACCTTGATGCTCCGATCTGCAAGGAAGCTGGTGATCCAATTGCACAATTTCTCGGGAAGCCCATAGGAAGGGAGCTTCGAAAGAAGCGCTTTGTGCCAAACCCGATCGAAGGCCTTCGCAATGTCCAGACTAACGGCCAACGCCTCCCCCTTGGACTCTACTGCCTCCGCCCATCTATGGGTCAGGTAGACCAGAAGATCACCAGCTGATCGACCCCGACGAAAACCATATTGACTGTCACTAATCAGCTGGTGATCCTCAAGGTACCGGATGAGCTGGCAGTTAATAATGGATTCCATTATTTTGGAGAACAAGGAGGTGATCGCGATAGGCCTATAGTTGGATGGGTCTGAGCGGTCGCCTTTTTTAGGGATCGGGTGGACAAAAGCTGTCTTCCATGAATTCGGGACTACGCCTTGGGAGTAGGAGTACCGGAAAAGACGCGTTAGGACCGGTGCCAACTCCGGAGCACGAGCAGTGCTTTGCGAACCGAGCGCTGTGAGAACAGCACATCCGGCATGGAGCACTCACACCGCGGGATGGTCGGCGGTGTTTTCCCCCCGTCATCAAGAGTCGAGTTGGACGCAAAAAGTGCTTCTTCATACTAGGTAAGACACATCATTTTATTTTATAACGCGGATATTTGCGAAGTAAATTTTTGTAAAAGCTTTTATATAATGGATTTCCGCAAAGTAACGCCTGATTCTATTAATTATATTAAAAAGGCTAGCACGGCCGACCAGGCAAGACTCTATGTCAAATTAACAAAACTCCATCGTATTGCTGCCCAAAATGTTTGGTTCAATCAGCAGTGCAAACAACTTCATGTTATTGCCAATTATATTCAAATACGTTCCAGCACAAATAGTCGAGCGGCCAGTATTGCTATTTCTAAAGCTCAGAACATTTGGCTTAATGAGGAGTGTCGTCGTTGGTTTTCCAATAGAGATAATTTAAAAATCCACCTTAAAGTATTATACTCTGAACTTTCATATAAATTACATAATATTGAATTTGATATTTTGGATGGCAAAGCCAGAGAACTTGCTTCAATGGCTGTTTATGAGAAATATCAAATTCAGTCCCGTAAATTACAACGACTTGTATCCTCTTCATCCCGTAATCGTAATAACGACATACATACAGAATATCACCAATTTTATCCCCGAGTTAAAAACCTTTCCGATGTCCAGTTTCCAACAGACTAGTTGTCCCTTTTACATAAAGGCCTAAAGTATAATTTAATACCTTCAGTCTCCCAAAAATCGTTAGAGACTATGGCTGTTGACGCGGAGGTGGCTGTTGTGATCGGGAAGAAAGATAACATCGTTAAAAGTTTGGTAGTTAATGAAATTCGGGCTGTGCCCGCGTCTTCCTATTTCAATCCTGAGTTCCCTAAAGCAGAGAATAAGGGAAAACGACCTTATTGTTACTAAAGCCGATAAAGGCAATACTGTTGTTATTATGGAGAGTAGTGGGTACAGCCAAAAAGTTAACGATGTTATCCAAGGTGATGACTTTGAGCTATTGGAGTCTGACCCAACCAAAAAATTTACTTCGGATATTAAGTTATGTATACAACAGTCATCATATGTTTTTCCCGATCACAACTTGTCTCGGAGCAATCTTGTTCCAATGAATCCTCAAGCACCCATTTTATATGGGTTACCAAAAATACATAAAGAACATGTTCCTATTCGTCCAGTTGTCTCATATATTGGTGCACCAGCTTATTTCCTTGCTAAAAAATTAAACTTCCTCCTTCGAGAGAAATCTGGATTCAACCCCACTTACAGCCTAAAAAATGGCTTAGATCTCATTTCCAAAATTAAAGATATTCGTATTCCTCCTAAATCCATATTATCTTTAGACGTTGATAGTCTTTTCACAAATGTCCCATCCCCTGACTGTTTGCGTATACTCGCAGATCTCTTTGAAAAACGTCGTCTACATCCCGGGGAAACAAATGATCTTCTTAACTTAACCTCTCTCTGTATGAAACAAAACTATTTCCGGTTTAATAACCGTTTCTATCTACAAAAAGAAGGGTTAGCTATGGGGTCCCCTCTAAGTCCCCTTATGGCGGACATTTTCATGGATAATTTCGAAAAACAACATATAGTTGTCAATCAAAATATCTTATATTACTATCGATATGTAGATGACATAATTATTTGCTGGACTGGCACAAGGAGACAACTGGATGTTTTCCTCAATAAAATAAATAGAGTCTATGACAAAATTAAATTTAAACTTGAATTGGAACAAGATTGTTCCCTTAATTTTCTCGACTTAACAATAACAAGAAATGAATCGTCACATGTTTTCCAAATTTATCGAAAGCCAACTCACACCGACACGGTCATCCCCGCGTCATCATGTCATCCGTGGCAACATAAAGTAGCCGCTTTTTATTGTTACATTAACCGTTTGTTCACTGTCCCATTAAGTAAAGAAAATAATTTAAAAGAACTTAATATAATTTATCAAATAGCGGTCTCTAACGGTTTTTCAAAAAATCTCATTAACAATTTAATTAAAAAGAAACAAAAGCATGTTATTCGCAACTCTCTGTACGCGGTTCAACCTCAAAGTGTTCATCGATATGTGAGCAGTTTGACCTACTTAGGCCCCATATCTGAAAAAGTAGCTAATACTCTTCGACAAAACGGCGTTCATGTGGCATTCAAAACAAACAATTCTCTTAGAAATATCTGTAATAGTAAAGATAAGTTGGATATTCGTCAAAAGTCGGGTGTTTACAAACTTGTTTGTGACGAATGCCACGCCGTTTACGTGGGTCAGACTGGTCGCAATTTCGAGACACGTTATAAAGAGCATTTAGCCGCATACAGGAATTGCAATCACGATAAATCCCATTTTGCCAAACATCTTTTGGACACTGGACACAACCTAGCCAACGACCACTCCTTTAAAGTCTTACATACGTGTAATAAAGGGCTGCGGCTGTGTGTGCTGGAACAGTTAGAGATATTGAAAAGTAATAATAATACCGTTGCATTGCTGAATGAACAAACAAATGTTACTAACTCACCTCTCATAAATATTTATTTATTTATTTATTTATTCTTTATTGCATTCCTTAAAACAAAAGAATACAAAGGGCGGACTTAATGCCTTGAGGCATTCTCTACCAGTCAACCCATGGAGTGGTGAGAATTTGACGTAGGTGCGACAATATAGAATAAAATAACAGTACACAAAATAATAATTAACTACATAATACATACAATTTACTAATAAATAAACTATACATATATGACGTATACAAACATATATACAAATATATACATACAAATATACATATTTAAATACATAATATATAATTAGTACATACAAATACCTATGAACATATGCGTCTGTTTAGCAATACATATCAAATGGATGAATCAAGTAAAATGCTTTGTCTTCAATAGATGGTTACGAACCAATTTTTTAAAAACATACTTGTTGGATGTTTTTCTGATGTCATCGGGCAAGGAGTTCCAAAGGCGTGTAGCCTGAACTGTGAAGGAGTTGCCATAGAACTCGGTGAAGTGAACAGGAATACAGATTTTGTTGTTAGAAGAAGAACGTAGGACCCTATCATGAGATGAGGAGAGATAGTGAAATTTACTCTTAAGATAAGAAGGCGAAGATGGGTCATTTAAAATGGAAAAAAGAACAAGCAATATTCTGGAATTGCGCCTCTGACGGATTGTAAGCCAATTTAGCTTAGATCTATATTGCGAAATATGGTCATACTTACGAAGCCCGAAAATAAATCGTATACAGTTGTTAAGAAGGCGTTCCAGTTTGTTCAGAAGATCTTGGGACAGATCTGGGTAACACACATCTGCATAATCAATTATGGGTAATATGAGCGAATGGACAAGCATGATTTTAGTTTTTGTGGGAAGAAAATGTTTTAGACGATACAGAGAGCGTAAAGTGGCAATGACTTTACGACTCACTTCTGAAACCTGGGTTCTCCAATTCAACGTGCTGTCGATATGTAGGCCAAGATTTTTAACAGAATTACTGAACGGAATTATAATACTATCATAATAAATAGGAGGTAAATCTGCCAGATTAATCTTAGCTAGCATTCTTGAGCTACCCACTAGTATAGCTTGGCATTTCAAAGGATTGACCAAAACTCCATAACGAGTAGACCAATCTTTGATAGCTGATAAGTTGTCGTTAAGTTTTTTGATCCCATTATGTATATCCTCAAATTCAGTTTGCACATAAAGCTGAAGGTCATCGGCGTACAAATGATACGAGCAGTCGAGGATGGAGGTAATAAAGTTTATGAAAATTGAAAATATTATAGGAGAAAGAATACCGCCTTGCGGCACACCAGCATCCACATCAGCCCAAGCTGAGGACATTTGCCCCACACAGACTGACTGCTGTCGACCGCGAAGATAAGATGCAAACCATTCCAAAGCAGTAGGACCAAAATTCAGGTGAGATAGTATGGAAAGGAGGATTTCATGATCAACTGTGTTGAAAGCATTTGAGAAATCAACTAGTACCAGTACTGTTATCTTTTTTTCTTCCATACCTTGTCTAATATTATCAGTAACATTAATTAAAGCAGTAGCGGTACTATGACCAGGGCGAAACCCAGACTGAAATATACTCAGTAGGTTATGTTTCGAAATAAAAGTAGAGATTTGCTTGTAAACACAGGATTCTAAAATTTTGGAAAGAAAGGGTAGAATAGATATTGGGCGAAAATGATTGGGAAGAATGGGAGTAGGAACTTTTGGGAGAGGCTTTATAAAAGCCCTCTTCCAAAGATTAGGGTACTGACATGAATCAAGGGAAAAATTGATGATATGGGTTATTGCAGGAAGAAGGTGCTCTAGTATAAATACTACCATATGTCTACTAATCTCATCATAACCCACCGCCTTGGATTGGATTGCTAAAATAGACTTTTTGACATCATCCTGAGAAACAGGAGAAAAATTAAAGGTAGGAATGTTAGGAGTTTGCATAGAAGCAATGGATGTCATAGTTTGGGAGCGAATTGTAGGGTCCAATGCTTTTACAGAAGCGAAATGTTGGTTGATTTCATCGAGTGATAGAGAAGGACCACAATCCAATGTAGCTGGCCTGCAAAGACCAAAAGATCTTAGAAATTTCCACACTACGGCTGGTGAAGAGTTATTAATACAATTATGGAAATATCGGCGTTTAGCTGCACGTACCATCTGATTACACCTATTCCTGGCTGCTTTAAAAGATAACCAATTTTCTTCAGTACGATCTCTCTTGAAACGAAGAAAAGCTCGATTTCGTCTAGACATTGCCAACCTTACGCCCTCCGTCATCCATGGGGCAGGCGGACGCTTCAATCTGACCTTATGAACTGGAGCATGAGCATCATAGAGGCTGAGAACATTGTGGTTAAGAATCAAGACTTTATCGTCAACAGTAGGTGCTGCAATTAAAGAGGCTAGATCGAGATTAAGAGCGTCATTCTTTAGCTTGTCAAAGTCTATTTTAGAAAAGCTGCGAAGATGCATTACAGTAGGTGAATATTTGGGTGGTTTAAGCTTATACGAAGCATAAATCAAGTCATGGCGTGAGATACCCAAAGCGGGTAACTGACCGTGCATCATCACACGTTCAGGAGAAGCAGCAAGGATTAAATCAATCAATGAGTCATTGGTTCCGATATTATGATGAGTAGCCTTTAAAGGGAGAATAGAAAGATTAACCGACTCAATAATTGAAAGAAGCTTTTTGGAACGAGGGCAGCTTTTCAACAAATCTGTATTAAAGTCACCCATGATTATACAGTGTGTATACTCAGAACAAATATCAGTGAGAGCCATATCTAAAGTGGCGAAGTAGTCAGTCGAAGGGGGGCAATACACTACCCCTAAAAGCATCCTGATGCCCTTGACATCGAGTTCCACAAATAAAAACTCAGAAGTAGCAGAATAGCAGGAAGGAGATGTTAGAACAACTTTGTGAGGAATTGATGCGTGTAGGTAGATGGCTACACCACCTCCACCTTTTCCAACACGATCATTTCTAACGAGTACAAAGCCAGGAAGGGGATATAAAGTTGAAGGTAAAGTAGGCTTCAGCCAACTTTCCGACACTAATATGGCATGAATATACTCGGGGAAAAATGAAGCTTCAAGTTCGGAATAGTGGCTCGGGATACTTTGAGCGTTAATATGGCATATGTTCAGAGAGTTGTTAGAAGATGTACAAACTCCTTTGAGTAGTTCACGTAAATTAAGAACGCTATCATTGAAAGAATCATCACAAGAGTGAAAAGATAAACTAGAAGATTCATTAGCAGAGCTAAACAACTCAACATCAGACATAGTTTATGGACTAAAATAAAAATAAATTAAATAAATATAAAAAAATTAAAATAAATACACAAAAAAAATATTTAGGAATGTACACTTAAGACTAATTTATAAACTAACACTTACTAAACATAAACATCACCAACCCATCAGTTCACTGTTTACAGAGTAAACTTAATAAAATAAATTTTATATGCAAACATAGGATCTATAATATCTAGATCTAAGATATTCTTATCTAATAATAATGTTAATATTTCTAAGTAGGTGTCACACAAAATAGTACAAGAGAATATTTACCAAAAGAAAATCGATTAAGTGAAAGTAAAAAAAAAAAAAAGAACGACATTGGCTGAATGACACATGTGTCCTTTGTCTATCAAAGGCTAAAAAAATGTTATTGTCAAAATCAAAACTCATAAAAATCAAATTGAAAATAATAATATGTGGTAGGTACATTTGCAAAACAAGTATTATTACCAATATATGTACCAAGCATAGTATAAACCAACCAAAGATAATGTAATGTAAATAATAAATAAAATATCTTTGAAACCAACCTATTGAGTAAGACACCTCAACTAAGAAACAAAAGAAAACTAAACGCAAGAAGTTGTATACTACATGATTAAAATCTTATTAAATATTAATATAGAAAAACAAAACATCATATGGAGATTATAATATTATTAGACAAAAAAAAACTAACTTAAAGAAAAAGCAATAATACAGCTATTAAAAGGCAAACAACTTATGATTACAGACAATATTGTTCTGTGCTATAGACATAACAACCATGAAGATGCGAGTCTACAAATAATTAATATGTAAATTAATAATATAGAAAAAGAGAAAAAAAAACACGAGAATACGAGAATACATAATTAAAATAAAGGATACCTAGGAATATCATATGTGAAATTAAGCAGGCTATTTTTTGGCTACTAAACGACGGGACCTTTTAGGATCCTCTTTCTGCCCCACTATACCATCTTGATTGCGTCGAGAAATCTCAGACAGAATTTTTGTGCTTGAAGAACTATGCTGTGCTAGAATGGGTTTCTTTACAGCATTAGTAATACCGCTGTTAGTAGCTATGCCAAGACTTGCCGGTGAACAATCAACAGGAAACTTTTCAGCGAGAGTATCAATCTCCTCTTCAGTGGAGATCTTTGCCCGTTCGTTATTGGGGAGTTTGATAAAAATTACGCCATCTAAGGTCCACACATTCTTCATTTCAAAATGCTTGCGTGCTTTTTTAAGAACAGATTGCCTCATTTTAGTTAAAAACTCAGAAACAGATATTTGAGAGCCCTTTAACTTAGTTTTAGCTTTCCACACCTCAGACTTTGTGCGATGCTCTTGAAATTGTACAAGAATTGGACGTGAATGACCATCCTTTTGAGCACCAATTCGATGGCAACGTAATAAGGATCCATTAGTTACATGTGGGATACCCATGGTCTTATGTATGATGCCCAGAATTTCTTGTTCCATATTAACTTCTGGAGAGTCAGTGATCCCATTAAATAGAAGAATGTTCTGCCTGTGCTGCATATCAATAGCATCAATTGACTTAGTGCAAGCATGAATCTGTTGCCGAAGGAGATTGAGAATGGAACAGACAAGGTCCTTGAATTCATAAAACTCCTCACGAAGTTGATTAAGTGAGGGATTTGTAGGCGTAGAAGCAGCCTTTAATCTATTCTCAAATTCAGCCATCTTACGACTCCAGCTTCCTTCCAGTTCTCTCTGGATAATCTCCACATCAGTTACTTTTGCCATTCCTTGCAATATTTGCAGTAATATTAGTGAACACAAAGTGAAGTGATAATGTGTGATATAGTTTGCAATAAAAGTTACACTAATGGGTGGTATGTGTAAGTCACAAATATCTTATCTGGACATATATTTTAATAGGACTTCAAAAGTAAAGGTAATAGAAATGTAATTAATAAGTAAATATAGTCCAAACACTGGTTTAAAATATTTAAATGTAAATAAAATATAAGAGCTAAATTAGTCAGCTGTTACTTGTTTCACACCTACCCACAAAAAAAAAAAAAAAAAAAAAAATATCTTCAAGCCTGCTCTCTAATAATAGAGAGCCTCGCAATATGGTGGTTTGTCACCCTCACGGTGATCGGCGATTGGTTGCGTGGTTAGAGGGTGGGCGCTGCGCGGCGATTTGTTTTTAATTTTACAAACGGCTACGTAAGTCCAGCGGTGATTGGTCGCATGTTTTATCGCATGACGCAGTCGCTCGCTCCATAGGTAGAGAGCGGTTGCATCATCGGTTTGTATAAATGGCACTTGTTTTGGCTCGCCGCTCACTTAGCGGTTAGCCACCGTAGAGTTTATATCACCTGAGGATGCCTCGTGTAGAGGCGAAACACGTGTCGTATTATCGTCAGTGGTGTGTCTTGCCTAGCGTAGTGGTGTTGGGAGTAGCGGTGCTGGGATTAGTGGTGACGGGGATAGTGCACGCAATTGAGGGAGGGCGGGAGGTGCTTCTTCATACTAGGTAAGACACATCATTTTATTTTATAACGCGGATATTTGCGAAGTAAAAAAATTTTTGTAAAAGCTTTTAGACAGGTAGTAACTTAAGAGGAAAGGTAATAAAGTTTTAATTTATTTTTAAATATAGGAAGAGATTTACATTCTTTAATATGTAAGGGGAGAGAATTCCATAGTCGTATAGCGGTAACCGTAAAAGAATTAGAATAGAAGGAAGAGGAATGTCTAGGAGTACTTAGAAGATTATTTTGAGATCGTAGAGGTAAAGAGTGTAAACTACTTAAATATATAAATCGGTCTTTCAGATAAGAAGGAGTGGTCGGATTGAACAGAATGCAGTAAAGAAGATGAAGAATGTGAGTATTCCTGCGAAAGCGAATCGGTAACCACTTGAGCTTATGGCGGAATTCGGATATGTGGTCATACTTTCGTAACCCAAATATAAACTTTATGCAATAATTTTGAAGCCGCTCAAGTTTATTAAGTTGATCGACTGTTAGGTCAAGATAACAAGTGTCCGCGTAGTCAAGGATCGGTAAAAGAAGAGACTGAGCCAGCGCAACTTTAGTAGGAATGGGGAGAAAATTGCGTAATCTTCGAAGTGAACCAACTGCGGCAAACATTCTTCTACTTACTTCACTCACTTGCGGTCCCCAAGACAAAGTCCGATCGAACATAATACCTAAATTCTTAACTTTGTCACTGTATGGGATAAGTGTCCCTTCGAATATGACTGGCGGGAGCAGCGAGAAAGTTAACCGAGAGATTAATTTCGAACTCCCAATAATAATGGCTTGAGTCTTCAATTGATTTACTTTGAGCCCAAATGAATTACACCAATGATAAATACGAATAAGATCTTCATTAATTAATCTAATTGTATTAGGGAGAGCCGCAATCTTACATTGAAAGTAGATTTGTAAATCGTCTGCATATTTGTGGTAAAGAGAAGTAATGTCGGAACAAATCGAATTGATGAAAATAGAGAACAATAGAGGAGACAACACGCCACCTTGTGGGACGCCAGCTTTGACAACAGACCAATCATAAAACGTGTCTTGAATTTGTACACGTTGCCGGCGCCCTCGCAAGTAACTATGAAACCAACCAATTACTTTAGGAGATATGTTAAGAGAACTTAGGACAGCGAGTAAAACATCAAAGTCTACAGTATTGAAGGCTTTACTAAAGTCAAGCAATGTCAATACTGTAACCTGCTGGTTATCCATGCCCAGGCGAATATCATCAGTGATTCTAACCAGAGCCGTAGTCGTACTATGACCGGAACGGAAACCAGATTGGAATGAATTCAAAAGGTTATGATTGGACAGAAAATTGCTCAGCTGTTGGTATATTAGGCGCTCGAGTACTTTAGAAAGAAAGGAAAGGATGGATATAGGACGGTAATCTTCACATGTCGGATTAGATTTTTTAGGGAGTTGAGTTACTAGGCCGTCTTTCCAGGATGAAGGAAAAACACAGGTGTCAAGGGAACGATTTAAAATAAGTGTAAGGATAGGAGCTAAAAGATCGAGTTATGGGATAATCATCTTACGACTAATGCTGTCAGAACCAACTGCGTCAGATGTAATGGCTAATATATTCTTCTTAACATCACTGACAGTAACTTGGCTAAAGACAAAAGAGGAAAAATTAGGAGTTGATATAGCAGAAAGTTGAGCAAGTGTATTTTTCTTCATAGCACTGTCTATAGTGGCGCTAGAGAGGAAATGTGCATTAAGCTTATTTAAATTCAAATTAAGAGATTCTACATTACACTTTGCTTTTCCAACCCCTAAAGATTTGTGAAAGTTCCAAACTTTAGTTGAGTTATCTTCCTCAACAACAGATTTATAGATATGGCGTCGTTGACTATCTCTACACACCATATTGCAGCGATTTCGTGCCCTGTTATATTTCTTTCGGTTGGAATCATTAGGATTCATACGATATTTAGTTTTCGCTGTGTTCTTTTTTTCTTGGAGTTTTTTTATGTCGGCAGTGAGCCAGGGGGCAGGAAGATGCTTCATTCGGACTGGACGAATTGGAGCGTGAATGTCATACAATTGCGTAAGTATGCTGTTAAAAATAGATATCTGCTCATCAACCAAACCAGCATTCGCAACTACTGACCAGTCAACCTTAGCAGTATCTTCTCGTAACTTATCCAGGTCCATTCTACTAAAATTGCGCCGGAGAAGGATCCTTCGCTTAGCTTTAGGAGGTTTTAATTTATAGCACAGGTAAAGTAGATCATGGTAAGAAAAAGCGGAGGCATTGCATGGGCCATGCTTTGCAACGTGGCCAATGGAAGAAACAAGTATTAAATCAAGAAGAGAAGGCACACAATTCGGAAAAGCATGAGTCGCAGAAAGTGGGATAATATGTAAGTTAACGCCATTAACAAGAGATTTGAGACGGGATGCTCTAGCATCATTTTTGAGAAGACAAGTATTGAAATCTCCCATGACAATAGTGTGGTTATAAAGCGAGGAGTATTGTTCTAAAAGAATTTCAAATGCTGAAAAATAATCAATTGTAACATTTAACATTTGGACTGTAATAGACACCGAGAAGAAGCTTTAAATGTCCAAACAATATTTCGATGAATAGGTGTTCAGGGCCGGCATTAGACAATGGCTGCGAAGTATTTAAAACTGTGTAAGGAATGTGTGATCTTAAATATATCGCCACGCCACCGCCAGTGCGCCCAAGGCGATCGTTGCGAATCAAGTGGAATACGGGAAAAGTGTAAGATATTGAAGGCAAACATGGTTTTAACCAAGATTCAGAAAGTAATATCACATGTATATTTTCATTATAAAATGAGGACAACATGTCAGAATAATGTGCGGGAATACTCTGGGCATTTATATGAATAACATTAAAGTTTTTCAGAGTATCTGAGAAATGAGAATCAAGAGTTTCACTTAAAGAAGGGATGCTGTGATAACTGTCATTACTGCTCAATCCATCTGAATCACCGAGGGAAAAATAGCTGTCGTCTAAATTATCATTATTGAAAATCATAGATATTAAACTATAAATATAATATAAATAATAAATATATGAAAAAAATGGTTTACAATCCCACCCGCCAGTTGCAAGGAAAGATTCACTTCATAGAAGAAAAATTAATAGCATTCACAGAAGAAAAACAAATTATTGTAACTATAAACACACAAAATACTTATTTATATACTTAAAAATTAACAAAATGAAACAAAAATAAAATATTATGAACAACAGGATTTTATACTACGCAAAACCCTTGTAGCCACGGCATATATTTTGTCTGTGCCTAGATGTCAAACAGTACTGCTGTCATAGAGATAAACAAAACGAACTATAGTCCCACCAACTTATCTGTGAACTGACAGCTGTGGTAAAATTGTGAACTACAGCCGCCATTAAATCAAATGTCACTCGATACGTCATTGTTTTGAGAGTTTATAGAAAAATAAAAAATGCCGAAAACCATTAAAAGTGTTGCCCTAAACATTATTTTGTAAGTATTAAACTTTTGTGAACAAGAAGCTCGAGTGTAAGCACCGATAATGTCTTTCAATCAGGTCTATAAAAGAGTATCAGCTGCTACAAGAAGGAACAAAACATAGCAATACTCTGACCAGTATTGCTATGTTTTGTTCCTTCCTATCGTATTTCCGATAAATGGATTGGTTAATGCAATTCATTTCTTTTTCAGATGTTAGTCAAGGATCAATTTCCAAAATAGTTATAGAACCGGAAACCGCATAAACCACAGGAACGCAAATTACAACGCCCGGTAAAAAGGCATAAAGGCATATCATTTAATTAAAGTTTAAATTGTTCAATTATGATATTTTTGTTTCTTCTTGTTCTTGGACATATATCTGTTAAATCTGTGTTCTAGTCTTTTTATTCCGTGACTAATTTATTACCTTAGTATGTGAAATCTATGTAGGAATATAAGAACCTTAGATGGGAATATTCCCGAACTGGCAACACTTCAGCGCAGAAGCGCCAAGCTGTCAGTTCACAGATAAGTTGGTGGCACTATACCTATCTACTAGTTTCAATGCAAGCTTATAAAAATAAATATGAGGGTTAAATAGTTTAAATTGTTATATAAAAATTTATTAGATTTTCTAGATGCAAAACGAACTTGTCGCCGTCCTAAAATATTGCCGGTCAAAAATTGCAAGAGGTGGACTCTATTCGCGATTTGGGCGTCATTATAGATAAAAAACTACGCTTTCACAAACACATTGACCAAGTCGCAACAAAAAGTTTCCAGATGCTAGGGTTTGTGCTGCGGAATGCAAAGGAATTCAAAAAGCCCTCAACAAAAATTCTCCTGTATTTGGCATTGGTTCGTTCGGGTTTGGAATATTGTAGTCAGGTTTGGTCCCCACATTATGAGGTCCATATTAAGCGAATCGAGCGAATACAGAAGAGATTTCTCTGGCACCTATCCTACCAATCTAACAAAGCCAAACTGCTGCCCTCATATAAGGAACGTCTTGCCTATTTTAAAATGACTAGCCTACAAGGGCGAAGATTGTTTTTGGATCAATTACTTTTTTATAAGATTATCAATGGCCTCATTGACTGCCCTGCGTTATTGCGATCTGTCAATTTTAATATCCCATACAAGTTACCGCGTCGCGTACGATACGTTCCATTTTCACCAAAAGGTGCCAAAAGTAGCTTAGGTCACCACGCCACCATGAATCGCTTACAGAGACAGTACAACGTAATATCTAAGTCTTACAACATCGACATATTTTCTGACAAGCCGTTGAAATTTAGACGCAAGCTCGGTCAGTTTCTCTAGTCAATGGTGTCTGTTTGATTCAAGTATCTATATCTATTGTTTGATTTTTTTTTTAACATATAAAATTAATGATTGTTAAATGATGATTAAAATGTTTAAGTTTTCATTTGCTTAGTATTAACTAACCTATTTAAGTTTTATTTGCATAGTCCACATTTGCATGCCGTGGCAGCCTATAATTAAGATGACGCTTAGCTTTAGTTTTATATTCATGTTACCTTAACACTGCAGTACTCGCGCGGGGTGAATATTCACCCCAGACCAATGCTTTCATCCATATTTTTTAAATTATTTGAATACAGACTGTGTCGCTTAGTGTAATCCTAGTCGAGTAAATTAGGTTCAAGGTCAGTACGGCGCCGGCACTCGACGCGTGCGCTAGTGGCAAAAAAAAGGCGGGAAAGTGCTCGGGACGGAATTTCACCCCACGCGAGTATCGGCGTTACAAATCTCTCGTTCGATTATTAAGTGTTTCTTGTGTTTCGAGATGATTTCAGTTTCTATAAGACTTTTGTATATTTTGCTATGAATTTTGTGTTGTTCATTACAGATTTTTCGCCATTATGGACGAACGTCAGGATAATATAATACGATGCTGGTTGGAAGATGTAGAGGTTGTGAGTGATATTGCGCCGAGTGATACAGAAGGTAATGAAGAGGAATGTGTTACAGAGCTAAACCATGACTCAGAAACAGAGCAAGAATATGAAAGTAGCATAGAAGAGAAGGAAGAAAGAAGCACAGAAGAGAGGGTAGATGAAGACATGGAAGAAAATGTGGAGAATAGTTTTTCAAGTGACGACAATGTTCCTCTGAGTACTTTCTCAAACTACTACCGGTCTAGAAATGGTACTCGTTGGAACAAAACACCACCACCGTCATCAAGAACTAGATCGCACAATATTTTAGTACAACAATGTGGACCTAAAGGTAACGCTAAAAACGCCCAGTCTCCACTGTCTTGTTTCGAGCTATTTTTTGACGAGTCACTTTTGCAGATTATTGTTGAATCCACAAATATTTACATAAATATTGCTCAATCAAAATATAAACGTGACAGAGATGCTCGTCAAACAAACATGATGGAAATTCGAGCTTTTATCGGGTTATTGCTGGTGATAGGTGTAAACAGATCGGGAAGACGGAACCTGAAAGACTGTTGGGATAATTCTAGAGGCACAGGAATTGAATTAGTCTATTTGACTATGTCGTTGAATAGATTTCGATTTCTCCTTCGCACTGTTCGATTTGATGACGTCACAAGCCGACCTCGAAGGCAATCACTAGATAAACTTGCAGCTATACGTGATGTTGTAGAAAAGTTCATTTCCAATTGTAAAAACAATTATAATCCCAGTGAGCGACTAACTATTGACGAACAGCTTGTTGCATTTTGGGGACGCTGTAGTTTTATCATGTATATGCCCAATAAGCCTTCAAAGTTTGGAATCAAAATAATAATGGTGGTAGATGTGAAATTCCCATACGTATATAATTTTGAAATTTATGTTGGTGCGCAGCCTGAAGGGCCTTTCAAACTTTCTAACAAAGTCCTGGATATTACACTTCGAGTATTGGATCCCGTCTGCAATCTTGGATTTAATATCACGATGGATAACTGGTTTTCCAGTATACCGCTAGCTCAAGAGCTGTTGAAACGGAAAACTACCATGGTTGGCACCCTCAAGTCTAATAAACCAGAAATACCTGCAATTTTCAAAGAATCTCGTCAAAGAGAAGAAAAAAGTACTGTTTTTGGATTTCAGAAAGACTGCACTCTTGTTTCATACATACCAAAAAGAAACAAATCCGTGATTTTGCTATCTACAATGCATCATAATGGCATAATTGATTCAACCACAGGAGCTAAACAGAAGCCAGAAATAGTAACTTTTTATAACAAAAACAAATGTGGGGTAGACATTATTGATAAGATGTGCAATCAATATAATGTTTCAAGAAACAGTAGACGATGGCCCCTTACTGTATTTTTTGACTTATTAAATCTTGCAGGTATAAATAGCTTGGTGATTCATCATATGAATAGGATGGCTAACAATGAGCAATCACTCATTGAACGGAGAATGTTTCTGCTGGATGTGGCATTTGAATTGGTAAAACCTGCAATAAATTATAGAATTGGTGTTCCAAATATTCCACGGGAACTAAAAACTAAAGCTCAGATACTTTTAAAACCACAAAGCGGTGACAATGACCCAAATCCAAATCGGAATGTCCAGAAAATAGGAAAAAGTGGTCGATGCGCCTATTGCCCACGATCACGTGATCGTTCTGCTTCGAAATTCTGTAATATATGTAATCGATGGATTTGTCCAGACCATCAAGTTCTAATTTGTACATCTTGTCATCAAATTACATAAAAACTGTTAAAACTAAATAAAAAAAATGAAAATGTTTCGGAGAGTTGGCAAAATTAATAACTTTTTCCTCATTTTTTTAAATTACATTTTTTTTTGTTCATTTCATTAAAATACTTTTATATTTATAATATTTAGAATAAACAATAAACACTTTTCACTATTTGAATGCATTTTATTTCATATTGTTATTATATTTACCTAAAATCGATCAATGTAAATGGTCTGAAAATTCACCCCACGCGAGTAAAATATTAGAAAATTAGGGCGCGAGTACTGCAGTGTTAATATCCATGTATTAGTGTTGGTTGTCCTTTTAAATAAATAAAAATAAAAAATAAAAATAAAAACAAACCGTAAAGTTTGTAAAACTATGACATATCGTTAGTATACAAATAAAGAGGAAGATGAATGTAAATTTGTGTTTACAATGTATATTCTAACTAATGTAATATAAACAAAGAAAAAGTTAAATTAATAGGAAAAGAATATTAAATGCATCGTCTACTTAGTCTTTACAATTCTTTTGGAGTCGTGTAGTGACAGTGCAAATTAACCAAAAAATAAGTTTATGAAGTGATGATAATTTTAGAGACTTTTACTAGGAAAATACTGTCCGGTGGGTACTATAAGTCACATTTAATAGTTATATTATTGAAAATGTTGTAAATAATACTGTGTAATTAATTTTATAACTTTAAAAATTAAAGAGCTCTTATCAAAACGTATCAACATTTCCACACCTACCCTCCAAAAAGTGTTATATGCAAAGTGCTATAAAGGTATATTTTAAATAACTCTATGAATAGAGTAACTTTTTTTTCATGTCGTTAATAAAATCTTCTAAGTGATTTCTTCTGTGCTATTGCGATTAATATTTTGTACGGAACCATCCTGTTTCAAACTATTTGTCACGCTAATACACGCGTAAAACGCGTTAAAGCTGAAGCTTTTAACATTTTCTAATGCCTTAACCGCAGTAAGGGCTGCTTAGTGGATGAAATTACTCCAAATTCTGTATAAAGCTGAACGCACATATGTCCGCGCCGTACGCGCCGTACGCGCCGTACGCGCCGAATTTTCCTGATGGCCTCGCACATTAGCACGCACGCACCGCCCGCGCCGTACGCAAATATTTTGGATTGCCAACAACTCTTGCAGTTTTTTCCAACCACTGGTGTGAAACGGTACATCAGATAGATTAGATTGAAAACATTTATCGCTCGGAATCATTATGGAAAAAAATATTGTAATAGCCTGTTTATTGGCAGAGGAAGAAGAAAACAAAATTAGAAGAAAAAGAAGATTCTGGATTCATAATATTAATTTAAAAAGGCAATTGTATGGAGAGTATCATACTTTATTTAAAGACTTGTTATATGATGCTGAACGATTTTTTAGATATTTGCATTTGACATACAAGAAATTTCAAGAATTGTTACATATATTAAAACCATATCTTTCTATGGAAAACTCAAGATATAGAAGGCCAATTGAACCAGAGGAAAGACTTGTTGTATGTTTGAGGTAAGTATTTTTATTGATAATTAAGTAATCAGGTATAATTAAGTTTTTGAATTCACTATCAATTTGTTTAATGTATTTACATAATTTATCACTAAGTATTCATATTCTGCCGTCACAAGAAAAAAGGGTGCATCTAACAATTTTTGGAAAAATGAGTTAAATATACCATTCGACTCAAGATAAAAAGGCGCATCTACTCAATTTTTTTAAAATTCAAAAATATCAATATTTTAGAAAATATCGTAAAAGTTTTAGACGTAAATGTTGATCAAAGATGACATTTCTTTGGTAGAAAAGACGTATTCAAATTCAACATAAAACAAAAGACTTATTGAACCAGTTGCTACGTAATCTTTAACAATATTTGCATCGATTACTTAGATGAAAAATGTAACTTAATAGTTTTAAAATGAAAAGACGCTCTTGGTTTCTTACGTCCAATCGTCTTGGTACTCACCGTGAATAAAATAATTATAGAATAGGCAAACGACATCGCGTTTTTTTTAAGTAGCACATATATTTCAGTAAACCGGCGCAAAGTAATTGATCTTTTTTTTACAAATATGCCGTGGTCAGAGCAAAGGATTTTTATAAGACAATTAAAATAAAAATAATTGTACAACCGACTTCAATATATATTATTAAGAATAACTCAAAAACTATTGGTCAGACCTTAATCAAATTTATATGGGACTTCACGAGAAGCACCAGCTTTCAAATAAAAAAAGAATCATCGAAATCGGTTTACGGAGAACAAAGTTATGAGGTAACACACATAACAAAAAACATACAGTCGAATTGAGTACCTCCTCCTTTTTCAAGTTGGTAGATAGACTTCTTCGACGCGACCAAAGAGGTGAAAAAAAGCTGTAGCTTACTAAGAAGAAAAGTAGTAAATTACCATTAGCGTCCTTTCAACTTCAAATGACCTTTCCGAAAAATGTAAAAATGTTAAATGAATTTTATTTATTTATAAGGTTGGAAAGACGCAAACGGTTATATGGGATTTTCCTTCGAAGTTTTTACGTTGCCGGGTGTATTTTTTAAGCTAAGATGAAAAGGATAATGCTTTTTATTTAAATAAATAAACAGATTATCAAAAAAATAAGTTAGTCTTTAAAATCTTCATGTCTGTACATATCAATTTCAATTTTCATATTGATAGCTTTAATATACTTTAGACACAGCATGGTCTGAAAGAAAAATTCATCTATTTATTTTTTATTTCCATTTTACGTTTTTGTTAGTTACGTCCTTCTTTATTATGACGGCAGTATTGATAATCGATGCAATTTTTTTAATTATGTATAATTAATTAAGAATTAATTAAGTTATAAAAATACAAAAATTATCACGTGATTTCAAAATGCGCCATAGTGGGCATTCATAATTATCCTTATTTGTGACTATAAATGTCAATAAGTAATAAAGTAAAAAAAGTTATAAAGTAATAAATAAATGTTAATATTTATAAATAAATAAAACATAAGTGGCATCTGACTTTGGCCCAACCAGGGAGTCAAACCCGGGACGTCGTGATTAACAATCCCTATTACGACTACTAGACCATGAGGCTGTCATAGTCAAACAATTAAATAATGTATAAAATTAATATTCGTTACTAATTTCAGTAAATTATTTGCTGGTTTTTAGGGTTCCGTAGTAACACAATAAGGATTTCGCCATGTCCGTCCGTCCGTCCGTCCGTCCATGGTATTTCTCAGAGACCCTAGGTGCTACAAATCTGTAATCTGGCGTATTTATCTGGGGGCACGGCAGTGCCCCCGCCAAGTCGAGCAAAAGGCGGCACGGCCGTACCATGCTTTTCTCGAAGCAGTTCAGGCCATTTTCGACCCCCTCAGAAACCAAGCAGGCATTGTATAAACACGATATATTTCAAATTTTATTCAATTTGAACCAGTAGTTTAAGAATTATAACTGGTCAAAGTTTCTGAATTTTGTCACTCACTGACTGACCGATCAGCAAAATTCTAAGGCACTTATAGCAAACATAAAAGCTTCAAATTTAGAATATAATTAGTGCTTAGTGTTATGCTTGGGGAATATAAGGAAAAACTAAAATATTTTGCAATTTTGGTCCAGTTTTCTAGATACATCAACTGCATAATTAACTTTGTAATCCCATATAAATATAAAGGATTACAAAGTTACATTTACAGTGAATAAATCAGTGTACCTGTATATGTATAATATATTGGAATAATAGGTGTAGATAGGTACCTAGATATAACTATCTACAAAAAAGAAATGAGATGCCGTCAAAAACATAACTTTTAAAAATAACCAAGTCTCGCAACTCAGTTCTTCTACCGTAAAAAATTGTGAGATCCATGTAATACAAAGTTGGTTAAATTATTCAGTCCCTAGTTAAAGGTCCTTCTGTCTTAAGTTTTTACGTAATTAGCTAACCTAACAACATCTTATAGTGACCATATCAATATTAAAAATCTTTTATGTTTTAAATAAATAGATTGACTTGGCAATCGCACTAAACAATCTAATTTAATGTAATATGTATTACTTGTGGGATACATTGTGTTTTCATTAATCACGCCTAGAAAACTGTAAATTTAAATCTTAAAAAACGTTTTTATTTTAGGTACTTCCCATAAAAGTAAATGGAGGATGATTTTTTTTTACCCGTCTATTCCATCATGTAGTATATCGTTGGATAGGTCTTTCAAAAACACTGGGGATGTGGACCAACATCACTTCGATTCAGGGGTCCGTTTGCGAAATATTTAGCTTTAAATTTGTATTTTTCATTAGAGTTATGTGTCAAGTATACACAATAGTAGTATATAGTTACATGACAAACATCCAGACCCGGAACAATTATTTGTATGTCATACATATACTTGTTTCGTGCGGGATTCGAACCCGCGGCCCTCAGCGCAGCAACTCATTGCTAAGCCACTGCGCCACGAAGCCGTCATTTTGTAATGTTATTGTAAACTGTTAAAAATAAACATTTTATATGAAGAAAACGACTTATATGCATTACTACCATAGCTTTTCATTTGCGGGATAGGCAGGGAGGATTTTTCTTACTTACTTACTACTTTCACTTAATTTTTAGTTGGTAGTTATTGTATTCAAAGTATTCATATAGCCTCATACAGTTTCATTCGTCACATTCTTGGTTTACGCGGGCGACCTCAGGATAATTTAAGGCAGTGTTGGTTTACCTGAAGGTTCGTGATGGTCATATATGTATATCTTAGGTTAGCACTGCCGGGAATATACAGATATATAGTCAATTATGATCATCTTTGTATCCTTGCCATGTGAATGTTTTAATGTATTTTATTAATTTCAAAATCGAATAGTTTTTTAATCTTTTTTGAATACCACGCCCTATAAGTCTGATTTGAAAAAAGTCCTTTAGTTACGACCTTCCGATTTGGTCAAACCGCGAACTCACTTATTATGCTCATTATCAAGAAAGCCCACGTATTGTGACGGGCAACCGACACGCACTTCGCCAGTTTTTTTAATTTAATTATTATGTTTTACAAAATTGTTAAAGAATGTATTTTCTATAATATACATATAACTTACATTAAAAATTAACTGTATATATATAGTTAATTTTTAATGTATATAAATTTAAACAAATACAAGAAATTATTTAGGTACGTAAACAGTGTTTTTTGATTTTAACATTATTAAAGGAGAATGAGATTTTTGGGTCTGAAGTTAACAAAATGGTTTATACTTTAAAAAAATTGACTTTATTTATCTAGATAAAAAAAAAACAAAAACTGTCTCGTTTTACAATCTAGAATTCAGAAAAAACATAAAAATAAGAAATAATTTATAAAATCATGTATTATCTTAATTTTATTATATATATATTATATTTTTAATATTAACGATTTAATATTTACCTACTCGGATCCAAAAAAAAAAAAAACTAAATAAAAACATTAAAGTTTTCTTATTTACTTTGAAAGATATTTGAACCCAATTGGGAATAAAATTTATTATCCGTATAATGAAAAAAGAAATAAACATTTTTATGTCAATAAATGGATTAAAATAAAGAATCGTTACACTAGTAAAAGTCTCGTTTTTGAACGCTAAATGTCTTTTCATTTTAAAACTTGGGTCAAACTACAAGACTATTTTAAATAAATATTTTGAAGTACATTCTCTGCATTTGTAAAATTAGACTCTCCAGATGCAGACGATATGGTCGGGGCAATACTTTGACGTATAGTCTCTTCATTTGTGAAACGAGTCACTCCAGATATGACAGTCGAGGTGGTCGGTGCAATATATGAAATTTTGTGTGCGGAGCGTTCTTCTGCAGTGGTGAAATGAGGTATCGCAATAGATTGGAACGTTGTAGTATTTTGAATTGGATTTAAGGGTAAGGTAAAATGGGTTTTTTTCACAACGTTTATCGGAACCAATTTGTTTCACAACGTTTATCGGAATTTCAATTTCTTTCTCTAACCGCAGTGTACACTTAACACTTAAAAAATATAATTCGAAACAAAAGTCGAAACCACCAGTTTTAGTGGAAAATCCACGAAGTTGGCAACATTACACAACACTGAGTATCCACACGCGCCAAACGCGCCGCGTTATATGACGTCATCAGCATTCGTCCTTCGATATCGTATACCTACCGCATTTTATAAAATTCGGCGCGTACGGTGCGGGTGTAGTGTGCGAGGTTTCATATGATTTCATACAACGAATTCTAAAATTCGGCGCGTACGGCGCGGACATATGTGCGTTCAGCTTTAGAAGGTATTTGTGAACTCCTATTTTACTGACTTCTTAAAGGAGCACGTGTCAACTAATGTGAAGTTAATAGCTGTGTAATGGATGATTTGTGGCCCACTTTACAGCGCATTGCTGAATATGTCTACCGCTAATCAGCCTTTATATTGCTATTGATAGTGTCTGCATAGCGACTGTTTAAACATTCACTAGATGCTTTGCAGCGGCTTAGAGACTTACTAGTGTATCGAATTAACGGCTTTTACTTTATAGTAGTTCACATAAGTACCTTTAATCAGACTTTATCTGAATAAAAGTAACATATGTGGTACTGTAATCAGTCGGTATAACGGTGTAACATATATTTTATTTGCTTCATAAATATGGATTCGAGTAATTCGTGGAAAATAAAAGCTACAAGCAGGGGCATTAGAAGAAAATTATCGAAAGAGTACCAAAGAATTATGAAGACAAGAAATAAAACGTTCAAGTTGAGAAGTAACGTAAAGCGTGACAAATAGTTTGAAACAGGCTGGTTCCGTACAAAATATTAATCGCAATAGCTCAGAAGAAGTTACTTAGAAGATTTTATTAACGACATGAAAAAAATTTGGATGAAAGTATTCATAATTTCAAAAAGTCTATTATAGTAAAAATTCGTTGCTTTATATGTGGCTCGCCATCTACATAAAAGGTAATCATTCTTTATTTTACCTGTTTAAATCATTATAATGGTGATCATTCTTTTATTATTTGAGTAATGACATTTTGCCTGAAGTGCTAAAATCAACTGCATATTCACATTTCTTAACGCTCTATTGTCGTATTGTAATTTGTTTAAGCGAAGCTTTCCAGAATATGTTTCCACTTGCAGATATGTTGTATATATGAAACATTTTGTAACACATTATAGAGACTTTCATAAAGCCGATTACGTCACAAGCAAGGTGCATAATTTAAGTGACTGAATTAAACTTGTGTTTTAATTGACATGTGACCGCTGAAGTAACAATGTATGGGCCATTGCAAAGTTTCAATGCGTATCCCTTAGAAAACCAGTTGTACATGATCAAAAAAATATTAAGAGTTGGCCGAAATCCACTATCACAGGTAGCCAAAAGATTAGCTGAACTGAATTTGATTGATGTGAATAAGAATATTGCACAAAATTACTCTAAGTGTCCGTTTGTAAATACAAGTAAAAACGGTAGGAAAATTCTACATACAAAAGAATATAAGCTATCTTCAAAAACATGTGACAGGTATATTTTACACACTAATAATGATATTATTGAAATTTAGTTTATAATCGATGAATCAGATGTTTTGGTACATAGTACAAAAATAGAAAATAAAAGTGACTTCTTCACGTACCCGGTGAAGTCATCACGCTTTGGCACATACAAAGCTACGAGTTCGGATGAATGTGCTAACGCTGTCGTCATTTCAGATCTTCGGGAAATAAAATGCAAATTAGTATGTATTAAACATAAAGAATGTGATCATTTTATTTCATATTTATATACTTTGTAAATAAAACAAAATAAATGATTGAACTTATATATATATATTTATTGATTCATTTAGCTCACGTCAAATGGTATTCTGTCAATGTAGGTATCATCTGTCACTGAAAAGTAAAAGGTAACAACACCAAACTTAACAAAAGTATCATTTTTAACCCACAATTTCATGCAACTAATAAAAGCTACATCACAGCAAATTACTTATTAACAAAGTATTTAAAACTTGAACATAAAACAAAAGTACTGTTAATAAAGATATACCAAAACAACGACAACTGAAACCTACATAAACATAACAGTCTAGGATCACAATAGCCTTTAATCATAATATAGTCACTGGCAATGACATAATTTGAGCTTACTTCATCATACTAGTTAACAAGAACAGTAAAATTGTATGTGTAGGTAAAAAACAATAAATTATTTACCTACACATTCAGGCAACTAATAAAACCTACTTCACGTGGAGTATTTAAAACCTGAACATAAAACAACATTAGGTACCATTAATAAAGATATAACAAAACAACGAAAACTGAAGCCTATATCATATGATAATAACATATTCTAGCTAGAATCATATTAGCCTTTAATAGTAATAACAGTCACGCGCAATAACATAATATGATGAAACGAAGACTGCAAAAGATTACCAGTCTTCTTGATTTGTTCGTCTATAAAACTACCAAAATTAGCACAATGAGACCACATCGTTCTCATCGTTTTCTGGTGAACTGTTATTACTTATAATATTCTCTATGACTCTATCTCTAACTTCCTGTTTGTCCTCCGTCTCTAATGTGTTTTGATCTCGTTGTATATTATTTACGACTTGTTTTGTAGTAGAGTCATTTTTTTTTGGCAGGATATTTATTTTTTCGACATTTCGTCACTGACGCTCTTAGGTCTCTCACCGATTTTCTCTTTCCTGAATTTTTTAAAGCAGTCTTGAAAAATATTTCCGAAGATTCTAATTAAAATGCAGCATCCCACGAATGAACCATGTAAAACTTCCTTAATCATTTGTAGTTTTTAGCAGCAGATAAATTCCCGAGAAAGTAATGTGTCAAGTATGGATAAACAAATGTTTTACCATCCAGTGGAAGGCGAGCATAAAAATTATAGTCGTATTTTTAATTAGACGAAGCCAACTGACAGTAGCTAATGTCACTTTGTAAAATAATGTTGCCATATTTAAAGTAATAGTGATGCGTTCAGTTCTCGTTCAATCAGATGAATGAACAATGAGTGTGTATAGTTAATCATTTCAAACTATAAAAGAATATTATTTCTATTTTACAATAAAATTGTATAAAAGTGCTCTGATATAAGTTACTAGTAGTATGTAACTACAATCAGTTTTTTGAGGTTTTATTACAAAGCGCGGCGCGGCGACTACTGCCAACACCGATCAACGCCGCGCGCGTCGGTCGCCATTTTGTTTGTTATTCGGCTTCTAACCTCTGGTCTGATAGCACGAATGTTTTTTCTGCGCTCACGCTGTTTAGTTATTGTTTTTGTTAAGTTTTTCGTTACGTTGTGTTTGTGGTAATTGTTGTGTTTATTTGTTGCTATATTGTTTCGTACAAATGATATGGATCCTCAACCAAGCACGTCAAGCCAAAGCTTGTCTCCAAGAAAGAAGAGACCACGGATTGCTTTAAGCGTTACCGAAAAACTTATGATACAAAACGTCTACAAACACGTATTTGAGGAAAAAGCTGCTTCACTATTACCTATTGAGGCCCCCGAAAAAAAAGAATGTGTTTCGAAAACAGCTGACATTTTGGGAATTGGTGTGACCTCAGTTTACAGTGTGTTAAAAGAATGCAAAGAAAATGAACAATTTAAGTCTCCCGAGAAACGTGGACCGAAACACAGTTTCAAAGATAAATTAGACGATTTTACTTTTGCCGCTATAAGGCGAAAAGTACATAATTTTTTTTTATGCAAATGAGTCACCCACCATTATAAAGGTAACTTAAACTTTAATCCTTCTACTGCATTATATTCTGTGTCCACCATAATGTTCTTTGTAAAACCAAAGTATTAGATTGCGTAGATTTCCTTACTCAAAACATATTTTTATTACTTTACAGATTCTTAAGGTTGTCAATGAAGACCCAGACTTACCCAATTTTTCTTGGAGTACATTAAGAAATGTTATGAAACATTTAAATTTCAAATATGTCACAAAATCAAGACACAGCATTTTAATTGACAGACAGGACATTATTCTATGGCGCCAGCGATACCTTCGAAAAATTAAAGAGTATCGAAGGGAAGGAAGGTATATTTATTACCAAGATGAAACCTGGATCAACGAAGGTAATTACAATTTTCTGTTTTCTTTACATTAAATTGTACTTTCAATAATTAATTGATATTTTTCACTATCTTGAAGGTCATGCACCGAAGAAGGCATGGATTGACCAGACAGTGTTATCGTCCCGCCAGGCCTTCCTAGATGGCTTGACCACTGGCTTAAAACAGCCTTCAGGAAAGGGCAAACGATTAATTATCGGCCATATAGGCGGGGAAGAAGGATTCGTAGAAGACAGCTTATTAATATTTGAAGCCAAAAAAAATAAAGAAGATTATCATCAAGAGATGAATGCCGATTCCTTTGAGAAGTGGTTTAGGGGGGTCTTGCCAAAACTAAAACCAAATTCCGTAGTAGTGATGGATAATGCCCCCTACCACTCCAGGAAACTAGAATCGCTGCCTAAAATGTCTTGGACTAAACCTAGAATACTAGAGTGGCTAACGAGCAAAAATATTTCATTCGAAGCAACAATGGTTAAAGCTACTCTTATAGACATTGTACGGCAGCACAAGCAAGAACATTGCGATAAGTATGTTGTGGACGAGATGGCAGCGCAGCATGGGATAATTGTTTTACGTCTGCCCCCATACCACTGTGAGCTCAATCCCATTGAGTTGGTATGGGCGCAGGCTAAAGGATATGTTGCAAGAAATAACAAAACCTTCAAAATGACAGAAGTAAAAAAACTTTTTGAAGAAGGACTTCAACATATCACACCTGAAAAATGGAATAGCTGCGTGTCTCATATAATTAAAAAAGAAGACAAAATGTATGGTCTCGACCACATGATTGACAATGTTACTGACAGATTTTTAATTAATGTCACCGAAAGCGATAGTGATGATTTTTTATCTGATAATGAATAAAAACAAATTATGTAATAAGCGATTTTTTTTATTCTCATTACCTACCTATAATTGTTATATTTTATACATCTATAGTTTCAACTACATGATGTATTGAAAATAGGACAGTCTTACAAGTTTCCTCGCAATATTTTCCTTAATGTTTAAAACACTCGGTATTCAGTATAGGTAGATATTATAGGAACATAGTCGTCGAAAACTCGTTGGTATGTACAAAGCACGACTAAAATTCGAACCCCGTACCCGATATCGGCAGTTCAGCACACTAACTATTCACTAGACAATCGAGGCAATTTCATTAATTCAGGAGTTTTTCAATCATTCACTTTGTCACAACACTATTTTTATTTCATCAAAAACTGACAACACAGTAAACGTCAGTTGACTTCGTCTAATTAAAAATACGACTATACAAATATTTCTTAAGTTTCTTGTATTCGAATTTATCTGCTAGTTTGACTTCTATAACGCACCCAACTGACGATGGTATTTAATTATATTAAAGCAAAAGCTCTCGGCTTTATCTTGACGGACATCTTTCAATAAAGTCACTTGTATAGGTTGTTCGTATCTTGCCTGGTTCAGTTTTTCTGATATGGAGCAGATATTATGCAGATTTTGTTCACCATATTTTCTATAATTTTATTTTGATTATGAATCATATTAAACATCGTATCAATTTTGTCCAAAAGCATATTCTGGTATTCAAAAAACTTGTAAAATTACTTCTCCAGTATTAGGCGTATTTGTTGTTTCCGGGTATGAAGTTAGTGTTTGTCTGAAAAAAAAAACATATAAAAGAAATATACACTACTGACAGCAGATGGCACATGGCTCTCGTAGTTAAAAAATTAGTAGTTAAAAAAAGCTCGACGAGGTGGGCAAGCTCTTTGAAAGAGTAATTGCAAAAGGATTTTACCACCCGCAAAAAAAAAGGGATGCAAAAATACCTTTGCAAGTAAAATCTTATTCCTTGGATTTATTAACTTGAAACTTAGCACGTATACGAACATAAGTAAATAAAAAAGATTAGCATTTTTAGTTTTTTTAAACTACTCTACATTGGTAATGTAGATGGTTTTGAAGTAGTCATTTTTGGTGACAAAAAAATGTTCATGAGACTCTCCCGCAGCCTATACCGCTAAATATAGAATTGAAATATTTCGTTTATGTTTATGTTGCTGTACAATTTATTTTACAATAAAAAATAATATATTTATTTATATATTAACATCTTTCTACCCAATTTGAAAGGTAGGGCTAAATAATATCGCTTTGATAATTTTGAACTAGAAGTTATCCATGCGGTGGCTTTAGTATAATAATACGGATCCCTAAAGAGTCTGTATAACAACTGTTTAATTGTTCATATTATTGCTAAAGGTAGAGTTTGTGAACCATTAAAAGTAAAGAAAACAGCTTATAGCTGCATACAGTTCAGATATGTAATTTTATCCAGTTTTTTGCTGATGAACAGTACAATAGTGAACTATCAGACAGCTTTTTGCAGAATATAAGAGTTTTAACTATTCACGTCGCTGTTTAACACGAATCCACCATTTTATTGTATAACCTATAAATATACTGATTCATTTTTCAACTTTTATAATGTTTTTTGTATGAATTAGGAATGTATTGTATTCGTTTTTACTTCCTGATATCATAATAATAACTTTTTACCTCATAATTCTTTTCAAAGCATTAAAAATGGTTTAGTAAAGTTATCATCACTGCTTATTTATATCACAAAACTGATTAAAAACAGAATATTTTCGTGGCGCACTAAATTTTCTTAGATAATATATATGTATAATGTCAGTAAAATTACATTCCCAATCATTTTTCTTTTATTAATATGTAAAACAATGTACTTACCAGGGAATATGAATATTATCCATGTATAATTCACTCCACGAAACAAGTGTTCAATTGGCAGCTAAGGGTTATATTTGCTTCTATATGTCTGCTACTTCAAATATATGTTCACTTTTTCATACAGGCCAGCAAGCAGCCTTTTCCGGTTTAACACATGTATTAAGAGCGTATGTGACATATTTTCTGAATAAAGAGTAACTTGTGATCTCTTAGTCAGTCGATATTCAGCGCATAGTACTGTCGTTACCCTTTATAACACTGTTAAATTGCTGCTACACAGCTCCTAAGCAGCTATGTGAACTTAAAGCTGAATAATTTGTGCCCATTTAAGAGTTATGAGTGCTGCACAAGGCTCTACTCAGCCCTTATGCAGCTTTTATATTCAGCTTTAATCGTGATGGGGATCCGTTATTCGGCTTATAAGCAGCCTCTTGTGCTACTTGGGTTGTGGACGATAAATCCGAAACCTCCTTGGGACAGATGGTCGCCCTCCCGGTAATAGAGCAAGTTGCCGGATTCGAGGATTACCGTTTCCTCCCCCTGTCTTCGAACTTCGGATAATCCATCTCTATATGCCAGCGTAACCTGTCTATCTCTTCTTCCAGCTCCACAGTCTTCTCGTCAGTCCTCAGGGTACGTGCGTTGTATGTTGCCAGGTCGAGTCATCGTAGGTGGCAACCGAACCTCCACCGGAGATTCTTAGCACCCCCTGCCCCGCCGTTACCATGGCCGCCACCGTAGCCAGGAATAGCGGGGCCGCCGGGGACTGGGGGCCGTCTCTTAGTAAATTTATCCATTTGGGGGGTATTTGCCATAGTTGCCACGCTTGGCGAGCGGGTTGGCAACCGCAGTTTTTTTATTGTATTTTTGCCGTTATCAGGAAGACGCTGCTGCCCATCTCCTGCCCGTTTCCCTTTGTCGCCTTTTACGACACCCACGGGAAGATATGGGGTAGTGGATATTCTTAACCGCCACTACACGGGTAAAATTCGTATTGACACATAAATATATGTACTATCTATCCACTATGACTGGCATAAATTCAGGGTCCATCTTTGAAGCTATTTGGTATTGTCAAGTTTATGGAGCAACTTGCTGAAAACATATTAAGGTATTTATATCTAAATGCAGTTAAATGAATCGCTCTTCTAAGCCTATGAAGCTACATCAAATATAGAAGTTTTCTTAAATTCCTCGACCCATTGGTGCTAATTTTCTTTTAACATACACAAAAACTTCATTTGTGTATTTACTCTATCTATTATTTAATTTAGAGGCTGTGCTGTAGTTTACGGTCGCACGATTTTCGTGATAATTTTAATTTTAATAGGTAGGTAACAGATCATTGAAGTAAATGCTAGAAGGATTTTCTGCGGAAACTCATAGTTTTCGAGAAATTAATTTTTTAAGTTTTATAGGTTAACTACTAGGAATCGTATAGAACAGTATTGTTTTGGCTTTCGGCCCTTGACATTTACATAATGACATTCTAAAGCATTAGAAAGAGACAACACAATGGTTGCATCTCCTTTTACCGCGTGTTATTTCAGACCTAAAAATTTTTTTTGGCTGTATATGGTAAATCTTTGCTTTAAAAAAAAAGGAAACACTGGCTGTCAATGTTATATGATAGAATTGTTCATTCCATTGCCTTTGTGCTCTTGGCGTCGTTGTTTTTTGTGCGTGAGATTTGTTTCGTTAGTCCGGGTTGACACGATAAGAGTTGGCTCGGACCGAGTGCACTCGGATTACTACTCGGACGTTACTCGTATCGTGTAAACATGTAATCCGAGCGTACTCGGACGCCGGCATCTAATCCGAGTGGAATCGGATGATGCTCTGTTTTCCCCTTTTACTCGGATCTCAGCTCGGATCATTTTAATTAAAAATGGCGGCGTCAAGGAAAAAGTGGACGGAACGTGATACTGTAAGGTTCGTGGAACTGTATGAAGAAGAACAAGTGTTGTGGAATGTGCGACTCAAAGACTATAAAAACAAAGATGCCCGGAATGCCGCTATTCAGCGCATTATACATAACCTCAATATGGAGGTTACAATTCAAGAGGTGAACACGAAAATAAATAACATTCGTAGCACATACGCCCAGGAAAAAGTAAAAATTAAAAAATCTACCGGGACCGGATCAGGAGCTAATGATGTGTATGTTCCTTCGTTGGCTTGGTACGAAATCGCCGACAGATTTTTATCTGGGGTCATAAAAAGCAGGAAAACGTATCAGAATGTGGTAAGTTTATTTATTATAATAAAACAATAAACATTTGTATTTAATTAATTAGCTGTTTTATAATGTCACGTTAAAATATAAGAACACAGATATTCTTAAAATATTCTGCTACTTTGCCACGGGACGGAGCCTTCTCCAATGAAATAATTTTTATAATTGATTCTTCTTTGCTCTGCCAACCGAGATGGATGATTACTACCTTGATTCACAACATGTGCAATATAATTTGAACTAGGTTCCTGTCTCCACGAACCCGGTCTGTCATCTGTGTCCATTGTTCCCACTGGTGCATAATAGTGCATGGCTGTCTTCATGAGCCAGTTGTGAAGTGCACAAGTTGCTTTAACAATTTTGTCAACTTTGTCTGGACACAAATATATTGGAGTCCGGTATATTCGAAATTTTGACACCATTATGCCAAATGCATTTTCTACTATTCTTCTGGCACGAGAAAGACGGTAGTTAAAAGTTTTCTCTTCGGCTGTCAATGTTAATCTTCGAGAATATGGTTTCATCAAATACTGTTTCAGTGGAAAAGCTTCGTCTCCTAAAATGACACCCCAAAAAGGAAAATTCAAGAGTCCCATCTTCCAATTTCTCTTTAAGTATTGAATTACTGAATATTGAAGCATCGTTTAATCTACCCTGGCTGCCCACATCAATATATGTAAAACAGTAGTTCCCGTCTACCAGAGCCAAAAGTACGGTACTAAAGTAACCTTTATAATTAAAAAAGTCACTTCCACTGTCGATTGGTTGTTGTATATTGACGTGCTTGCCATCTAAGGCTCCACAACATCCAGGAAAATTCCAACGGTTATCAAACACTCGAAATATTTGTCCATTCTTCAGTTGTCTTTGGGATCTGAAAAAAAAAGGCATATTTTTAATTTTCTATTATTGTTTTGTTACAGGAGAATTCAGATAACAGCTCTTCAGATCCAGACATTCCAACCGCACCTTCACCAGACATTCCAGCCGCACCTTCACCAGACATTGCAATAGAATAGAATAGAATAGAGTGATTTTTATTCAATATGGATTATTACATAATACTTATTGAAAGTCATTATTTTATTTACCACTGGTTCGGAAAATACCTCTGTCCTGGGAAGAACCAGCAAGAAACCCAGCGGGACTTTTTTTTTAAACATAATTTCACTTAACAATAATTTTGATTATACAATTTTAAATGAATTTTCATAGAACCAGCATGGTGGCGATCACCTTATTCCCAGGGGTTATTTTCATTCATGTATTCCTTGATATTATAATAACCCTTTTTGTACAGTTTATCTTTAATAAAACTTTTAAACTTGTTTATTGACAAACTTTGAACATGTTCTGGGATTCTGTTGTAAAAGCGTATACATTGCCCCATAAATGAATTACTAATTCTGTGGAGTCTTGTAAGTGGCATTACAAGCTTATGTTTGTTCCTAGTGTTTAAGGTATGAACATCCTTATTCTTATTAAAGCTATTTATGTTTTTATGTACATACATTACATTTTCATAAATATATTGCGATGCCAAAGTTAATATGTTTATTTCTTTAAATTTTTCTCTAAGGGACTCTTTACAATTTAGATTATAAATCGCCCGTACGGCTCTCTTTTGCAAAACAAATATAGCTTCAATATCAGTCGCATATTACCCCATAGCAAAATTCCATAAGACATTACGCTATGAAAGTAACTAAAATACACTAACCTAGCTGTCTCAACATCTGTGAGACTTCTAATCTTTCTTACAGCATATGCTGCAGAACTAAGTCTGCTTGCTAATTTACATATATGGGGGCCCCATTGAAGTTTCGCGTCAATAGTAATACCGAGAAAAACAGTGGTATCCACAAGACTCAACTCCTCCCCATTTAAGAGCACATTGGTTTTCGAATGTTTTACATTAGGTATTGTAAATTTAATACATTTTGTCTTATTGCCGTTTAAGAGCAAATTGTTGGCGTTAAACCAATGTACTAGTTTCGATAGAGCATTATTTACATCGTCATATTTAATTGACTGACGTTTCAGTTTGAAAATTAAAGAGGTATCGTCAGCAAATAATACTATAAATCGCCCCTTCACCAGACATTCCAATCGCCCCTTCACCAGACATTCCAATCGCCCCTTCACCAGACATTCCCATCGCCCCTTCATCAGATATTCTCGCCGAACCTTCATCGGACATACCAGGACCTCTTCCACCACCGGCAGATCTTCAAACGCCATCATCTTCCCAGCAGTTAAATAGTGAAATATTCATTAAGCCACAAAATACTATCAAGAAGAAGCGACCACTTAAACGACCATTAGTACCTCAACATATCGAGAAGTCTATTGAAACACTTAATAATATCAAGGACCAAGTACTGTGTCATAAAGAAATAGAAGATGAATTCTCCCTTTTCGCCAAAAATATCGCCAGCCAGCTCCGACAGTTGCCCCTAATAGATGCTCTAGATTTTCAGTCTGAAATAATAGAAATAGTAAAACGGAAAAGAATAAATCGAATGCAATTAGGAAACAATTCTACGACATCGAATGAATATACATTTGAAATACCAGAACATTTATTCAATAATCTTGAATCTCAGATTCATATTCAACGTGACGGAACAAGGCAAGAATCATCACAACTTGTTGTAGTAAATGATGCATTACAAGAAGAAGGCATCGAAGTTCAGATCCAACGTGATGCAACAAGGCAAGAAACATCACCAGAATTTGTAGAAGATGATCAATTACAAAAAGCAATTCGAAGCATTGGTGGGATTCAAAATAATGAGAATTATCGCTATTTTGCTAAACAATAATTAAGATTACTTTAACTGTAGGTAGCTTGATATTAAATAAAAATTTCACTATGATTTCTTGTTACTGACCTTTATGTACTCCTCCAACCCTTCATATATTGCATCTAGCACTTCTGGCAGAAACTTGGATATGGTGCTCTTTGGAACTCGAAAAGAACTTTCTAAACTTGGAAAACTATCTCCAGTTGCTAAATAGCGCATAGCTATTTGTAGCTTTATTTTGGCAGTTAGAGCAGCTCTCATGACTGTATCAGCTCTCTGTATTTTCGTCGTTACTTTTTGTAACAGATAGTCAAATTGTTCACCGTTCAGCCTCAAATGATTCTTGTAAGTGGCCTTGTCGTCCATGCGTACTTCTCGGAGAAAATTATCCGATGCTCCCAGCTTTTCACGCCTTAATATCCATTCGCGGGTCCAAATCGATCTCTTCTTGCGTTCCTTCTTTCTTTTTACATTGCTTGTTTCTTTGCTTATATGGTTCAACTCTTTTATTAGTATATCTGCAACAACTGCGACACCTTGCAACAGCAGATCAGTCTGTTCCATGTTGAGAAGATCAGTGTGTTCCGTGAGTTGACACAAAATTGAATGAACTTTGATAAGAGTACACTATGATCGTGTAAACCACTATAGGAGTACACTCGTATGACGCTGACTCGTACGAGTGTACTCTGACGTGACTCGGTCCGAGCCAACTCTTATCGTGTAAACCCGGCCTTATTTGCTCCCAACCTGACCCTTGCATTGTACCTTGTGACTTGTACCTGTTTTGACGATTTTACCTGGCATTGTATTTGGACTACGAACCTTATACGAACGACGACCCTTGCTTTCATATACGGACCTTTTTTTATTTGAGACGGCAGACAACAAGCAACAACCCTCAGCCGTCAACTAGTGCCGTTTGTGACGCGCGCGCTTCATCATCAACCGAGACTGAGGCTGTTTATACCGACGGAGTATACGAGCATAGGAGGTTGTACGCGGAAAAATTAATAAAAATGCCGAATTGGACCATGCTTTTCAAAAAGCTACAAACTCGGGAGCAATGTGTGGAGTTCGCAGAAGAACATGGCCTGATCCCTAAAAATAAAATGTGCCGCCATCATCGCATCCCGATGCGAATTTTATATGGGAATTGTAAGAATGTTGGCCAATTTATATGCACTAAAGGCAACTGTCGGGCACGCTCGAAAGTTTCTCGAGCTAAGGACACGTGGTTCGAAAACGTGAAGTTATCGATGCTGCGTGTCTACTTCTTAATGTACGCCTTTGCCCACCGATGGTCATATGACAATGTAATATTTGAGGATCCGGAAAGAGATACGGAAGGCTGCCTCTCAATGGCAACAATAGCCGACTGGTATAGCTACTGTCGTGAGACAGTAGTTATATACCAGATAAATGTACAAAAAAATATAGGTAAAATTGGTGGCCCTGGCAAGGTGGTCCAAATCGATGAAAGCAAATTTGGAAAGAGAAAATATAAGAAAGGTATTTATATTTTTTAATGGTGTTTTAAGTTGGTTAAGTTTTTTGATATCATGTTTGACAGCCCGATTCAGAGCAATCCGACTCGGACAGATTAGGTTAGAAGGTTATTATTATTATATTAAGTATATTATTATTATATTAATTATTATTATATTAAGGATAAGGTAGAAAAATAACCACGAAGGCTTTTATAACCACTTTTTTTATAACCACCCAGAAATACTGGCCCTACATAGCAGGAGTCAATTGACCTAGCTTGGTAGGTAAACAATATATATTGATATACAAAATTTTTAAGGCGAAACCGAGTTCATGGAGACGGATATTATTTATATTTGAATTGTTTTTTAAATAATATTTTTGTGATTTGTTCTAGGACGACACATTGAAGGCCATTGGGTCCTTGGACTTATTGAAGATGGGAGTGAAGACCTTCGGCTAGATGTTTGCCCGGAGAATGTGCGCTCAGCAGAAGTGTTGGTGCCCCTGATCCAGAAGCATGTGATTGAGGGGTCAATTATACATACGGACTGCTGGCGTGCATATGATTGCATATGATGAGGTGAATCACTCGGACCCAGACAATCCTTTTGTTGCTCCAGATGGAACTCATACATAAAGGATTGAGGCACAGTGGCGTGTCGTTAAAAAGTATTATAAACATAACATAAATAACCCTAAAGATTTTTCCGATAGTATTGTAGAATATATGTGGAGACGAAGAATACAAAGAAATAAAAAAGATTTATTTTTATCACTTATAGAGGCCATAAACTTTGTTTATAAATTTAAATAAAGAATTTATTTTTACTCTTTTGTTTTATTTGTGCCTACATAGTTCTCATGTAATATATAATATACAGGGTGTTTTTGGAACGCTCCCGAAAACTAAGACAGGCAACAACACCAAGTATACCTTTGATCATGGGTCACAAATAAATTCGATCCTGATGAAAAAAAAATCATCTTTTTACAAGGTTTTATTAGCTTTATTCACGCGCCATCATGTTAGTACAGCTAAATGAAACGATAATTTCATAAAAAATATCATGAAAATACTGAAACATAAAACCAGCAGTGGAATGACTGAATTGATATCACCTGACCTGAGCTAGATAAAGGTCAATGTACGCGCGAACACAAATTCGCGCGGCCCGCAACTAGCGGGCCTTCCCACAATACCTAATAATTTACAACACGTGTCTAAATACCTAACTTATCTACTTAACCTACTATTTTGCCACTGTGCTTATCTCCACGTAGCCACTTTAATCCGAATTTACAGGTTAAATAACCCAAATAACTGGTTCGATTCCCCGCTAATGAAGAAATACTTAAATGAAATGTAACCAAGGTTGGAGTCATGCGTTTTTATTCATCATGTAGGTATGTTTATTATTCTCGTGTATTCAGTTATGTACCTATTCAGATTAGTCTAGTACTAAGTTATTTAAAAAAAAATAGTTATGAAACAGCTTACTGCTCTAAATCCTCCGTGGTCTTATGAGATGCCGCTCAAATTGTGCTCCATTCATTTCAAGGCAGACTTGGGTGCAGGCGGGGCATCATCGTGTGGTCTTCGACACAGTCCGTACGTAGTTTCTCGAAAGCATCCACGATCCTTTGGCGCATTTCTTCAGCACTATCACATTCACGATTAAAAACCCTTTCTTTCACATACCCCACAAAAAGAAGTCTAACGGAGTCAGATCTGGTGAGCGAGGTGGGCAAGCGTGTGGTCCTAGTCTGCCGATCCAGCGATCATCAAATAGCTCATTGAGGCGCTCACGGACGAACCTCACGAAATGTGGAGGGGCACCATCATGTTGGATCTATGTGCGGCGATATTCAGCCAACGATAGGTCGTTTAAAATGTCAACCAACTGTTCATTTATAAAGTTTAGGTATCGCTGTCCGTTCAGTCGCTCTGGCAGAAACACTGGTCCCAGTATGCGATCCTTAAATAAACCTGTCCATACGTTAACCGACCATCGGGTTTGGTGCCCGGTTTGTCGAACAGCGTGCGGGTTAACCTCTGAATACACGTGTGTATTTCTTCGGTTCCACAGGCCGTTTCTGGTAAATGTCGACTCATCCGTCCAGATAATGTGATCAATGGAACCAGGCACACGTTGTTGCTGATATAATAACCAACGGCAGTATAATAACCACTATAAACGTACGCGTTAGGCATTATTAAAACAAAAAAGAATCCAAAAACGTAACAAAAACTTTAATATCAACACGTAATCACAAGTAAATTTATTAAACAAAACGATTGAACTGTCGCTCGCGCACGCGTGTACAAAATCAACACCTGAAACCTACTGCGTCACAAGCGTGAGGCGACAGGGTTAGGCATTCTGCCGTCATAATAAAAAAGGAAGTAACTAACAAAAACGTAAAATGGAAATAAAAAATAAATTGATGAATTTTTCTTTCAGACCCCGTGTCTAAAGTATATTAAAAGGTATCTATATTGAAATATATACGTAGAGACATGAAGATTTTAAGGACGAACTTATTTTTTTTTTAAATTTGTTTATTTATTTAAATAAAACGAATTTTCCTTTTCATCTTAGATTAAAAAATACACCTGGCAACACAAAAACATCGAAGGAAAGACGCATATAACTATTTGGGTCTTCCCAACCTAATAAATAAAACAAAACTACCATTCATTTAACATTTTTACATATTTTGGAAAGGTCATTTGAAGTTGAGAGGACGCTAATAGTAATTTACTACTTTTTTCTTAGTAAATATTAGAAAAGCATTGGTAGTGAGACACAAAAAATAACAACCCGCAACTCTTGAGTAATGATTTTAAAGGGGATATCATACAAGACTTACTACGATAATAATTAAAAATTAAAACATTTGTACAACCGACTTTAATATAAATAATTAAGGATAACTCAAAAACTATTGGTCTGACCTCGATCAAATTTATATGGGACCACATGTGAAACACCAGCTCTTAATAATAAGATATAAGCTCTTAATAATAAGATATAAAATAATAAGACAAGAATAATTTAAATTTAAGTAATCGATGCAAATATTGTTAAAGATGACGTAGCAACTGGTTAAATAAGTCTTTTCTTTTATGTTGAATTTGTATAAGTCTTTTCAACTAATAAAATGTCATCTGTGATCAACAGCTACGTCTAAAATTCTGACGATAATTTCTAAAATATTGATATTAGTGAATATTAAAAAAATTTAGTAGATGCGTCTTCTTATCATGAGTCGAATGGTATATTTAACTCATTTATTCGAAAATTGTTAGATGCGCCCTTTTTTCTTATGACCGTAGCATTGCTTCATACCGAGCTAGATACAGGTCGACAGCGGAGTGAGTGTGGGTACAGTCGCGTTCTAAAGTACTACATGGTATTGGGCTATTGTTTTATAATATTATAGTAATTAATTGTTTTATTGTAGAATCATAATAGGTGTTTTACTAGCTACTTAGAACTTTGGAAGAGGTGGGAATTAAAAATAGATAATGTTTACTTGAGCATTGTTTGTTATTTCTATCGTAAAATATAAAGTAGTTTGTAACAAAAAAACTTAAGCTAAGGGTGACACGCCGTCCATTATGACGTCTTGGGTCACATGGAAGCCAGATGTTGATGGTGTGTTGGTGTTACTGGATGCTACTTCATCGTCACTTTCATCTTCGCCTGAGCTTCCGTCATCAGGTCGATCACATGGTAATTTTTTCGGTATTCTTCCTCAACAATTTTAACTTTACTGCACAATTTTCCCCATTCACTTTTTCGTGTCGCAAAGTAAGCTGTGTATGCGACTGTATTTTTGGAGCGAACAAAGCGCGGGAACCAATAGCATGCAGGCACAGTAATACTGGCCAATATGTGATAAATCGCTCAGTGCCCAAGTTCAAGGCCAGCGTTCTTTTTTCACCGTTCGCGCGTACATTAACCTCCATTAGTCAGGTGATATCAATTCAGTTTCCACTGCTGGTTTTATGTTTCAGTCTTTTCATGATTTTTTTTATGAAATTATCGTTTCATTTAGCTGTACTAACATGATGACGCGTGAATAAAGCTAATAAAACGTTGTAAAAATATGTTTTTTTTTTCATCAGGATCAAATTTATTTATGACCCATGATCAAAGGTATACTTGGTGCTGTCGCCTGTCTTAGTTTTCGGGAGCGTTCCAAAAATACCCTGTATATATATATATATATATATATATGAGTTCAGGCCAGAACAAAACTGGCGACACATCAGGTTTGGTAAGAATTGTGTCCGTTGAACGTAGATCAGCCCCAGAATCGAACCCCTGTAAGTAAGAAGGTCGAATGTAAAGCGTCAGACGGGGTAGAGAAGATGAGAGAAGATTAGAGCCTCCTCCCCACTTGATTTAAACAAATACCATATTAAATTAATCAATATCAATATTTTATAGGTTAGGATAGATTTTTTAATATATTTCAGAAACTATACGTTTCCGCATCCCCCCCTTTTAGGGGGGGTTCACCACTAAACCCCCCACCCCCACCCCAACGACCTCCCACCACCTCCGCGTGCGACCGTAAACTAAAGCACGACCATTTTTTTGTCTTGTAAACAAACAAGTATAAACTTTTTTGCTATTAACTAATTTTGCTACCAAAAATTATTTTAAAATATATAACCACAAACTTTATTCTTACAGTAGTGATGCAACTCGAACTCTGTTTTCACTCGATTCAATCGAGTGAATTTGTGTAACTCGGTACTCGAGTGAAAATAAATTTTACTCGAGTCCGCTTGCACTCGAGTTACCGAGTCAACTCGGCGCACCGCACCGTGTAGATTTGGAGAGCGCTAGATAATGTCAGTTCACCAATTCACTTGTAGTATAAGCCGCCGCGGATGTCGTCACTGGTTACATCCAAATTCTAACTTGCACCTGGCATGTTGTAGTCGAATAAGAACTTAGTTTGATTTATTACATCATGATTGTGCTATCATTGTTGTTTATTTTTGTTACTTCATAAAAGTAGTGCATAACATGAAAGGTGATTTAAATATACTTGTTTATTTAAAGTATGAATGATAACAATGCAACAACAAAACAAAATCGTCAGTGTGGCATTATTTTTTAAAAATGGAAGCGATTTGTAAGATATGCGAAAAGCACTTTATAGATTTTAAAATACTACACATGTCTGTAGTAAATGAAAACATGGAAATACTACAAATAAATAAATAATAATTATTTGTATTTTATTTCACATCATTTTTTTCTTTTTTAAAAAAAAAAACGTTACCCCCACATTAGGAGTTTCTCCCGTGTCGTGGAGGCAGTTTACAAACATAAATTACACGAGGACAAACATCCAGACCCGAAACAATTATTTGTAGGCCATACAAATACTTGTTCCGTGCGGGATTCAAACCCGCGGCCCCCAGCGCAACAACTCATTGTAAAGCCACTGCGCCACGGAGCCGTCGATATTGCCGCATATTACTTATTTAATCAAGGTACCTATTTATAAATGCTTAATAGCTCAAAAACTCAAGTACAACTAGAGTGACATGATAAATTATTATTAACTTGCGTTACTCGAGTCACTAAATTCTACTTGAATCGCATCTTTATCTTACGGTCGATGCAGTGTCTGTCTAGAATTTAGTGATTAACTCGACTTATTAAATCGAACAATTTATTGATATATTATGTAATATCAATAAACTGATTAAGTATAATTGTCGTAAAGTTAGAGTGATATTATTTTATGAAGATTGTCTATACGCAAACCAAAAATATATAACTACGTATTAAGTTTAGTAATAATAATTATGTTGGATGGAAAACAATAAATGTAATTTGTAACAAGCTGACACAGCTTCATTCCGCCAATTCGAGTTGCGTAACTGGAGTACTATTCGACTCAAGTTAACTCGTATCGAGTTTCTTCCGAATTAGCACATCTCTACTACAATTTTTTTTAATATAACATTAGCAGAACCAATAACCTGAACACAAATATCAAAACAATTCTTTTTTTCTGATTTCTTGATTCCGTTTAGATTTTCATACGATCTTTATGCTATTTTCAATAATAAATTGGTATCTTTTTTTGTATATAATACCATTGAATGTCGCGAAAATTTCTAGTGGGCCCAAAAACGATTGACTCCTTTGAAACTTCAAAAACAAGGACAGTTAGTAAATTATTTGTACAGCCTTTCAAAGCGTTTCAGATCAAACTACGCTTGTGGGAGTTACAGATGCTGTCTGGTAACAGTTACTATTTCAACACGCTCTCTGCGTATGAAAATATTGCCTATGCTCATATGCTGAAGAACTCAAGTTACTGTCGGAACAATTTTCGAACAGATTTAGCGACTTCAAAAACATGGAAGACTGTTTCAGTTTATTTGCTACTCCTACAAAATATAATGTACAAAATGCTCCAATACACTTACAAATGTATTTGATCGAGATTCAAGAAAACTCACTCCTAAAATCAAAATTTGAAGACGTAGAGTTGTGCAATTTCTACAAAAAATATAGAAAAAGACAATTTTCCGCAGCTTAGAAAATTCGCAAGAAGATTAATTTGTGCGTTTGGCAGTACCTACTTATAAATGCGAACAGTTCTTTTCATTGATGAAAGTTAATAAATCAATACATCGTACAAGACTGACTGACGATAATTTGGAAAATTCTTTACTTCTTTGTATCATTGATTTCGGTGTATTTAACTTTCGTAGTTTGTAACAATTGGAAATTTAACGATTTAATTCTGTGGTCACAGATCAGACAATGATAAGTACATTTTTGCTCAGTATAACTTAATTAATATAGGTATAATCGCCAAAAAAATGCTCTTTCATTTGGTCATATCAGGATAACTACATGCAAAATATTACTGTTGTATTGAATACTAATCAGATTATGATAACTTTTATATTTTAACTTTTGTTTTTGTCATATTGCGTTAAGTGATTTTATTTAATTTAGATCTAACCGATTTTATTAATCAGAATATGACAAAAGCACACTTATCAACTTATGATCAAAAATTACTCGGTTAGCGGGAAACATGTCATAACATGTCGTGTCATTATTGTTTCGCGTACTGCACATTTCGTAGTTTATTGTTAGTTTTCGTTATTTCGCCGGTAAAGGAACATTAATATAGGTTATAATTACTGTTCAAATGATGATTGCTCGATGTAAGAAGTCGTTGGAGTTAGCTATGAGGCAAGAAGATTCAGAGGTATGTTTATCGTTATTTTTATTGTTATTTTAATCAAAGCCCATCAAAGTGTTCATTGCGAGAGTACGAGTAAGTATGCGTTTTAGGCACACTGTCCACGGAGGCGTAGCTTCTTAGACGCGTATTCGTCATTATACGCTTGGTGTACGCTTGCTTGCAGCTTACATACAAAACAATGTAACTCTGTCGACGGAGCGGCAACGTCGCGCTCGCGTCGCTGCACGCAAGCTTCATGACGCCTGCCGTACTTGCTGTCATACGCACAAATTATAAAGTTTCTGTTTATAGTACGGCACCAGTGAAACACTTGGATTTTAGCCCCAAGAAGTAAAAATTTTTTTTGATTTCGTCATGGTGCTCTTGGCAGCCTATCCATTCCAAATTATTTTGAGTAATAAATTTTTCGGATATATTTTTAATAATATTTCCTTTGTGGCAAGCATTATTTAATACCACATTACTTAAATCAACTAATTTTGAAAATGCTACAATAAATCTTGTACTGGGGTACATAAGATTTTTCCCTTTAAGGTGCTTTCGCTCCCTGTGTCTAATTAAATCATGGACACTAAGCTGCTGATCCTCATTATTTAAAAATGTTTTTTTGCAATTTTTACATTTATTCTGACACAGTTTTCTTATAATATATCCTGAAGTGTAACTCCTCGCATTTACATTTATTTTTTCTTCAAATATGGAAGAGACCATATTTCCTGATAAATTTACTTCAGATGAACAACTAAGGTTTCTATTATCATTACTATCGGAAACTGGTTGTTCTTCTGAAGCAAATTCCTCATTCAATAAAGTTGTTATGTTTAATATGGTCTCCCCCATATCATCTTCACAATTAAAATTTTTTGTGTGGATGGCCAGCATGACCGTCATTAATAATGATTTAAAAGAGTTTCGGAACGAAAATGTATCGGGGTTGGTATATCTATAATTATATGCTCTTATTTTGCCAAAGAAATTTTCAAGGGGGTCTTGATTTAGGTTTCTTGTGTAAAAGAAACTGACCCCCTCCGATTGCATTATTTCACTCAGTACATTTTTTATTGTAGCTTTTTCTAAAGAACTTTTTTGGAATGAAATGCATTTTTTTAAACTTCTTAATGGCTTCAATCCAAAATGCTTTGTGGGCACTATTCAGTTTGACTGGACCTCGTATTTTTCCTGGAGCCCTACCAGACCTCGAACCATTGCAACTGTCGAACAATTGGTCAAAGAAAGCAACTGCAAGTATTTTTTGTTGTTTCACTGATTTGTGTTCCGTCATGTCGCTGAGCTGGAACAAACAACATGAAATTAGAATTACTTTTACATAATGTATTTACTAACATGTAACAGGCATTCTTTACTCATGTTTATTACAAAATATTTTTTTATGAAATTAATAATTAAAATTTTTAAAATATGTATAATAATTTTTAACAGTGGTAGAGCTACGTGGCAGCTTTTGCTGTCGCATGGATGGGCCGGCTCGAACCGGGGTGGTACCACGACCTCACAGAAAACCAGCGTGAAGTAGAGGTTTACCTCTGCGTTTCGCTTGGTGAGTGCAGGTGGCCGGAGGCCCTTTTTACTGGAAATGAGGCATTCCATCTTAGTCCTCACATTACTGTACATTTTGATTTGTAATAGAGGATAGATGTAGATGTCTATGGGCCGCAGCAACCACTTACCATCAGGTGGACTGTGTGCTCGTTTGTCACCCTTATCCTATAAAAAAAAATTAAACAAGAAAAATCAATTTACCCCCAACGTTTATCTTTAGAGACAGTTGAGTTATTTAAATTGCGACAAACACAGATTCATAGACTGCAAATCTCACATAGAAGAAGTAAAAACTAAACTATCAAAAGTTGTATGATAAACAATATGATGGGCATAGATGGGATCATACTGTAGCCCAAACAGCTTGATGGATTTTAACATCACCAAAACTGATGGGTATCATCAGTTTTGTCTTAGTTGTGGATGTGACATAGGAAATTAAAAAGGACATAGAGTTAGCCTTTCACATACACAATCACAAACCCAATATTCCATTAATCGCTTTTTACATGGTAGTCCATAATGATATACATTGACCAAAGTATAAGAAACTCACAATTTCAAGGATTGTCTACAATACTAATACGATTCCCTTAAGTTTAGAATGCCTGAAAAAGTCCATTTAGTTGTAAGTACATAATATAACTATCCTAAAACCTTTACACCTTTATGTTTAAAAGATGAAATTCTTGATGCAACTCTAGCATATAGAAAACTAGAAAACCACCTTTTTAACTTTTATACGTGGTAGAGCCATGCTGCAGCTATATTTCTGGTATAGTTGTAACATGAATGGGTCGGCTCGACCGGGGAAGGACCACGCTCTTACAGAATACCCGCGTAAAATAGCAGTTAAACACTGCTGTGTTTCATATGGTGAGTGTAGAGAACCGGAGACCCTTTTTACTGGAAACGAGGCATTCCATCTTAGTCCTCACGGGTGACAACGCATCTGCATTTTGATTCGTAATCGAGGATAAATGTAGATGTCTATGGGCCACAGAAACCACTTACCATCAGGTGTGGACTATGTGCTCGTTTGTCACCCTTATCCTATATAAAAAACCATGATGAACTCTCCAAAAACACTTTAAAAGACTACCATAGTTAAAATATGAATAAAGTTACGCTTAATGAAAAAATAGGCAGTAGTTAACTTACAAAAAGTTGCTGTATACTGCATTGTGGCAGCTACACGTTCACTGAAGACTTGAGTGCAGTTCTTAACTTTCATCTTCTTTATTTTTTCTGGTATAACATGCTCATCTGACAATTTTGGGAGCATTCTTATATTTCCTAATTTACAGTCATAGTTGTAAACATTAACAATGTCTTCCCATTTTGTTAGTTTTCCCTCAAAAATTAAATTCTTATTCAACATGTTGTTGCGTAGGCCTTTTATTAAGTGTGGAGGGTCATAGATCACACTTAAGTTACTTCCCCCAATTAGGATACTACCATCTACAAAAAAATATTTCATTACAATGATGGGATATTATTTTTACAAAGTTTATAATTTTAGAAAGAGAAAAATAGGTGAAGTGCTCAACTCGAAGACTTTATAGGAGTTGTGCATTTTAGCTTTCACTCATTAAAATGTTTTCAGAACCTTTTGGTCTTAAAACCAAAACCTTCCATGCTCAAAAGTTTAATTTAACCCATTTTAAAGTAGGAATAGACATAATACTAGGTATATTATATGTATTTAATATTATTTTTTAAGCTTACCAAATTTTATATTATTTTGAAAACAATGTCTCTTAGTCTCTTCTTGAAGATCTTTAAGAGCACGCTGTGATGTAGCTCCCTGGTCACAAATGAAGGCTAAAGGCTTTAATCCAGATTCAAATACTATCTGAACCATATCCTTTAAAATATGTTTCAAGGTAGCTGCTGGTGTAGTTCCTTGGCAAAACTAGTAAGCTACTGGTTGTCGCTATGATGCACAAATACCTCTGAGCATCACTACCAAAGCATGGTCAGCAAATTTTGGGGGCCCATCTGCTTTAACAAACCCCTCAATTTCATCATTGCTTGCAACAAAATTCAAATGTGCAGATAACTGAACTTCATCAAAAACAATGCTGCACAGTTTTTTTGCATTACTCCATGTTTTGATTTTTTGTTTTAAAATTGCAAGTTTTCATTTATACCTTCTCCAAATTTAATATTTTGTAAAACTCTATTCAGAGTTCTTTTGGTTGGTAAAGAGAATATTTTTTGTAGAAGGGAATACCCCTTGGGGCTCTGTTTATACAGTGCAATGCTCATTAATTTTTCATCAATATTATACCTTCTTCCTTTTGAAGCTTTACCAGCAAACCTCAGCTGCAATGCTATAAACTTTTTTGGAAAGAAATCTAACTTTTCTATTAATTTTCTAAAACTTTTGGTATTGCTAAGAATTTCATGCTTGAGCAATGTTTTGTTTGTTATCTTCATTACTTGTAAACAATTGCTTTCTTTTAATCATATAACCTTCGACATCTTGGAGTTAAGTTGTTAATATTGGTTACAAGTCGAGGTCTACTTTTTACAAGCTTAATACATTTGTTTTTATCACCTGGAAAAAAATATGTATGAGTGATATTGTAATCAGTATTACAAATGGTTCATATGAAATAAATATTTTTATTTAACTGTTGGCATTGTTCTATCTTTTGACTATAATAAAGAACACATGTATGTAAAAACATTAACACTATGAAACTACATATTAAATTACAATTAATATGACTCTTATTTTACAATCTGGTATAAAGAAAGATCACTATGATGCTCAGGCATTTTGTGATCATAGTGGAAAATAAAGTATGAAATTATGTATAAACATTTAACATTACATTAATTTAAAGTAAGCTTACTGTGTTGAATTGTCAATGGCTTTGGTGAAATGGGGACATCATAACTTTGCTGAGAAGTTGATGGTTTTGGCGACATGGAGATGTAATAACTTTCCTGAGAAGTTGATGGCTTTGACAACATGGTGATTTCATCTGACACAGAAGTCTCTCCAGTATTTTCTCTTTTACTATTTTGTGAACCATCTAAATTAACTGCAATTAAAATAATTACTTTATAACTTTTTCTTATTTTTAATTGTATACCAAAATACAGGAAAATGAGTAGAGTTCTATCTAAAGTATAATATGAACAAAAAGCTTTCTTGTCACTCTGAAAGTGATCTCTCCCAGACGATGCAAAGGTCATCTGGGAGAGATCACTTATGCAAACAATAGTTAAAATCAAGGAGGGTGTACAAAAAAATGGATGAAAATATATATAAAACCAAGTGATATACACGCCACCTTGTTGTACAATAGCTGCTGTATTAATCCAGATGGAAAAAACATCTTGCACCTGAATGTGCTATGTGTGTTCATAATATTAATATTATACTTATTAAATATAGCACTTTATAATAAAAAAAATATATCATCATTTGAACTCTCCATAGCTCACTAAGTGACCTTGAGCTAATGTGCCCAGCAATGAAGGACCACATCTCAGATCCATGTGATATCAATGGTATTATGCACTAGTTGTATAATCTTGTTTTCAAGTTTTGAGGTATATATGACAAGATGTTTTTTTTTTATAGGATAAGGGTGACAAACGAGCACACAGTCCACCTGATGGTAAGTGGTTGCTGTGGCCCATAGACATCTACATCTATCTTTGATTAAGAATTAAAATGCAGATGTGTTGCGACACCCATGAGGACTAAGATGGAATGCCTTGTTTCCTCCGGTTCTCTACACTCACCATACGAAACACAGCAGCGTTAAGCTACTATTTTACGCTGGTATTCTGTGAGATGTGTCATAATCTTCACACGCTGCCCAGCTGAGTTGGATCCGTTGATTGATGTCTCGGTTAAAGTTGGACTTACTTAATTGGACAATTTGTTCAAGGTAAGAATATGTGTGATGTGTACATAATATATATCAAGCTAATATAAAAAAATATTTACCAAGCATGTATTCTTTACTATATTTTGGCTTTTTAATTATTTCAGGAGCTGCTTCTTCCATACCTTGCCTTCTTTTACAGTAAGTATGATCATAATAGTCAGTGATGGATTGACCTGAAATAAATATCACTTTAGCTATTTTGTAATATAAGAAATTTTTTTCATAAGAATATGCAATATATTTAGTATCATATTTTCTTCAAACTCTACTCTCATGGTTAATATTGCATTGATAAATAATTTAAACCACTGCCTCGGGTATAATTCAGTCTTTATCAAATATATTTCTAAATTTGGCTCTAAATGGGAAAGATATTTTTCGTACTTACTGGGTACTCCACAAGCTATTTCTTCTTCAGTCAGTAGAGTAGGATAACCGTGGTATTTCCTCGTGAAGCCGTCAAGATATTGATGTTCGAAATGCCTGATACAAATCTTCTTTTGGGCTAATTGTTTCGATGACAGTTGAAGAAGTTCTGGGCTATGAGGAGCGACATAAGAAAGCCAAAGGCTTTGCATGTTTTTGTCTCGAGGAAAGTAAAACAGTACTATATCCTTGGCAAGATAAGAGTTGACACAACACACGGTAATAGGCATTATTTAACCTTACGGCACTAGTAGATAATAACACCACAAAATAAGAATTCTATCTCTAAAATGAGTCCTGTCTCTTATAAGTCACTGAATCAACAACACCACAAAGATTCGACGAGATAACGGAGGAACTGAAGCTCAACTCAACGTTGCTAGTGAATTTGTAGAGCAGTAACCAAAAACAGTAAAAATACAGAAACGTGTACGAGTCTTATAGGGGGTTTACACGGGTGACTAAAGCCGCACGATTTTTGCCGCGCGGCGTAAATCGACCATCTAAATGGCAATTCGGCTAAGTTGCAAGTGACTAAAGCCGCAAGTCCCAAAGTTGGGTAGCATCCGACTTTGGCCGCGCGGCAACCAGCCGCAAGCGACTGGTGACTAAAATCGACCGTGTAAACGATCAGTTGCAGGCGATCGCCCGCCGCATGAAGGTGTTTCGCGCACGCACGTGTATTTATTTACTACAGCGTTTCTGTGTATATGTATCGTAACAACCATGAATAAAAATAACACCATACAGTTTTTGGAATGCTATGAAATGCATCCATGCTTATGGAACCCAAGAGAACAAGATTACAGGAACAATAATGTACGTTTAGCGGCTCTTAAATCTATTATTCAAGAAATGCGTTTGTCCATAACAGTTGAAGAGCTTAAATTGAAGATAAAAAATATACGAACCACGTATAATAGAGAGGCCAGTAAGGTAGCAAAGTCAAAGAAGAGTGGCGCGGGAAAGGATGATGTATACAGACCTCAATTAATTTGGTTTTCTGTAGCTGACCGCTTTTTAAAGCCAGTGATAGAAGGAAGAAACAGTAAAGATACCATGGTAAGTCTTATTATTATTTATTAAATAGTTATTCTTGTTCGCATATTATAAATTATAATAGGTAAATTGTGAACAGGGCCATTTTTATAATATTACTTAAATAAACATACAATATTTACGCAATCATTCTATCTTGCCATGAAACTTTTCCTGGTCCGACAAAATAGTCAGCATATCTATCGCGCAGATCTTTTGCATTTCGTGAATAGTTATTAGAAGATAGCGGTGTCATTAATTCGTCTACTCCTGCCGTAGGAATGCTTCTCCAACTTCCGTTTCTGATTGTCCCTGAACTGAAGTCTTCTCCGTCTACTAATTCGGGAGTATTCATGTATATGAGATTAGTCCGAAGCCAGTTATGCAGCGCACAGGTCGCTTTAATAATAGAATCAGTTTTATCCAATGAAACAGATATAGGTTTTCTGTATACTCTGAATCGTGAAGCCATTATGCCAAAGGCATTCTCTACGATTCGGCGTGCTCTTGATAGTCTGTAATTAAAGATTTTTTGTTTGTGTTCCAAACCTTCATGTCTTGAATACGGTTTCATTAAATAGGTTGCCAAAGGGAAAGCATCATCACCAACGAAAACTGCCTTATTAGGTAGTTCTAAATTATTTCTTTCAAGAGCACTATAGAACTTTGTTTTTTTCCAAATATGCGAATCATTCATGCGTCCATTAGTTCCGAAATCTATATATATGAAACGGTAATGTGCATCCACTATAGCAAACAACACCACACTATAAGTGCCTTTGTAATTATAATAGTCTGTTGCTCCGTGTGGTGGATTTTCGATTAATACGTGTTTCCCGTCAATAGCCCCACAGCAAAAAGGAAATTGCCAGCGATCTAAAAAATCCTTTTGTATTTTCTTCCATTGATCTGTGGTGGATGGCACCTAAAAGAAATAAACTTATATTAGTGTATGGTTACAGGGAAAAGATTCAGCGGTGAACACACACAGCGACGCATCTTCATATTTTGATGAATTGGAACAAGAATCTAATATTGCGGCCTTACAATAGAAAAAAAAATTGTCTCCAAAGAAAAAGGCGGAGCGTGCTCCAATGGACGCACCTAAAATGGACCCACCTGTTTTACAAGCAGTCAATAGATTAGAAACTTTGGCTCAAACTATCCGTCAAGATGAATTTGATACATTCGGAGTACATGTGGCAAGCCAATTACGTAGTTTGCCATTAAGAAATGCTATTGTTTGTCAAAATTTCATTAATAATTATTTGTCACAAGAAAGACTGAAAACCTTAAATACACAACTTTTTCCAATTGCTAGACCTACGAGTTCACTCTCAGAGTATACACGCTATACTTCGACTCCAGAAGCCGAAGCTACTACTTGCCGAAACCAAGCTTTTCAAAACCAGCGTGAAACTTCGACTTCCGAAGCTTCCACTTCTAGAAGGCACCTCGATTATGAAGAAGACTATTTTGCCAGCTGTTTATTAACACAAGAAAATACTGGGGGTTGGCTATAGATATCCGGTACTTGATTTTAGTTATGTTTTCAACTTAGGAGGCTTGTCAGGGTTAAGCATGAACATTTTAAACTGTTTTTGAATGTCGGAAATGCGTTTTTAATTAATTATGACAAAAATAAATTTCAATAAAAATTCCGTATAACGAAACGCAAATATGACAATTTCGTATAGTGTTATGAGATTAGATGTCAAAAACAGATGCAAAAAGTGTGAATCGGAACGGTTGTTGACGGCCATGTTGTCGGCAACCGTAAATGTCAAATATAATATATTATCTATGATGTCAAATGTAAATTGTCATTCCGTTTCTCTAGTAGTCACGCGAATGTTCTTTTTTGTGCTTAGTGCTGTGTTTTCCCTGTTTTTTCGACGACTTCTGCTCTGTTTTTGGCCTTCTTTGATTGCCCTTACGTTTGACCTTGGCTTTGTTTCTGGTTTTGATTGGATTGCATTACTTTGGACTTTGGCTTGCTTACCGGACCTGAGAATGAGCGATTACGAACCCGTAGCGGGGCCTTCTTCGGCATCTGACGCTTTACTCGAGGAACCATCACACATCGACGAAGACTTCTCTGGCGACGGCGACTATGTGAAGCGTCGACTATACGTGTCTGAGATTATGTTCATGTGGAATCTGTCGGATATTGTGCGTGAACTTGGAATGAACGAGCAATGTGTTCGATATAGTGACGATGAAGGGCTGGTCCTAAAGGAACGAAAGTGCGGCAAACATAAAACTAATATGAAAATTTCATACTCAAGTGGCTGCAAATCGCTTGGTACTTTCATATGTGCTAAAGCATCCTGTAAGGGGAAAGCTGGAGGCAGTGGAGTTAAAATCTCACGACGACTAGGGACTTTTTTTGAAAATGTAACTCTTGATATGCCCCACATATATTACCTCATATATGCATATTCACAAGGATGGTCTTATAATCAAACAATCCATGAAGACCCATATAAACGACAGAGACAACAATGTTTAAGCCCAAATACAATATGTGATTGGTACAATTACTGCAGAGAGGTAGTTGTTATTTACTACCTCGAGAAACAGAATCAGTTTACTGGAAAGATTGGTGGCCCTGGTAAAATTGTACAAATTGATGAGAGCAAATTTGGAAAACGAAAATACAATAAAGGTAAATATAAGTATGATTATGTTTACACCTTTTTTTGTCATACTAAATGTCTAATATTAGTTTTATTTGTTATAGGACGTCACATCGAAGGCCACTGGGTGCTCGGTATGATAGAAGATGGGTCTGAGGATCTCAGACTAGAGGTGTGCCCGGACAATATTAGGTCTGCTGAGGTACTGGTGCCGCTTATACAGAGACATGTGGCGGCGGGTACCACAATTCATACTGATTGTTGGCGGGCATATGATTGTTTGGCAGAACACGGGTACACACATAAAAAAGTTAACCACTCAGACCCAGACAATCCATTTGTGGCTGAAGATGGGACTCATACACAACGAATTGAGTCGCAGTGGAGAGCAGTGAAGAGGTTTTTTAGAAAACAAAATTATAATAATTCTCAAAGTTTTACAGACGTGATAGTAGAGTATTTGTTGAGACGAAATGTAGAAAAGTTTAAAAAGGATCCATTCAAAGAAATTATGCGAGCAATAAAGCATGTGTATAAAATAAATTAAATAATTAAAATTACATTGTTTCATTTACCACTATCATAGCAGAGTTTAGGGAAACCTGACTTTAGATAAGATAGATCGAATTTGTACTAAAACTGACTCAGAACACCCCGACTCCACGTAGTCTTGTCTGCCCTACCCCTAGAGTGTTTTTTAAAGCCGTAGGCGCGGAGGGAAAGCAGCCCCCGCCCGCTGTAGCAAATCGCAGGCCCCCGAGCGAGTCGTAGTGGCTGAGGCTGGTCGCCGAAGGCGACCAATAAGCCGAAGCTGCGGAGGTGAGCATGGGGGCCTGCGATTTGCTACGCAAGGGCGATGGGGCTGCATTTCCCGTAGCGCCGAAGCCGTTACAGAAGTAACTTTGTGTTAATATTCCTATGTAAAAAAGTGAGGTTATGATTTTACAAAAGAAATTATTACTCATAAACTATACATTTCCGCAAGCGGGGCTTCCCCTGACCCCCCCCCTCCCCCTCCCAACCTCGTAGGCGAGTACCGGATGTCTATAGTTTAACCAATACTGGGCAACAATACGCAGTGAACGACGATATTCTATCTCAAGCTGTTAGGTCATGCTTATAGATGAAAACACAACGGAAAATTTATAAATAAATCGTTTATAATTAATTACTAGTTTCACTTACCATAAGAAACTCCTGTAAAACATTGTATATAGCATCCAAAACATCCTTCAAAAACAAGGAAATTGTGCATTCTGGAACTCTAAATGACTCTGCAAGACTTGAATAGTTATCACCGGTAGCCAAGAACTTCAGGGTTATTTCTAATTTAATTTTCGGAGAAAGTGCTACTCGCATATTGGTATCGCATTTTTGTATAAGCGGAGTAACCTTATGTAGTAAAGTATTAAACTGATCAGTAGTCATTCTTAATCGTTTTTTAAAATAATCAGGATCTTCTAAACTCCACTCAACCAATAAAGTATCCGAAAGCACCCAAGTCCTTACGTCGAGAAATCCATCCACGTACCCAAATATTACATTTTCTTCTTTCCTTTTGTTTTTTCTTCTCTCTTTGTTCTTTAAGCAATTGTTGAATAATTGAATAATTATTTATTTCAATTCCGGCACAAACGGCTATTCTGCTCAACATTTTCGATGGAAATGACAGAGCCGCATGCGATTTTAGTAATCTGTGTAAATGGGCTAGCGATGCGGCTTTTTGAGGCAATTAGTGAAGCGACTCGCCGCACGGCGAAAAACGACCCGTGTAAACCCCCCATTACGAATCGACAGCGATTTGTAAAAAAAGATGGATGTCAAGTGTCAACATTTTTAACTATGACATTTGTCAAAATGGGAAGTCTGTGGCGCCACCAAGTGTTGATTTAAGAGTGCCCTCCAAACTCTTAAGTTTTAAGAAAATGTTCTAGGTGTCAATGCCGTGGTCATACGCCGGGGCGTACATGGAGTGAACGCACGTGTTTTTTATTGTAAAAAATGGCGGGAACGGCTGCCAAATTTGTTCAGATAATAGAAAAATATCCGTGTTTGTAAAACAATAATCTTGTTGAATATGCTAGAAAAGATTTAACTGAAAAGGCTTGGAGTGAGGTGGCAAAAGAAATACAATGGACGGGTGAGCATTTGTTTTTATTTATTTTATAGTAAAATACATAACATTTATTCAAAAATGCAATTATTCTACTGCCATGGCAGAGCAACATTAGGCTGCAAAAAGTAATTTGCTAAATAATTACGTAAACCGTTAGGCGTGTTTACAAATGTCATGTTTGGTATCAAAATTGGTGCATGTCGAATATTGGACACATTAAAACTGTCTGTAGTCGTTGTGTATTGCACACCATCATATCTTCGTATGTAATTATGCAAAATACATACGCACTGTATTATTGAAATTATTGTTGAGTATTTAAGACATGATATAGCTTTCATTAGTACTTGAAACTTTTGTGTCAACATACCAAAAGTGCATTCAATACTTTTTCGTCCGCGACTTAACCTATAATTGTAAATTCTTTTCACATTATCCAGATTTCTTACTGAATAGGGTCTCAATAAATTTGTCCTTAAAGGGAATGCATTATCTCCCACAAAGTAATAAGGAAAACGATTGCCTGTGGCATCATTTGGCAATGCTGTTGATTCAGTTGGAATGTTCAAACCTTCCCTTTCTAACCAATGCCCAAGCGCTGATACTTGAAACACGCCACCATCACTATTCCGTCCGGCAAATCCATATTCTATGCTGGTAAAATATCCATCTGCATCACAGCATCCAAGCAAAATAATAGAGTGATAGCCGTTATAATTGTAGTTGGCTGAACCTGTGTTTGGAAATTTCTGTATCCTGATATGCTTACCGTCGATCGAACCCAAGCAATTGGGTAGATTCCAAAGTTCATAATACCTTTTCGCAATTTCTTTCCATTCATCAGTAGTTGGTACAGGCATGTATGTATGTATCCTTCAATGCATTCCATATTATTTTAGTTGTTTCTGATATCACACGCGACACGGTACATTCTCCTCGGGCAAAGTAAAGTCCCAATGCTCGAAACGAACAGCCTGTAGCTAAATACCTGGAAAAAATATGTTATTAGTTCATTTATATTAAATAATAAAAAGTTTGTTGCAGTTAACGATTGTAAGGAAAAATGGAAAAATATTAGAAATGGTTTTGTTAGAAGTTTAAAACCGAAGGCTAGTGGATCGGCAACTACAAAAAAAATACTATTTACATGATGAGATGCAGTTTATATTACCATACGTCAAACCAGTTCACATGAATGAAAGAGGAAATTTACCAAATCCTGAACAATCCAACTCTAAATCAGGAGACCCCTGCGTGCCCCGAAGAACAGGCATATGTTGGTCCTAACAGGAATATTACAGACGACACTGAATCGGAGAATTATTCCCATGTTGAGAGGTAGTCATTTCAAAAACCAAAAAAAGGATTAAACCTGTTAACAACGAAGCTGATAAAGCTTTTGTAGACTGGTTAAAAACAAAAGAAAATAAAACAGATGACCCACGAAAAATATCTCTGCTGAGCTTGCTACCCGACATACAAAGTCTTACAGATGATCAAATGAGTGTATTTAGAATTAAAATGTTGATGCTTTTGGAAGAAATTTTCACAAACACTAGCATCCACACCTTCTCCAATAAATTATTCTAACGACACACAAGTTTTCTCTGACTATTCACAAACACAAATTACCACATTAAACCCTATTAATTATTCAAAAAATATTAATGATTTGGAAGATTTTACAATACAATAAAAGTTCACGGATGCGACATACATGTTATTTTTTTTAAACTGATATTTTGGATGGAAAATATAAACCATTTTGATTAAAATATTGTTTTACTTACCGCAACGTGATTAATATCCTTTCATCTGGGCTAACACATTCTCGCATATTGGTATTCTGTTTTTGTAATAATGGTCCTACGATCTGAAGTAAATTTTGATAAGTTGTTTTACTCATTCTATAGAATGAGTGAAATACATCTTCTAATAATTCTCTTGCCGCTATGAACAATCTACAGTTGATATTTCTTTCTATATATGGATGGGTCCAATATAATCGTCGTTTTCGTCGACTTCGAATGTAGTGATAAGCCAAAATAACGTCTTCGTCGTCCGACTGCATTCTCACAAATGATTGACAATGTACGCTTGCAATACGCCTCATGGATAGAGATCAGTACACTGGACTGCTTAAGCTGCACGGCGTATTTTGAAGCGTCTATGAAGCTACGCCTCCGTGGACAGTGTGCCTTAGTGAGCAATACTGTAATAATTGATATGACTGCTTGTGCCTAGTATATTTTATATTAAACGAACTCTGAACAAAACATAATGACCGTTAACTTACGTAGGTAATCGTTCAAAAGATAAAATACTGGCAACTAGGCCTAACGTTGTCTTTTTTTCATTTTAGGATTTAGCTGTGAAACAATGTAGGAGAGAACGTACTCCGTTAGCTCAGAAGGATATCTTGCAAACTCTGCCCAGCCCGTCAGGTACTCTAGTAGCTCAGCAGGATAATTTATCATCTCTGCCTGGTCCGTCAGGTACTGCCGTAGCTCAGCAAGATATTTTGCAATCTCTGCCCGACCCGTAAGGTAATCGAGCTTATAGTTCTGATGACGATGTACAAGATTGTAATTGGTTCCCTGCTGGTACACACGATGAATACGTGTCATCATCGTCATCTAGGAAGACATCTACCCCTAGAAGTATTGGAAGCATTACTGTCCCAGCATTGGTTTCTCAAACACAGGATGACGTTAGAAGAAAAAGGAAGCGTGGTGTCGGTATGATGCAAAGAAAACTCCGTAAAAAAAAAAGAACAGAAAAGATTAAAAAAGGGGAAGATACATAAATCAAGCTGGGAAAAAAATATTGGGTAAATCTGTAGGTGTACTAAAAGAATGCAGATTAAAATGTAAAACTAAATTTACGAATGCACGATTACAAAGAGTTTTTGCGGATTATCGCGCTATGGAAACTAGGGATATGCAACGTTTACATTTGAGTAACCATATACTATTAACACCGCCAATTAGAGTTAAACAGGTTGAATACAAAAAGAAAAGAGAAGTATCTGTAGAGTACTTTATTGAAAATGAAGGTAATTTAGTAAAAGTTTATCAAAACTGTTTTCTTAACGTGTATGGTGAGAACCGTGGTTTTGTGAATTGCATAATTGACAAGAAGAAAAAGTCAGCTACAGGTATCATTGGACGTGATGAAAGAGGCAGACATGAGCCAAAAATTAAACATTCAAATGAAGCAATTGATTATGTACGTAATCATATTTCTAATTTCCCTGCGTACGAAAGCCACTATTCAAGACGACACACTACGAAAAAATACCTAGAGACTGGTTTGAATTTACAAAAAATGTATAACTTATACCTAGACCAACATACCATGGACAACATAACTACAAAAATAGTCAGCCTTTCTACATATAGTAATATTTTTAAGACATTCAATTTAAAATTTTAAAAGCCACATAACGATATTTGCCATACTTGTAATACATTTGTAGCAAAAATAAAAATTACAATAAATGACATAACACAATCATAAGTCCAAAATAAATTTGGATCAAATTAATACAATTACATTAAATAATGGTGCCAATATGTTAAAATTGACACGCTCGATGAACAAAATTTTGAGAGAAGAAGATATGACATATCTTCTTCTCATTCACATATCTGATATGTGATGATGAGTCGGATTCGGATCTAGAATACTGTGACCAATTACTAGAGGTAAATTTTCAATCCAATGAAGATGTCCCATATGAAATTACATCAGTTCGGTGCGCTGCACACTCACTGCAGCTAGCAATTCAAGATGCGCTAAGAGAAGATTAATCACTCCCAACTATCGAACTAGCGCGCTCGCTCCCTTTTTAGGAAACTGCGAACACCTATAATGAATAATATTATAAAATCTTCAAAAAAAACTATTTTAATACACCATGGCATTAAACTGTTGACATGTTAGAGCGTTCAAAAACTTTTAAGGATTTCTGCTATGAAGTCCCTGGGGGAGAGTTGTATTGTTCTCTCACCTTTTGGGATGCTATTGATGATTTACTAAGAGCTCCTATGCACTGGCGACTATGGCTGCGGCAGCCAGGTCACGGCGGTCAGTGAATTTTGGATTTTATAAGCAATCACTTTGAGCCACTGCGCACTTTGCGGCCAGCGACCAACGGCCAACATTGGCCGCGGCGTCTAATACGGTATTCATGACTTAAATGATATAAAGAACATCCAGTAGCCAAACACCTAAAAATAAAATTCATATTAAACATATGCATATGTTGCCCAAAATGCGTCATAACACGTATGAATACTATTATCTGTTTAATTTCTTTTTTATTTTATACTTTACAGGTATGACTCCAAAAAAAGATGGAAAAATATTAGAGAATATTTCACAAGGGAGCTGCGCCGTCTTAAAGTTGCCAAAAGTGGTTCTGCTGCAAAACGTAAAACACAACACACATATTTCAACCAACTACTATTTTTGAGAGCAGTACTGGTCACAAACGCAACAGAAACTAACCTCGGAGTCCCGCAAGATACTCAAAACAATACCGATTACGAGAGTCAGCAAACTAACACGTCCACTAGCCCATCACATTCGCTTGGAACAAAAAGGAAGAAAAATATACCAAACGATGTATCCGATGCAGACCCTATCATTTCAGTTCTGCACAAGACGATAGCATCAATAGAGAAGGAAGATACACAGAATGAATTAAAGTGTGATAAACTGTTTCTGTTATCACTTCTTGAAAGATTTCAAAATATCGCTGCTGCATTGAAGACCAAAGTGAAGATGGAAATTATGGAAACTATAGAAAAACATCAACCGAGCTGTTCGCAAACAGATCATATCGACGTCACCCATTCAGGTTATAATACCCTTCATGACCAAGAATATGATCCACATCACTCGAGTAATTCTCTTTATCAACCAGGTTCTTCGGGTTATTCTACTCGTACCAACACGAGTGCTTTGAGGATATCAGAGGATTCAAATTACAGCGATAGTCAGTATTTTGATATTTCTCAAAATTCAGAGATGGTAGACCTATTTCCAGATTTGAATTAATGTTCATAGTAGTCACGTTCCATTTTAATTTTCTAATAATAAATAAATAATTTGATAAAAAGAACCTAAATTTTCCTGTACACAAGACTCGATTAAATATTGTAAGTTATTTTTTTTAGAACCTGTATTAAAATTACCATAACTTACCATATTATTATAACTAATTTTTCTTCTCCTGTAATGCATTTTCGAAAGTTGTTACCAGTGCAAGTAGTTTTTGGTTTAATTAAATCCAGTAACAGGTTAAAAGTACTCATTGACATTCTTATGTAATTAAAAAAATTCTTTTCATATTTTTTTAAATCCAAGAAATAAGTATAATATAATCCTTTAGTATTTCTCGCACGTAGTAATGTATGTACCCAAACCTGTTTTTTACGCGAAATCTTCCAATTTCGTTGTCGTAGTTTATACACAAGCACAGTTAATATAATTATCTTGCCACACCCTTGGAAGTCGACTGCAAGTTTTCAATGCGTAGCGTTGCCTGATCGTTCAATGCGTAGGCACCCTAAGTTATCCGAGGCCCGCTATAATATGCACTAAGAAGTTAAAAACAGAACATCTTACTCTGAGTGATTATTTTACTTTTGGACAAAATGTTATTTAGACACATCACACGTGCAAACCCCTATTGCGCAACAAATAGGTATGTTTATTTATGAAAAATAGACAAAACGTTTTGATGTCCAATGCCACATTCCATAGTGCATTATATTCAGATCCTCGATTTCAGGCAGTATTATCAAGCGAAGAGTAAGAGCTTTTGCTTTACAACATTTAGAGCTATTACGCACTGTGGACTAGTCGCCGGCGACTCAGTTGTCGACGACTGTAATATTGTATAGTTTAAATAGGTGTTTACGCACTAGTCACCGGTTGCCCGGGCGACTCGGCGACTCGCCGCGCAGTGGCGACGCACAGGCAACTGCCGGTCGCCGGCGACCAATAGGAGCACGGTTTCAAATTGCTTTCATTGAAAGCATTCACACTGCGAGCAACTGTCGTAACGACCGGACGGCCGCGCACAATGAGTTTTGACACGGATAAATTTATATCGGAAATACAATCCCGAAAAGCTATTTGGGATTTACAAAGTGAGGAATATGCTAATCGGGATTTGAAGAAAAAACAGTGGGAAGAAATAGTGGAGTTATTTGGAGGTGAAGAATTATCAGACGAAGAAAAAAAAACTCAGGTAAGTAAGAAATGCCATTTATTTTTTATTAATTAATACTGCTCATCTGCCAAGATAATTGACCCTCAGTTGTAAAGTAATCAGCAAATACATCTCTGTATGATGCAACACGTCGCGTAGCTCTTTGGAAACCGTTTGGGACTTCTTCAAAGCCAGGAATGCTCAGGGTATCTTCAAATTTATATCCGTCTCTTTCTCGGACATAGTTGTGAAGAGCGCAACATGTTTTGATGATGCATGATACTAGATCTAAATTCACGTTGATAGGTCTGTGAAAAATCTGCCACTTGTTTGCTAATATGCCGAATGAACATTCAATATGGCGTCGTGCACGAGAAAGCCTATAATTAAATATTTTTTTCTTTGTTGTTAAATTTGATCCACCGAACGGTCGCATAATTTTGTCAGTTTGTCCAAATGCTTCGTCACCCACAATAACAAACGGTACTGGTATAGGGTTTGTCGATGAAATGGGCTTAGGTTCGGGTATTTGCAAATCATTGTTCATTAGCTTTTGATAAAACGTTGAATTTGTAAATATAGTTGAATCGCAATCCTTTCCATAGGAACCAACGTCTATGTATATGAACTTATAGTCAGAGTCACAAATGGCAAGCAAAATTACAGAAAAGAAGTGTTTGTAATTATAACACAATGATCCACTGTTGTATGGTTTTATAATTCTTACATGCTTACCATCTACGGCACCTATGCAATTTGGAAAATTGGCCCGTAAATGAAAATCTTTTGCGATTTTTAACCAATTTTCTTTTGTCGGTTGCGGTAAACACATGTCTTTTAGTACAACCCATATAAAATGACAAACTTCTCTTATTATTTCAGCTATAGTTGAAATCCCAAGTCTGTATGAGTAATGTAAATCTACAAATTTACAACCGCTTCCAAGATATCTGGAATTAAAAAATAATTTAAATATATACATTATTTACAGGTCATTCACTTCAAAAGAAATGGAAAAATATAAGAAGCTGCTTTTCGCGAGAAGTACGAAGATTAAAAAATACTAAAAGCGGATCTGCTGCTTCCCATAAAACTCCCTATATTTATTATAATCAGATGTTATTTTTGAAGAATACCGTTGGTAATTTGAACACAGAGAGTAACATTGCTGAACAAGAACATTTGACAAATGATCAAGAACCTTTAGGACCTTACTCGAGAGAAAATATAGTCGGAAGAAAAAAGAAAAAAACGTCAGATGATGGCACAAGCGAACTGTTAACCACATTAAACAAGTGTATTGAAACTCGCAAAAATAAGGAGGATATTTTGGAACAAGATGAGGACAGAATGTTCCTGATGTCCCTATTATCATCATTTAGGGCAATTCCGGAGCACAAAAAGTCAGCTGCGAAAATTCAATTAATCAGTGTAATCGAATCATCCCGATCCTCTACTCAAAATAATATATATCCAAACACAATGTGGCGAAATTTTAATGAGTACGAGTATGAGCGTGGTTACTTCACACCGGAGGCCGGGCGTTCAACAGCACCAAGTCAACAATCACGCCCTGAAGCACAACATTATTATACGCTACCAACTTCAACTCCTTCAGAACGTGAACGCCCAGAGTCGCGATTTTCTACTGTCACTTCAAATACCTCGCAAGATTCTGACATTTTGGATCTATTTTGAATATTTCCTTTTGTTGTGCGTTCGTTTATAATATTGATTTCATTAATTACTTTAAAAAAATACATGTTTTATAATTATTTACCGTATATTTTTAAATTATGTCATCGAAGAGTAGACTTACAGATAGTGCCATCCACGAAGACGCGCCCCACTCTTTGTTCAAATGCATGTGTGCTATCTTCCGCATGTGTTAAACATCTGTCGATACACGCTAATTATCGATGAATGCAAACGCACACTAATAGAAATTGACTAATCAGGAAAGAGTATTATGAACAGCACGAAAGATGCTCTATTTAAATTTAATCGCGCATCTTCGTGGATGGCATTATCTGTAACTCTAAACACACTCCCGGACACATCTATCGGCCCACCTTGAGTTTTAAGTTTTGACTGGAGACCAGCTAAAAATAAATGTTAGGAAGAGCAATAAGTTTTTGCAGGTGTGAAGCTGATTTACTGGCCATCGTTTTCGTAAAAAACTGCATAAAAACTTATTGCACCACTTAACATTTATTTTTAGCTAGGGATTGTCAACACTTTAAACACTAGGTTTGGCCGATAGATGTGTCCGGGAATGTAATGTAAATTGTGTTAAAATCCCGTAAAAAATAAATGTTAGGAATGAATTTTATTTGAATTGTCACTTACCTTAGTGTTATAAAAAGTTTTTCTTCCGGAGAAATACATGGTCGCATATTTGTATCTATGCCAGTTATATGTGGTTTTAGAAGACACAATAAGACATCAAACGAACTCACAGACATTCTTGCATAATTAAAAAATTTACGAGGATATTTTCTAACGTCTTCATAAAATATTTTAAACATTCCCTTTGACCTCCGTTCTTCTAACAAAGGATGCACCCAATACTCTTTTGATTTTTTTTATTTGTCTTTCTTTTTATAATTAGTAGCGCCGCTACTATTGCAAGTTCTTCAACGTCCATTCTGCACGAATGTACTTGGAATACTGTCGCTCGGCTCGGTCTCCGGGCCCTGTTTCCCATGTTTCGGTCGCCGAGGGACTGAGTCGCCGGCGACTAGTCGACAGTGCGTAATAGCCCTTAATGTTACTTGGCTCGGAATTTTGAAAATTTAAACCAATGATATCAATATAATCAAGAAGGAGATGAAATTTTCTCTTGCGCAAGTATATCTTCGGCAGCAGATGAACAGGATGAAATAGAACTTATGTTGGCATAAACCGATCGAGAAATAAGATGTGAACAACGCGCTCATTATATTCACACTCGGGCCGATATTAAAAATATATTACAACATTTTTCGAACCATACGCGTCTACCACTAAATGAGAATTATTATAATATTATATTATATTTATTAGCTAAGGTGGTGTTCGCAACGCCAGCCACGCAAGTGTGGAGCGCCTTTTTTCGTCATTAAAATTTGTACTCAATTACGTTACAATTTAAATGAAAATATCGTTGATATTTCAGTAATAAGAAATAATTAATACCGTGTGAATTATTCCTCAGCCCAGGATCCTGACTTTTGAAACATTTTAGAATATAAATAAAAATTATACTTTCACTAATAGGCACCAAGTGAGGGCATTTTGTTTAAGCTAGATCATTTCATTTCTCAACTCACCTCATTTCTCAACAATTCTTACCTTTTTTTGTTTGTTTTTGGTAATAAATAGTTCTGAAAATCAGATGACAACCACTTGGATATGATTTACCTAGTATATTTTGTATATGTATTTTTGTATGTGTGTTTTTATATTTTGGGTTGTATTCTGTTTTATTAGTTATGTACTTATGTTCAGTCAGTTACGTGTAACCACGAGACAACCAGTTATCTCGTGGTTAGACGTGTATCGCTTTGCACGCGAATTTATGTAAGCGTCTTCGCTGTAATATCGAACTTAAGTGCAACACACACGGTTGGAAATTGCAATAATTTTCATCCAACAAATCTATTTGCAATCGTGTTTCGTGCCCTTCTCTAATAGTATTTCGTGAGTGATCGTAACCGCCTCGACGGTCTTGTTGAGACAGGTTTCTAAGTGCGATAAGCATACTCGATTGAACAGCACCCTTACTAGTGTGGAGTGGATAGGTACTGTTTCATAAACAGGACCTGCGCCGGCGCTTCGATCTGCGTAACGCAACATTTGAACGATATATATATATATATATATATATATCGTTCAAATATAACAATGAGCGTAAGGAGGAACCCACAACACAGCACTGGGTCACATTGCGTTGCTTTTGTCCTTGCAATAATTAGACTCGAGATAGTGTTTTGTTATTTAAGAATATTGTCTTATTTGAAAATGAAACGATCTAGACGAATGTTATCTATGTGTGGAGCTAATGGTGACACTAAAGAAGAATCCCATGAAAAGGACTCCAAAAACTGGAGGAAAGTTTTGATACGCCGAAGTACTGTAAATCCAATTATTTTCACTAGTCCTTCAACTGGACAAACAATTAAGGTACTTGAAAATGTAATTTTTTCTCCTCACAATCAAAGTCGGCAACATCAGTACACCAAAATAAAACTATCCAAGTTCTTGAAGATATTGTATATTGTAATAAAACAAAGCTGCTCTAATCAAAACTTCGGTACCGACGTTCAAGATCTTTTCTCAACTCCAAAAAGTAAAAAGAAACCTAGACTTTCCGAAACTAATTTACCCAAGGAGGAAGATGCAATTTCGATGTCTTCTATTAGTAAATGTGGGTCTCTTACAGACATATCAGTTTCCAATTTAGTTTCACTTAATTCATCTTTTAACGAAGCCCAATTCCTAAATTTACTTGATACACCTTCTTCAAAACATATTCAAGAAAAGAACAAAAAAACAATTGTATCTACAGTTAATGATGAACTTCACCTAGTTTCTAACGAGATAACTAGACAGCCTGAAACTGGAACGTCATCGCCTAGAATTGGTAATACAGTGCAGCAGCAAGAGTACGATGATTTAAGTTCTGATACATCTTGTCCCTAGTAGTGACAATTCGTCGGAATCGTTATCAGAGGTTTCGTTAGAAGAAATTCATCGTATTCAAGTTCTTTAGCCGCCTATTTTATCGAACAATACTGACGATGACGATGAATGGCAAGATATTTCGGACGATAAACCTCAATTTGAAGAACACATCGGCAATAGTAAGCTATTCGTCCCCTCTGACATCAAAAATCCAGGCCAATTTTACAGATTATTTCTGACAGACGAGTTTATTGATAAAATTGTCCTTGAAACAAATAATTACGCATCTAAACGTATGCAGTCTGATCAACTTAAAAGTAAGTCACGTGCAAGGCAATGGAAACCAACGGAACGTGAAGAAATGTTGAAGTTTTTTGGAATTATGCTAACAATGGGTCTTGTTAAGGTACCAAATGTAAAATACTACTGGTCAAAAAAAAAGATATACCGGAACTAATATATTGCATCATTAATGAGAAGGGTATGATTTCTATTGTTGCTAAGATTTTGGCACTTTAGTAATTATAACACAAGCACACAAGGCGACAAACTTAATAAAATTCGAGAAGTTTATAATATGATGTTGCAACAGTTCAAAAAAGTTTTGACTCCTGGAAAACTTCTGGTGGTTCACGAATCGATGGTACCGTGGCGTGAAAGACTGCGATTCCGCCAATATATTAAAAATAATCGCACAGGTACGGGGTGAGGTTGTACAAATTGTGTACTCCCGAAGTATATATGTTTAATTTAATTGTTTATACCGGAAACGAAGAAGTGACCAAATGTCCTCCTACTACAGTACTCTAAAAAATGCTCTCAAATGGTACAGAAAGGTGATGATGGAAATGATATTCGGAACTACTTTGATAAATGCGTAGATTGTTTATAATCTAAAGAATGAGACGAAAATAACAAAATTGGATTTCATAGAAAGTGTGATAGAAAATTTTACAAAAACTCTGGCATAATAATTCTTCCCAGAGTAGATTATGTACAAAATGAAGATACTAAATATTTTTTAAATAAAGGCGATAAAAAGAGAAATTGCAGTGGTTGTTACAATAAGTTGAGACAAACATTAAATAACAGAGAAGCTGCAAAAAAGGTTAAAAAAGTAATGAGTTTCTGTCCAAAGTGCACGAAAATTTACTGTCAGAATTGTTACAATGCTTCACATTCTGTTTTTAATACAAAAATAAATTAAGTTTAAATATTTGCTATCGATGTTTTTTTTTTACAACGTTAGCTATTTTTACTACCGTGCTGATATCAGGTGCTTAAGATCCTACACATTTAACTGATTATTTTTATATAATAAAATATGAGCATTTCTGGCCGAATCTAATGTGGTAAAGCTTGGTTCATTAAGGTAATTTTTCTGTGAATCACATCATTTTAGTTTAAATGTTTTTCGTTTTTGTTTATCGTTGAAGGAAGATGGCGCTACTAGCCACGTAAACAAGTGCTCCACACATTAAAAATAATTATAGTTTTCTTTCGTAATAACTCGTAGTTTATAGTAAAATAGGAAATTAAAGTGCCAATTCGGGTGTACAAGTGTTGTCTAAAAGTGTTTCTCAGAGAAGTGTTCAACGAGTTGTTTGTGAAGTACGCAATCAAGTTATAGCGTCTGTTAAAGCGTCAACATCACAACAGTCTACCTCAGGAGAAGGAGAGCCACCAGCATCCAAAACATTGGTACCTCAAGTTACTTTTAGAACACCGGATAAAAAGCGACCAAGGTTAGCAAAAAAAATCTTCAGTAGATAGTTTTGACCAAGAAGTCATAAGGCGAACTATCTACAACTTTCATCTGGTTCAGCATACATTTCCGACATTAAAAAAGTTATTAGAAGTGTTAAAAGAAAGTATCAACTTTGAGGAGGGCATTTCTTCATTAAGAAAGGTCGTTCGGAGGCTAGGTTTCAGATGGAATAAGACACAAAATAATAAAAAACTACTTATTGAAAAAAGGCACATTAGACTCAAAAGAACATTATATCTTTCGAAACTGCAAGAATATAGATCACAAGGCCGACCTATAATATATACGGATGAATCTTACATACACAGCTCGCATACGTTGCCACGATCATGGTCCGACGAAACGAGCGAAGGTTGTAAACTACCTATTTCCAAGGGCGACATACTAGTGATAGTTCATGCCTGCTCGGAACAAGGATTTATTCCAGAAGTTTTGCTTATCTATCCAGCAAAAAAGCAAAAGGGAGATTACCACAGTAATATGAATGCTGCTAATTATCAGAAATGGATTAAAGAAAAACTTCTTCCAAATTTACCACCACAGTCAGTTTTAGTAGTCGATAATGCATCGTACCACAACGTCGTATGAGATCCAGTGCCTGCATCAATTTCAAGAAAAAGTGACATGTTAGCTTGGTTGGACAAATATAATATACCATATCCCGAAAGAAACACAAAACCTATGCTATATGATATTATTAAAAAAAATAAGCCAAACTATGTACAATTTGTACTTGACAAAATCCTCCAAGATCACGGACACAGTGTATTGCGCCTACCACCCTACCATCCAGAACTCAACCCAATAGAGTTACTGTGAGGTATAATTAAAGGGAAAGTTGCATCACAAAACGTTAAGTTTAACTTAAAAACTGTGGAAGAATTATTTAGAAAGAAGCAGATTCTATTACTCTTGATATGTTTAGTGACGTTTGGAGAAAAACGCGAGGACATGAGGAAAAATATATTCAACTGGAACTAAAAGTGGATAATTTCACTGATTCATTTATAATTACACTAGGAAATTCCGACGGCGAAACATCATGTTCTTCGAGCGATGAAAGTTTGAGTGGGGTAGAAGATTTAATTTACGATTGTGACTAAAAGCAATAATGTAATAATTATAATATATTATAGCAAGCAACGCACCTAATCTTACTAAAACCTAACTCTAACCCTTAGACTAGAGTCGCATTTTGAACCAAAATCATATATTTTTAAACATAATGTATAGAGAAATTGCATAAGTGTGAGTATTGTGAACATGCCAGCTTTAGTTAACTGACCTATACCTATTATGACGTCAGAAATAAGTTTGTGGCTAAGAAATACTTGTCTGTGGGGTCATTTTAGTTGTGTATCCAATATGATACCTTTGGATTCAACGACGTCGTTTTGATACAAATAATGTTTTATTAGTCTTTTATTTGTTTTAGATTAAACGACGATGAAGAGCTCATAGCAGGCCCCTCCAGGACTCCTCAACTGTCAGATGAGGAGCAGTCATCTGATGATGATGATGATGATGAAGAGAGTAACCTGTTATATCTCATAGAGGTCTAGGGAAGCGCTGCCAGTACTAGATTAAACAAATTACAAGTCCTACAAAATAGAATAATAAAAATGCTATTCAACTTCAAAAATTTTCCGAGAAACGAAACTGATGAATATCAAACAATTATACATTTATAACACCTGTATCTTTATTCGTAAATCCATGAACAAGAAGATACGCACGGATCTGCAATTCACCAAGCGGAAAAAAGTTGGGCGCATCTGCACTCGACGCGCGAGCTTCATCGTTTTGCCTAAGACTCGAACAAAGTACGGCAAGACCACAATTACATGCGAAGGTGCGCGCCTTTTTAATAAGATACCCTCGGAAATAAAAATGTAGACTCGTTCAATGTATTCAAAAAGCGACTAGCAAATCATATAAACACAAATATATCTATCTGAGTACGTTGGACGGGTTTACTCCTGGTTATGTTTGTGCTATGGTGCTAATATGATAGTAAATCCCAGAATTTGTGAGTGACTGTTGTATTTTATAACTTTTCCTTATTTTTATAAATTTTCCCGTCGATAGCTGTTTTTGATGTTGATTTCTCAACAATATAGGTACGACAACAAATTTTGTTATTTAGATTTACTTTTATTTATGTTCTCATGTAAGTGGCGTATATAATGTCTTTATGAGAATAAATATCTTTAAACCTAAACCTAACATTCCAATCTCCCAATTGCGTGAAAGATATCCAAAATTGCGCCACAAGGATGATTTCGACCCACCTCTTATTCAAGAAATCCACGAAGACCTTGAAGACGTATTACCCACTGTTCGAAAACCGTTTGAATATTTTAGTGAATATTTTGATGACTCCTTCTTTGAAGAGCTCGCGTTGAGTTCTAACACTACTTACATGTCCCGCAATGGAAAAGATCTGCAGACTTCTACCAAAGAAGTGAAGAAATTTTTTGGAGCCAGTATTATTCTGTCCTTGTTAGGTTTTTCACGACTTAGAATGACTTGGGACTCCCGTACAAGATATCCACTTGTGGCCGATAATATTGCAAGAGACAGATTTTACCATCTTTGGAACAATCTTAGAATGATAGATGAAAATACTGTTACAACAGAGGTAAAGGAAAAAGATAGTTTCTGGAAAGTTAGGCCTCTCTGTGATAAAATTCGCAGCAAATGTTTGCAGTATGAAAGACCAGCCAGTGTCAGTATCGATGAGCAAATTATTCCCTTTGAAGGACATGTTGCTATGAGACAATACATCAAAGGCAAGCCTAATCCTGTAGGCATAAAAAATTTCGTTATGATGCCAACAAACGACTTGCCTTTAGACTTTTTACTATACGAAGGACAAGGTAGAGAGATAAAGTCAAACAAAGTCCCTATGTCTGAAAAGCTGGATGTTGGCGGTAAAGTTGTGCTGAATTTAGCTGATACCCTACCAGAGAAAACGCATATCTATATGGATCGCTATTTCACCTCAACAGCTTTGTTTGATGCACTGTTGAAACATCGTAGCATTTTAGCCTCCGGAACCATTATGGCCAGTCGTGTTCCTAAAAATATAAGACTGAAAAAAGATTTAGAGCTCAGAAAACAGAGAGGTTCTTATGACCAAACGGTAAGAAATGATGGAGTGATATCCCTTGTCAAGTGGTTTGATAATAAACCTATTCACTTTTTATCTACTGCTCATGGGGTACAACCCATCGAAAACTGTCATCGTTGGTCAAAAAAAGACAAGAGATATATTGAAATACCTAGACCTCACGCCATAAAACAATACAATCAATGTATGGGTGGGGTAGACCTAGTGGATCGAGTTATTTCCAAGTATGCCATGAGGGGAAGAACAAAGAAATGGACAATTAGGGTCCTTCACCATTTCTTTGACTTTGTTGCAGCTTCTTGTTGGATTCAATACAGGCAACAAGCTCAACTGAACCAGTGGCCTAAAAAGCAAATTTTATCATATTATTTCTTTAGATTAGATATAGCAGAGCACCTGATTTACAGCAATACCGATGATGACCAGACTGAATCAGATTCTGGTGATGAACCGCAAGCTATACAGCGTAGAATGGTCCCTCTACCACCCAAAGTTGCAAGGAAGACCAAACATTTGCCCGAAATGTGTCATGATGAACAGGCAAGTAGGTCTAAATGTCGTGCTGAAGGATGCAAAAGCCTAACATTTGTTTGTTGTGACACCTGTAAGGTGTTTTTGTGTTTCACCAGGGAGAGAAATTGTTTCAAGAGATTTCATTCGATTTTATTGTAATGGCAGTCTGAAATAAAAGCTTAAGAATTTTAATTGGTTTGACATGCTTGAGTCCCAAGGTATCAATAGTGATATCTACCTTAATTCCTAAAATTACACTTAAAGATTTTTTTTTATTAATTGTCTTTATTTTATCTATAAGAATGTAAATTACTCAAAACTTTCAAGATATATCATATTTTTAAAGGTCGGGACTGAGGACGATATCGGAACGGTAATATTAGAATTTTGAGACTTTGAAAGTGAGGTTTGCAGCTTTCTCTTTGTTTGATATTTGCATCCCACAGCACCAAAGCTATTGTAGAAGTAAATTTGAGTCAATAGTAAATATAATTTTGGGTCAATTCCTGTGTAAAAAAGTGAGGTTATGATTTTACAAAAAAACCATTACTCATAAACTATACATTTCCACAAGGAGGGAAGGGTAGACGGGCTTGTCCTGACAGGGCACACTCCTGCTCCCCTCTTGCCCCCTACTGCTGGAGATGATAAATGTTATCAATTTAAGGTCAGGTTTATGGGATTTTCTTTTTTATTTTTCTCAAGAACAGTATATTACCTTTTACTGGGAGTGGTGTCGGGGTACTCCCAACTCTTACAGGTTAGGTTTGAAGGGGATGGCGGGGTCTAGTGAGAGAGCAAAGCGAGTGAACTAAGACCTTCACATCCCCTTTGTGTTAGGTTACTTAAAATCCTACAAACAGATAAAACCTCACATCGCAGGCTATAGCATCATTAGTAAACAAAAGAAATCCTGCTGATATTTGCAAAATCTTAGGTTTTAAGTGAAAATTTGTGTTTAGAGATGCAATTAATTATGACATATAACTCACCTCAAAGAAATCCCTCATTATTATACATTCAAACCATAGAGACAATTGAAATGTTTTACTGTCTAAATGTTGTTGTTCTATAAGCAAGTACAACAATTTGTACACAAATGGATAGCAAAAATTATAACATTTAATAATAATTTTATGAATGCATAGGAATTCAATTTAAAATAATCACAAATACGTGAAATCCTGCTAATTCTAACCCCACTTTTGTAGAGATCACAAACTAACTAGAAACACTCAGTAGAGACACACAGACTACTTCTGCTTCTTTAAATTATGGATTCTCTTGATAGAATTCTGCCAGTGTCAAGAGTAACAAGTAAATAATTATTACAGTTCTCAATTTTACGAGTGGGTTCACAATCTATAACAAAAGACGTCACATTTTTAATAATATTAATACGAATAAAATCACACAAAATGAATATACACTAGGGACAACAAATAATAGAGATTTACAGGACGCTGGACGTAATTGGGCAGGATATTATAGAGAGAGTGAGAAAGATTAGGACACTCAAAGAACAGATGATTTGCGGATCCTTCGTCTAGCCCACATTCACAGATTGAGCTATCCGTAATCCTTAGTTTAGCCAGTGTACCGGAGTACAAGCATGTCCAAAGAAAACGCTACAAACAGGGGAGGTGATTGTTTTACTGCAGTGGCGATTTGGTGGCGATATTGATAGAACCAGAGTTTTGATGTTTGGACTTTGAAATTTTGAATAGTACAGACTATATAGGTAATCAATCAGTCATAGATCCTCTATCTACGTAATCAGTACAATCGAATCGATGGACATTTGTTGTTGTTGTTGTTTTTATTATTCGCTCGAGAGAGCAGGCAAAGGAATCATGCCATACAGCCATGTCTTTATGTATAATTATCCTTCATTGTTCACTGCTTCACAATATGTTGATGCGTCACATTGTGCAGCCCTTGGGAGATTTTGACGGCAACTTGAGCCAGCAGGCAGTTGGCGATGGTATCTAAAGGCGCCTATAAAAACAAACAGCTTATCTTGAGAATCCATCACCATCAGAGCACTTGTTTCACCGTTTCCAGTAATAGTTCACATGCGTAGACAGTTCATACATAAAATCACACCACTTTTACATATCACAATCCACTTCAAACTATTATTTAAACTATAATACAGGAGCAGCAAACCGCCGCCGATAAGTTCCCACCATAGATAAATATATATGTTCCCACCAAAACTCCGATCAAAGAGTATAGTAACCATAGATAATACACTATATACCAGGATAGTAACTGTCCTATACAGGAAACTCCGGTGGACATTTGAGAGACACTTTCAATAACGTCTAACCATTTTTTTATAACTGGCTTTATGGCCCTGTGTTCTAGCCTTTTTGAGCTTGAAATTACAATGTATAATTTTTCTTCATAGTATCACAATAATATGTTAATGCATCACATTGTGCAGCACTTGGTATATTTTGACGGTAACGGTTGAGCCAGCAGACAGCTGACAGTTGGCGATGGTATCTCAAGGCGCCTAAGTAGACAGATACCTTATATTGAGAATTACGTCACCATCAGAGCACTTGTTTCATTGTTTGCACTAATAGTTCACATGCACAAACACTTAATATACAAAGTCGCACCACTTTTACGTTTTAAAATCCAATTAAAACCATTATTTAAGCAAGAATAAATGAACAGCAAACCGCCGCCGGTCAAGTTCCCGCCAAAACCCCGTCTTACCATCAAGCACCATAATCACATACAAACGTGCAAAACTGTAAATTATTTTTGTAGGGTTGTCACAATAGGTGAAAGCTTTTTACAAAAATTTACTTCGCAAATATCCGCGTTATAAAATAAAATGATGTGTCTTACCTAGTATGAAGAAGCACCTCCCGCCCTCCCTCAATTGCGTGCACTATCCCCGTCACCACTAATCCCAGCACCGCTACTTCCAACACCACTACACTAGGCAAGACACACCACTGACGATAATACGACACGTGTTTCGCCTCTACACGAGGCATCCTCAGGTGATATAGACTCTACGGTGGCTAACCGCTAAGTAAAGTGGTGTTGGAAGTAGCGGTGCTGGGATTAGTGGTGACGGGGATAGTGCACGCAATTGAGGGAGGGCGGGAGGTGCTTCTTCATACTAGGTAAGACACATCATTTTATTTTATAACGCGGATATTTGCGAAGTAAATTTTTGTAAAAGCTTTTATATAATGGATTTCCGCAAAGTAACGCCTGATTCTATTAATTACAATAGGTGAAGACAAACAAAATAATATTTATCATATTATTGCATTGTCACTTACGGTATACAAAATTTCAACTCAATCACACATCGGGAAGTGGTTCAAATCTTACTTGCAATATGTGAACTAAACCCACATACCAATTTCATACCAACCCACCCACATACATACAAATGTTTACTAAAAGCTTGTAATAACATTAAAAAGGTAAAAACGCACCGTCTGGTACTCACTTCTTATTAAAAAAAAAGAATCATACAATAAAACTAAGGTACTTACTACTCCTTGGGATAGTTAAAGTATGATTTTTTTTATTCTTTCACACAGTACAATAAACAAACATTACTAATAATTCCACGTTTTTACATTAAACTATTCAAACTTGCAACTAACAAAATTAACAATGTGTGTCGCGCTGACTCTAAAATTGTTGTCCACTGACTGTGCCAGCGTAACCGGTTTTTTAAAGTTTCGCCGCGTACGCGACAAGCGGCCAGTGGTGCACATGCCCCGCATGCTTGTAGTAGTACCCATTCACGCAGTTGTATGAAGCTTTACCTCTGTTCCTTTTATTTACTCATGTGCCATAGTAGTGTGTGCGTCAAACGAAATATCCATATCCCATGATAAATTTTAGAAATGCCCCCTAACTTCACAGATTATTATGGTGCTTACGCATCTTAACTCCCATACTGACATGCCTCGGCCAAACACATCGCGATAAAACTTCGTCTTCGGCCTAGGCCGAAGGTGCCCGGTCACACTTTTACTGCACAATTTTATCGCACTAAAGACATGCTACAATCAAAATGGACGCCACGTCACAAACCCTAATTAACTTTGATACATTCGCTACGCACAATGTCTGTAGGCAGACTGAAGTGTGGCCGCACACACGAAGTTCATCGCTATAAAACCCCTTGAAGTGCGAGAATTTACCGACAGCGAAGCGAAATGCTTGAAACTTCGCACGAAGTGACGAAGTATTCACGAAGGGTCGGCCACATACATTGCGATAACGCGAATATTCGCGCTAGCGTGATGTGTGTGGTCACGGCAACAAAGTATATTATTTTGTAAGCCTGTTCTAAAGAGAATAGTAATTGTCCTGTACGGAAACCCACCACAAATTACCCTCCATACCCCAAATCAACAAAATCAACATCACAAACCAGTGTTACCAAATCCAAAAACCTTTTAGATCACCTTATTTACTTGGTAATCCCTTAAAAATAATTGCTATGCTTTGTAATGTTTTTTTTATATATAAATTATTAAATATTTTTTCGTTTTCTTCAGATGGTTCCGACATATTTAAATCTTACATTTGGATATTAAATAAGCATACATTTTAGTTAATGGATTAAATGTAACAAATGATGCGTTATTTCGTTGCAATGTGAATCAAATCATCATCACACTTGCTAACATTTCAATAGATAACAAGAAATTGCAACCGCGATAGTTAATGCAAAACATAGAACCCAAATTTTGAGACATTTTCAAAAGGTTTACAGCTAGCTGCACCGCAATCATCGTTAACTTTTAAACAAAAATCAAGTAAAATAGAAATCCCAGCCTACGAATTTGGATTTGCGAACTGCACCCACGTAATTTAAAAATAAAAAATTGTTAAAGATCGCTCAATTTATAACGTCGATTTTGCTTCAAGTAATTAGAAATGGATACTTTTTATAATGTGAAAAAACTGCACCTTACATGAATATAATTGCACTATCGTTAAAAATGCATAAAATCCAATATTAAGTGTAAATAGTTAATAAAACCAAATTTGTTAAGTGTCGAATGCATCACCTCCCTACTCCAGCCTACGAATTTGGAGTATATATAAAAAAATACTGAGAGACGTATTTCAAATAGCACATCTCAAAATATTAATTATTTAAGCTGCTTCTAAGTAATTTATTAATAAAAAAAAAGGGTAAAGATCGCTCATCTTATAACGTCGATATAACGTCAAATAATTAGAATTGGATACTTTTAACAATATTGTTACGAGCTTGGGGTTCGAGACAATTAAAAACTGCCGATTGAATTACCAAAATTGACACTTTAATTACACAACACTAATTACAATCTAAAACCACACTAATAATAAAACACAATCACTTTAGTTCGCAGTTATTTCGCTTCGAAGTATTCTCTTGTATCGCCAATTCAATACTACCCCGGTCGTGGTCTATACCGGCCTTATATAGGGCCTCAGATAGTTTCCAGAACCTTCTACTGTAGCGACATCTAGAATGTTCGAGTACATCATCATCATCATTACAGCCCTTCACAAGTCCACTGCTGAACATAGGCCTCCCCCAAAGAATGCCACAAAGCACGGTCCTGAGCCACCTGCATCCATCGACTTCCTGCATATCTTACCAGGTCGTCACTCCATCTAGTGGGGGGACGCCCTACACTTCGCCTGCCGGTACGAGGCTGCCACTCGAGAACCTTTCTTCCCCATCGGTTGTCGGTTCTTCGAGCTATATGGCCGGCCCATTGCCACTTCAGCTTACTAATCCGTTGGGCTATGTCGGTCACTCTAGTTCTACTGCGGATATCCTCATTTCTGAGTTTATCACGCAGAGAAACTCCGAGCATAGCCCTCTCCATAGCTCGCTGAGCGACCTTGAGCTTCCTCATCCGGCCAGCAGTGAAGGACCACGTCTCAGTTCCGTATGTCATCACTGGCAACACGCACTGGGTGTACAGTCTCGTTTTCAAGTTTTGAGGTATACCTGACGAGAAGATGTGCCGTAATTTCCCGAACGCTGCCCAACCGAGTTGAATCCGTTCGAGTACATATCGGTCCCGAAATTTCTGGAAGGATCTCGACTCTCCTAGTTCTGCTACTCGACACTAGAGGGCGCTAGTGTAACTAGTGTGGCCATGTACAAGACATTAATAGTGGCGCGCAACTCTTTCTTTTACTCGACACTAGAGGGCGCTAGTGTAACTAGTGTTGCCATGTACAAGACATTAATAGTGGCGCGCAACACTGCCCCCTCCTAAGACATGCTCGTCCCGAGCATTATTGGCCCCATAATAACGCACCAGTCGATCCACATGGACAATCTTAGGAGTACCTCTGGCACCTTTCTGTATCCGGTAGGTTACGTCATTGATCCTTGTCACAATCCGGTACGGTCCGTCCCATTTAGCTTGAAGCTTAGGAGATTTCCCTTTGCTGCGAACTGGATTGTGTAACCACACTAGTGAACCTTCATCAAACCCCTTGTTGTTCATTTTGCGGTCATACCGTGTTTTCATCTTCTCAGACGTTTTATTTATTTATTTATTTATTATTGGACAACACAACAGATTACATCATGACTTAAAGCTATAACTTACAATAATATTAGTGTAATACAAGACATAATCCTTATACGTGTTATCACGGCATGCCAAGATTGCGAAACAAACATTTTAAATAAAATTGCTTAATCTAACAGGCTCATAAATCCAACAAATTAAGAACTATAATTTTAGTGAATATCAATCAAAGGGGATATCCTTGAGAATGCCTTTCAAAACATTTCTAAAGTGAAGTGAACCAGACTAGAGTTGAAGATGTCAAGGTTGGTAAAGCGAAGGCTATAATTCTCATAAAGTCGACTTGAAGAGTCGTTTGATGGCCGGTCTGTCTGACGTGCTTATAAATGTCATTCATTTTGTTCCGCAAGTCATTTGCATAATAGGTTATACTGCGTGGGACATCAGGTGGTATTCCGGTGATCAGGTCTGCAGGCAGCCGCAATTCTCTCCCAAAGTTTGTGAAAGCTGGTGTCACTGATGTACTTTCGTGAACAGCGCTTCGATATGACAACAAAAACGGTTGTATGTGCCTGTCCCAGTCTCGTTGCCGTTTTTCCACAACTTTTGCTAGGTACCTCTCCAATGCCTAATTAAATCTTTCTACCATTCCATCAGATTGTAGGTGGTAAGAAGTTGTTCGTGTTTTCTGAGTATCCATAACTCGGCAAGTTTCCTGGAATATTGGAGACTCAAAATTCCTTCCTTGATCGCTGTGAATCTCTAAAGGTACTCCAAAACGACAGAAGACTTCATGAACTAGTTTATCTGCAACTGTTGAAGCTTCTTGATTTGGAATGGCGAAGACTTCTGGCCACTTAGTGAAGTAATCCATCACAACCATGAAATACTTGTTACCACTTTCAGTTTCTGGAAACGGCCCCGCAACGTCAATGGCTATCCTCTCCCATGGTGCATCAACATTGTACAATTTCAATGCGCCTCTACTACGAATTTGAGGTCCCTTTACAGCCGCACAACTTGTACATTTGCGGCACCAGTCCTCGACATCGTCACGACAGTGGACCCAGTAAAACCGTTCTTGGATCTTCAGGAGAGTTCGTTTAACTCCCAGGTGGCCTCCTGAACAACCACTATGGTACAGCTGTAGAACATCTGGCTCTTTAGCCTTAGGGACAACCATTTGCAAATGACACCTGTCTCCCCGACCATTTTCCCATTTACGGCACAGGACTCCATCCTGAATCAGCAAGCTGTCCCATTGGGCCCAATAGCTTTTCGTGGTCGAACTCATTGCTGAGACGTCGCTCCACTTGGGCTTAGGAGCACTGGCCTTCATCCATTCCAGAATCGGCTTAATGTCCGAATCTTCCTGCTGTGCATGGCTGTCCTTCCATTCATTGCTGAGCTGGTCTGTCCTGAATATCCTCGCAGATACCACTTCTTTACCCTCTTGCCTAGTACAATGCTTGCAATCTTCAGGGCAAGGTCTTCTTGATAATGCATCTGCATTGCCATGAGATTTCCCGCTGCGATGTTCGATCACAAAGTCGTATTCCTGTAGTAGTTCAATCCATCTCGCAACTTGTCCTTTTTGAACTGCAATAGCCATTTCAGTGCAGCATGTTCAGTTAGTAAGTAGAATTTCCGCCGCAGGAGATATTTGCGAAAATGCTGCAAGGACTTTACCACAGCAAGCTTTCCCGTCGTGTGACACAATAGTTCCTTTCCGGCTTTGACAACGACTTGCTGAAGTACGCTATCACAATCTCTTGATCACCATTCCGTTGAGACAACACACCGCCAAGTCCTATATCACTTGCGTCTGTGTCAACTATGAATTCCTTGCCCGCATCAGGGTAACCCCAAAAAAGGTGTGTTGCACAGACGTTTCTTGAGCTCCTGGAATGTAATATTGCAACTTTCATCCCAGCAGAAATGTCGCTTCTCCTCGGTTAGCCTGTGCAGAGGTTTGACTATATCTGCAAAGTTCTTCACAAATCGCCGATAATAAGAGCACAAACCCAATAATGCTCTAACCTGTGTCTTGTCTTTTGGAACCGGCCACTCCTTGACAGCGGCAATTTTCTCTGGATCCGTGCGGATACCTTCTTCCGACACTACATACCCCAAAAAACTAACTTGCCGTTTGAATAGTCAGCACTTCTTCTGACTCAACTTGAGGTTGGCACTCTGGATCTTCATGAGCACGCGTTCCATGTTTTGAAGGTGTTCCTCAAACGTACGGCCTACGATGATGATGTCATCGAAATAGACTAGACAGGCATCTCCAATTAGCCCGGTAAGTACAAGCTCCATCAACCTTTCAAACGTTGCTGGAGCATTGCACAATCCAAACGGCATGACTTTAAATTGCCACAGACCCTTTCCTGTGGAGAATGCAATTTTCTCCTTGTCCTTAGGGTCAATTTCAACCTGCCAGTAGCCACTTTTCAGGTCCAGTGTACTAAACCACTTTACGCCTGTAAACATGTCTAGCGTGTCATCAATTCTTGGCAAGGGATAGCTGTCCTTCTTCGTAACGTCGTTCAGGCGGCGGTAGTCAATACAAAACCGCATGCTGCCGTCCTTCTTCTTTACCAGCACCACAGGTGAACACCATGGACTAGATGAAGGTTCAATAACACCATCCTTCACCATTCCCTCAATCATGGTTTCCACTTCCTTTTCACGTGCTACAGGCAATCTTCTTGGCCGCTGACAAATAGGCAATTCTTGTCCTGTGTTTATTTTCTGTTGAACTAACCCAGTCTTTCCTATGTCAGCTTCGTTTGACGAGAAAACATTGGCGTACTTGAGTAACAACTTCTTCGCCTTGACCATTTCATTCGGGGAGAGAACGCTGCGACAGTCTTCTAAAATTGTGTTCACTCTCGTTTGTCCATCCTTGCTGGGGGTCCCAGTCGATAGATATTCGCACCGACGCAACCAATCCACTTCTCAATAGTACCAACCAATGTGCCTTTTTCTATAATATTTTCCTGATCACAAAGGTTCAACACACGTACTCCTGAGATGTCGGTGGTTCTGACCAAGGTTCGAGCCACTTTCCATGGAAGGTCATTGTCTACCCTTTCCACGAGTACACAACGATGAGCTTGCCCAGGACTCCGAGGAAGACTAACCGGCACAATCGTTTCCGATCTCGGAGGAAGAACAATCTTCTTAAAGCTGTCCACATTCCCTGGTAACGCCCCTTCCACGAAAAGTTCTCATTTCACACATTTCAAAACACATTTCAAAACACCTCGCTTAACGTCGATCTCACAACAATTCTTCCTCATAAAGTCTAGGCCCAGGATGCAGTCGTCCATTATATCAGCCATGATGACATTATGCAGGTAGATCATGTTGCCTAGCTTCAACTCCATCTCCTTTTCTCCACGGACGGGTATGCGCTGACCGGTGGCTGTCACCAAATTAATGCGTTCGCGGTTGTATGCGGAGTCCCCAAGAAACTGATTTATAAGTTGGGAACTGACAACCGTGCGAGAGGCTCCAGTGTCTATGGTCAGTTTACACGGCTTTCCGTTGACCTCGCCCTTGATGATCAGGCTGTTTCCATCACGGGTTTGTGAGATCGAAATCCTTGGGGCTCTTTTAATATCAGCCAGCACCCGCCAGTTTTCCTGCTGCTGCTGGGTGGTGCTGTCAGTCACACTACCCTCTCGAGATCGATCACCTTCCCTTTCCACAGTTCGTTTAGGGCAGCTGGATTGAAGATGGCCCCTTTCCCCACAGCCGTAGCACAGCACCTAGGTATGTAGCCCTTATGGCGGTCCTGAAATGTAGCTGCTGCAATCTCCCTAACGCGGTGGGAACGATGATCCTGCCGCACGGCTTCCACCTCCAGTGCATGGGTCAAGGCGTCCTTAAGCGTCTCGTGGTTCCCGAGCCTCACAGCAGCTCTGACTTCAAGGTCGCGGTTGCCGTCGATGAATGTCTGCACTAGGTTCCCTACAATGAGCGCAGGTACAGACTGGTACGCTTTTCGAACCAGCTTCTCCACCTCAAGGGCCCACTGCTGCAGGTTTTCGTTACTGCGTTGCACGCGATCTTTGAGCTGCGCACGAAAGACGTGTTCCAGGTAAGCATCGCTATATCTCGCCTCCAATGCCTCAAGGAGCTGCTCGTAAGTCACTTCCTTACCGAGAGCTTCCAGAACAGTTAAGGCCTGGTCGCGTAGGCCTAGGGTGAGAGCAGTCATGGCCTGACTTTTATTCCAGCCGTTCGCTTTCATGACAGCCTCGAACTGGATTTTGTAGGCCGACCAGGAAGAACTCCCGTCGTAGCTACCACGGGAGCTGTTACTACATCCCCAATTTTGAGGTCGTTCAGCGTTTTCTTCACGTCAACCATCATGTTGTCAACCCGATTGTTCACTTGGTCGATTCGGGTTTCAGCCTCCGACCAGCTGTTCTTCCAACCGACGGGCCTGTTCCTCCTGTTGGCCGGCCTGTTCCTCTTGTTGGCGGGCCTGTTCCTCCTATCCGCGCTGCAGCTGCTCTTCCAACCTACGGGCCTGTTCCTCCTGTCGGCAAGCCTGTTCGTGCAGCATCATCATCAGAGCACCTAAGTCAGGTGCTGTAGATGCAGGAGCTGATGACTGACCGGCCTCCGTGGTCAGCAGCTGGCCCTCCGATATTTGCGGCGTTGTATTACCAAATCGTCTCTGGTCAGTCTCCAGCTGGCGTTGACTTCGAGTATGGATACCCTCCATGTCGTCCTTTGGTAAAATCGGCATGATTTAATCCCACTTCTGACACCAATTGTTACGAGCTTGGGGTTCGAGACAATTAAAAACTGCCGATTGAATTACCAAAATTGACACTTTAATTACACAACACTAATTACAATCTAAAACCACACTATAATAAAACACAACCACTTTAGTTCGCAGTTATTTCGCTTCGAAGTATTCTCTTGTATCGCCAATTCAATACTTCCCCGGTCGTGGTCTATACCGGCCTTATATAGGGCCTCAGATAGTTTCCAGAACCTTCTACTGTAGCGACATCTAGAATATTCGAGTACATATCGGTCCCGAAATTTCTGGAAGGATCTCGACTCTCCTAGTTCTGCTACTCGACACTAGAGGGCGTTAGTGTAACTAGTGTTGCCATGTACAAGACATTAATAGTGGCGCGCAACAATATGAAAAAAAATGCGCCCTGCTTGAAGATAACCACCACCATTCTAAATACATAAAATGTAATATTAAGTGGAAAAAGTTAATAAAACCAAATTTGTGAAGTGTCAAATTAAGGCATTGGCGCATGCGCGGTATAGAAACACAAAGAAAATCTCTTCCGAGGTTTTCTTTGTGGTCTAATTAGTAGCAAGTTTACGCAGATCATTTTTTTTTGCAAACTAGCTGATACCTGCGACTTCGTTCTTAAAACTTTAATAACTTTATCTATACAAATAAATAAAATTGAAGTGTCTGTTTGTAATGTTATAATACCAGCTTTTTACTAAATACATACGGAAGTATGTACGGTACTCATAAAAAAGACACTCTTCGTCTGTCTGTTTGTTCCAGCTCATCTCCGAAACGGTTGAACCGATTGACGGGCCTTTCACTGGCAGATTGCTGATGCTATAAGGAGTAACTTAGAATACTTTAATTACGGTTAAGAAAAATAATTACGGTTCTGCGTAAAAAAATTATAAAGAAATCATAGTAAAAACCATGCGGGCGGAGTTGTGTGGGACAGCTAGTATTAAATAAGGATATCGCAATATTTTTTTACATAATGTAGTTTTTTCGTGATGCGAGCACAACCGTAAACCTCTACCATTTCATTTATACAATGTGTAAGAAGTTAACCTATAAACGTCTCTCTTATTCTATATACTCCAAGTTCGTAGGCTGGGGTAGTGGGAGTCACGCGCGGTTGCGTGTTGCGTGGTCAACATCCAAAGTACCTATCTTAGTATAAGTATAAATATGTTAGTATATAATATATATAATACTAGCTGACCAGGCAGACGTTGTTCTGCCCTCTCCGACAATCCTGTGTCCTATAATTTTTTTTAAATTCGTAATAAAAAATATTGAGTGTCACTTATAGGGATAAAAACTATCCTATCTCTCAAGTTGGACCAAACTGCACACAGTGTGCAAAATTTAATTGCAATCAGTTAAGTAGTTTAGGAGTTCATCACGGACAAACAATGTGACAGGTAATTTTTATATATAAAGATTATCTTAGTATAGTATAGTATATTATCTTAATATATTAGTTTTTTTAATATTAGCTGTAAATTCACTTAGTTGTGAAATGTTATCCCACTTCCCTTTTGGTAACGAGTTTTACAAATTACGCATTCTCATTATTACTAAAAATAATTCCTACTATATAACCAAAATCAAACATATTTAAACTACACAAAATACTTTCATTTTTTCGTTTAAAGTTTAAAGAGTATCTTTGTATAAATCGAAGGTGACAGCTTACAGTTTAGCGTATCTAGAGATGGAAGAATGTTTAATGATGGAAGAATGATAAAAAAAAAACATGTATACCTATCAAATGTAACATCTTAAATTTGTAATGTGACATGCAATAAACAAAGTTATATGACTACTAAAACTGAACTAGTTAATCACTTTTTAAAATTTTATTATTGCAATAATAAAATTTTAAAAAAGTGATTAACTAGTTCAGCTCTCAGATTTTTGTTATTGCAATATTGATGTCACTGGGTCTAAAAGACATGTACAATTGAAAGTCGTCAGTATATACCTATATACTCGTAATAACTACAGATTTTTATGGTGTTCACTATATCTGAGCTATACAATATAAAAGGTATTGGCCCCAAAATCCTCCTTTCTCCTTCTCCTTCATTGAGGTACACCTCTTGGAACTGGCAACGTGGTAGATATCCTTTCTGATCTATTGTATATACTTATTTTAACAAATTGTTTACAACTAGTGAGGTAACTTGCATACCATTTTATTGTTAAATTATCAAATTCGTAATAAGCCAATTTTGATAAGAGTAGAGTGGTGTTAATGGTATCAAAATCTCGGGAGAAGTCAAGCAAAGCTAACAGAGTACCCTCTCCAACATCTTGTGCAGTCAGAATAACATCCACTACATTCATCAGAGCGGTTGCAGTACTACAAGACTTTCTGAATCCGGATTGCATTTTAGACAGAATATTATTAGCCTCAAGGTACACCGTCATCTGTGTAGAGACTACTCTTTCCAGAATTTTTGACAGAAAGGACAGGGTACTTATAAGACGGAGATCCTTCTAGTCATTTCGATGGAGCTTTTTGTGAATCGGTTTTACTAAAGCTACTTTCCATTGCTTTGGGAATACTCATTTTTCAATACATTTGTTAATAATTCTGGTAATAACTGTTAATGATCTGGGTAGAGTTACCAATATCATGTTCAGAGTAAAGCCATCATGATCTTGTACATTTGTTTTAAAAGATTTTATTATATTGAGAACAGCTGTTTCATTAACAGTGTTAAGCTTAAAAGTGTTAGGCCCAAATCTATCAAATTCATAGCTAGTAAAACGTGATATACTGACTTCATTATTTATAGAGCTCAAGAAAATAATGATTTACATTATTTGGATTACATAAATGAGTTAGCAGTTCAATGTCTTTTTTCTTAAAATTAGCAACGTTTTGTTCGTTATTTTTTCACAAATAACGGGGGTTTTGTATCGTATTAATTTAATTTTTAATATATGCAGATTTTTTACTGTGAATTGCCGTCCTTACAATGTTTTTTATTTCTTTGTAATATTATTTATCAATATCAACTTTCGTAAATCTACTTTTAGCATGTGATTCATCGCGCAATTTAATCATTTCTTTTACAGTATATATATTTTACAGTATGGTTATCCACGAACAAGAATATTTTCTTTATATAAAATTATCTAACAGGAGCATGTATATTGTATAGTTCAAGCAAAATATTGTTTAAATTTTCCACCATTTTATCAACATCGCCATTTACGACACTTTCCCATTCTATACAGATGACATTGAAGGAAATTTTTCTATTATTTATTTTTCTATTATTATTTTCCTTAAGAAAATTACCTATAGACCGCTATAGGTAATTTTCTTAGGCGCATGTTTGATTTTATTAATATTGAGTTCACAATTTCAAAATGTATAACTGCAAAGATTAGAAAAATAATTGACGGATATGTTATAAAGAGTCATATTAGAACAAATTATAAATCAATCCATGTTTCACTATGATCTGTGAATTGCGTCGGTTGCTTTACAAACTGAGCGAGATTCATATAATCAAAGAAACTTTGCAGCTTTTTAACATTAGTTTCCTGTATGTTAAGATTTACGTTAAAATCACCGAGCAAGATAATATAATCGAATTTACCAAAAAAAAAAACACATTCCGTAATGAAACTATCGATATTTACCCACGGGGCACGATAGGCCGTACCAATGTTTTTTTTTTAAATACTAGTAATGCTATTAAACATTACTAATATTTCCTTTAACCACTTCTGGTAAGCTTAAAATGCTTGTGTTAGAAGTGGTTCACGACAGTAGTCGAATGGCGGATTCGAACCCACGACCTTTCGAGTTCGCAGTGCGCGCCCTGCCATAAGACTACTGACGCTTCTAAAAAAAATTGCTACTTTGATGCCGTTGATGTTTAATCCTAGCCACATTTGTTTCACTAAATTGCTAGGAGGGTGCTCAATTTTGCGAACGTTAATTCCAAGACTAATGTAAAATGCGAGTCCACCACCACGTGCACTCAATCCGGTGGTACGAGGTACGTGAAGGAACCGATATCCCGGCGGTGACGGTGCACGGCCCTCCTCGCCCTCTCTTATCCACGTTTCGTTAATAGCCATTACGTCTACCTGTTACCGTGACATTGTTACGAGAAACTCATCATGGCGTGTGTTCACGCCCTGAGTTGCCCCAACAAAGGTTGACTGGACTAGGGCCCATGAGTAATCCCATCGACGGGCAACAGAGGACGGGGCCCAACGGCCTATGGATAAATGTTCAAAAAACGGCTGACAAATAAGCAAGCACTTACCTATTTCAGGAGGTAGGGTTGACCACAGGGTACCAGTCAGGTGATAAGTGAGGTGCATGTGAGTAGTGTATAGTAGTGTGTACAATGTGAGACCTGACTTAACTGTGGAAGTTGTAGTGTTATGCTACTTACATATCATTTTACACTATTTTAAATTCATTTTTCCATTCTGTTTTGATTTTCTGCATTCACCACAAAACTGGATATTTTGTATCACCTTTATTTCCATAGGATCCTGTAACGTTTTTAAACCATAAGAACACAATAACAAATCATTTTCACTTCGTATTTTCACGCTATCAACATTTTTTAATTTGGTGTCGATGGAGTCTACCTTTTTCGATCTTTTATGTAGTTCTCCGTAAATCTGCAATTTGGGGCTTTGTGCGCGCTGGTGCGCTAGCTTTTTTCCTATAGCAATAATATATCATTTTTCACTTAAATCTTGCCTTTTCTCTATTAGGAGCCTAAAACCAAAAATTGACATGTTTTGACATCGTTGTTTATCTGGTTGTCATGACAATTTTTATTCAAATTCGCTACCGGTCTGTTGTTTCTACTTCGATAATTCCACATAAATACTCTTTCCTCTTGGCCATTTACAAAAAATTTGCGTTTAATTTAAATAATTTTCCGTTCTCTCTAAAAAGGTATAAAAGCCGAACAATCGGTCAAGAAACTCAGTCTCGCTTCGGTTCTCAAACTCGAAGCATCTCCTAAAGGCCTTATCCCGGGGCCGCACTGCCCTGGGATCCTGCAAGCCTCTGTCCTGCCTGAAGTCACCGGGACCCTGCAAACCTCTGCCCTGCCTGAAGCCGCCGGAACCTGCAAGTCTCTGTCCTGCCTGAAGTCACCGGGACCCTGCAAGCCTCTACCCTGCCTGAAGTCGCCGTATCCTGCAAGCTTCTGCCCTGCCTGAAGTCGCCGGATGCTGCAAGCCTCTGTCCTTCCTGAAGTCGCCGGATCCTGCAAGCCTCTGTCCTGCCTGAAGTCGCCGGATCCTACAAGCCTCTGTCCTGCCTGAAGTCGCCAGATCCTGCAGACCTCTGTCCTGCCTGAAGTCGCTGGGATCCTGCAAGCCTCTGTCTTGCCTGAAGTCGCCGGATCTTGCAAACCTCTGCATTCACCTGAAGTCGTCGCCTAAACACGCCCACGCCTTCACCTACGCTGTGCGTGCTCGTTCCAGGTGCTGTGGGCCTACCACCAGCACAGCCTGTGTATAATCTGTGGGCAGCGAAGACCACTACCAAAAGCGGTGTACCACTTGGATCTTAGGCCTCAGCTCAATACTCATCATTTTTATTATCTTCTTTTTTAGAAATAATTGTAAATCACGTCACCCATCTTCATCCTCATACATAATTTTTTTATATAAATCTGTAAACATCTTTTTTTTTATATTTTAAATATATCAAACAAATAATCTCTATATTTTATATAGAGATTATTTGTTTTGCCCTATTTTTGTTGTTTTGTTGTTGCTAGGTTAGGTTCTTTTTGTTTTTAATTTGTCGCTTCACGACAAAGTCGAACCGCAGATCCGCAGGCGCTGCGTTTCTCAAAATGTGCGATCCTCCAGTGATAGTTCACTTTATCTGAACTCAAGTCTGACGTCAGTTCACTATTTCAGTCTATCAACTTATTGTACATATAATTAACTTCAAAGTCAACCAATTCAACGTTCATCGCAATCAAACACGTGACAACCGACACAAGTAACGAACAGTCGTTCAAAGTTCAATATTCAATGTTCCGGGTTCATTTAGCACCAAATTACAAACAGGGAACGAACGCGATTTCTTCTCGAGTCACAAAGTTCAGCGTTCCAAACAACAAACTAAATTCCTTCGTACGATATTAAAAACTATTCCCTACGTAACAAAAATTCTGAGTTTGTGGAAATTTCGATTGAAAGAAGAAGAGGAATGAGGAGATTTCGAAAACGTTTACCATGAAAAATGACCCGATATGCTGGACTAATATTGCCAGAGGAGCTGCAGAGAGCTATGTTAGAATGTCTTGACAGATTTTACGAGGAACTAGACTATCGCTACTGAGCAATGGATGATATTCTCATGACATTTAGTGTTGTTCAGCCTTACACTCTGCTAACGTCACCAGATGAAGATCTTCAAATAATAGTTCAAAATCTGACAAAAATCTGCGATGATTTTTCTGCAGGATATATAATTTTGGAGACTTCACGACTTGAAAGCTACCAGCATTTCTTCCCAAGAAGCGGTTCAATGTGACTCATTGGAGCTTTTCTCGTAAAATTGGGTTATTCTGAATCTGTTCCGAATCTAACGCTGTGTCCAAGATTATTTTACTATTAAGTTTCATGTGAAGGAAGCTTTTCAAAACTCAAGTTAATAAAATAACTTAAGGTCCATATTGAGCCAAGCGGGACTAACCAATCTTTCGATTTTATTTATCAAAAATGACAAGAAAGTAAACTTTGATAATATATTAGTATATTTTAGCAAAATAAATTCCCGTTAGCATGTATAGCATTTTTTGTTTTATTTTGGGGGTGCTTGATAGGAAACCGCCCTGGGTGTCAACTCACGCTACGTCGTTACTAGTTACCGTAAGGTTTGGAACTGTAGCGAAGCAATAATGTAATCAAAATATTCAACGGAGTTTAATTATAACACTATTCAGCACTTTGCATATTGAAAAAAATACGCATTTCGTTTTCCGTGATGCTGTATACGCTTATAATATTCTCAAAATATTGTATCATGGACACTCTATTAGAAAGAAATGCAACGCCTAACTCGGTGCCTTTCATTCGTTTCAAGGTCACTGATTTAGGAACCTTTCTCTAGTATGAAGTGCACTCCCTATATTTTACAATCTCCTTGGGATGAACTTACACAAGTGTTAAATAGCGCCAACATAATAAAGTATAAATCCCTAATAGGTAATGTAAATGTGTAGTATAGATGTATAGATTCGATTGTATTAGATGTATGTGTAAAAATCTAAATAATGCAAGTGTATTTGGAACGTAGTTTGGTTGCGTATGAATAAGGTGCGAGCTAAATAACTTAACATACAAAAACATTGACAATTGATTGAAATTTCAAGTCTAACGACATACTTATATTCAAACAAATAACCTTAAAATAAGTTATAAAAAAGATAAAAATAAAGAGATTTTTTGAGGGTAAAATTACAAACTCATTATTACAAAAATAAAACATTTAAAAAATAAAAAAAACACAATTAATAAAAATCTAAATAATAAAAATATTTGAAATAAACCAGAGTTATATAACTTTATAATTAAAATCAAAATAATGTTTAATACTTTAATATGAACGCATTCAAAGAAATGCAAATAGTAACTTATTAAATACAAGTATACAGTTAATAGCAGCCATTAATAACAATCAATTAAGCTATGAATACGACAACGAAACCAAAGTAGGCATTAAAATTTTAAAATGAAATTGGCTTAATAAAATATTATCGTCATTATTTAGACCAATTTTAGTTAATGGGCCAGCGTCCTCAATACCAAAAATTTTAACCAAATCGTGCTCTGAACGTAAGCGATGTTGTGGTTTACCGTTATCTTTATGCACAAAAATTTTCTCTTCCCGAACCCACATGTACTTCCATTGAGTGCACTTGCATTCTACGCGTGCCTTATAAAACAGTTGCCGGTTAAATTTGGTCAATCTTTCATTGATATCGAATGGAGATACGGTAGAATCGAGCCCTAGGCTCTTGGTGGTGGAAGACAAATACGCGCCGCCGCCAACAGACTGTCCCGGTGCGCGCGGCGCACCAGCCACAGCATTAAGGGACGGGGCCGTACAGCACCGTTTAGGCCCACTGCGCGCCGAATGGGCCCTGCACGCTCCGCATTCACGAGATCTCGCTCCTCTAGAAAGATTCCCAACTTAATAGCTACTGCCAGTACCAGGTGAACGGATCGTTCGTTTTTTTCCTCTGGTATTCCAGAGATCTCAATGTCATTACACATCAACTCTTGATCCCGATCGTTGAGTTCTGCCTTCAAATCGGCAATTATGTTTTCTAAATGAGAGGTGTCATCTAATTTTCTACCGTGCTGATGACATTCCACGGCCTCTACTCGACCCTCGAGGCTGTCGAGTCGTTGCTTGCATCTGTTAATAGCCGCAACAAGATTTATGATGGTGCCCTTTAATTCCTGTATATTAATACGCATCTCTTTTAGCTCTTGCCGTGGTAAACTTAGTTCTGTCACCAATTCAGTGGACTCTATATCCTTCATCAGCATATTGAGAAGTTTTGAGAACAAAATACAAATCGGATTAGCCTGTATGGTTTAATACTTTTGACTACCGTCATTGGCAAATCGTATTAACTACGAAGTAACCAGTGGAGTTATTGTGCCACCAACTTATCTGTTCAGTTGACAGCGTCGCTAGTGGAGTGCTTACTATTGCCATTTAAGAAATTCGCCGAGGAAATAGGTAACTACATATTCATTACACATAATATAAAATAAAACAAATTTCGTGTTAATATATTAAAATTACTGAGAATTGGTATTATATATATATAATTTATATTTTATAAAAATACTTGTGGTAGTCATGGGCGTTTTTGGATTTGAACGCAATCCGATATTTATCCGATTTCAGATTTTAAAATCGATTTCAAAATCCGTTTTTAAATATCCGATTTCAGAATCGCCAATTCGTTTACGTATTTAGATTTCGTTTTATAAGTTAACGAAACGACAAACGCAAATGTATACAGAAACAGATTAGCTCGATTATCCTTCATGCTTTAATCTAGGCTTAGGACTAGCAGAAAAGTTTTGTATGAAATTAAAACCTTTCCGGCGCATTTAAAAATCGGCATATTTACAATGATTTCTTAATATATATTTTTTTTTTATAATTTTTTATTTTAGAATCTATTTGGATCAAGGTTTGCGTTTAAAAACGCAATTTGCTCCAATTTTGAAGGCTTTAGACGACACCTCTTGTCATTTATAATAAGTCCCATCTTGGAAAAAAGTCGTTCGCACGGAACGGAAGTCGCAACAATATTACATTTTGTGCGATATATTTCCGACAAGTGCGGATAAATTATTTTATGGTCTCGCCACCACTGCGAGGGGCTATTCCAATTACCGTCACTATTTTTTCTTGCTAGCATCTCGTCATCAATATACATTTGTAATTCACGAATTGCTCTTGCTTCTGCGCTTCCTTGTGGCTTATTTTTTTTTTTAACAAGTCGTCAAATTTGTCCCAGGCACTGAGATTTTGGCGGGGCTTTTCCTGAACTTCATCAGTGATTGCTTCAGAATTCGTATTTTTATTTATAATTTTTATAAGGCCTATTATTAAGCCATGGACATATCTTTTTAATTCGGTGGCCGCACTTTCGTTTTTAAAACATACAAGTTTAAATCGTGGGTCCAACAATGTACACACTCCGAAGGTCTTGCTGTGTTCTATTGCCTGAAATCTATCTCTCAATCCGTGTTTTAAACTCCGTATTACGTCAATCACAACTGGATTAAAAGATGCGAAATATTCTTCTTTATTGAGAAAATCTTCACAAATATCCTTCAAGCAGTTGGTCATGACTATGACCATACTTCCTGTGAGGTACTGATCTCCACTTACTGAAGAAGTGACCTCTTCAAATGGCTGGAGTACTTTGCATACGTCTTCCATTATGTCCCAATCCTCTGAACGTATAATGGGCCATTCTCTTTCTATAAGAGCCATGCAGTGTTTAACGGCTTCCTTTAATAATGTGAAACGGCGAAACATAAAAAATGTAGAGTTCCACCTTGTAGGTACTTGTTGGATTAACCGTTTTGGTTCTCCACAATTAATCATATTTTTTAATTGGTATCTAAGAAGCATATCCGTTGCATTTGTACTGCGTTTAAAATGTGCCACTATTTTTTTTACATTTTCAATTAATTCTTCTAATGGTCTCAGAGCCCTCGACACGATTAAATTAAGGGAATGAGCATAGCAGCCATAATGCTTCCACCCTAGCTCTGTCTCTATTGCTTTGACAATATTTCGAGCATTGTCTGAAATAGCGAAATTGACTTTGTGTGTTAAATTCCATTCGTCCGTTACTCTCTTTAATTCCTTTGCTAAATTGGCACTCGTGTGAGTTTCGTTAAGACCTTTACATTCTAAAAGTATTTGTTGTGGTTCAAAGTTTTTGTCTATGTAATGCACTGTTACGCCAATATAGCTTTCAGTCTGGGACGATGTCCAACAATCAGTCGTCAAACAAACACTGCTAGCGTCTAGAGAAACTCTGGTCTTTACTTCATTTAAAGTGGTCTGGTACAATGCCGGGATCATAGCCGAAGATATATTTTTCCTACTAGGCAACGTGTATCCCGGGATATTTTTCACAAATTTTTTAAAGCCTTTGTCTTCAACAATTCGGAAAGGTTGAAAGTCTGCTATAAATAATTCTAACAAATCACGATCAACTCGTTTACTTTCTTCTGGGGACATTTTTTTAATAATATAATTTTGCATAGTTCTTTGCCGTTTTCGATTGAGAATCTGCTCTGGAATCTGGGAAGCTGTCTCTTTGTCAGCGACCGCGGCAGCTTGAATTGAGCCACCCGTATCTCTAGATGTACTCGCCAAACACTCGATAGTCCCAATTTGCTGTTTATTTCCTAAATCGGTACTCACCTTTTGCGCCAAATAAATTGAAGCGTGAGATCGTTTTAAATGAGCTCCTAGGTTACCCGATGTAGATTTATAAGATATATTTTGATTGCAATATTTACACACTGCAACTCCAGAAGCATTTTCTTTTTTGTCAAAATGAGTCCATATCTCACTTGGTTTTCGCAACATTTTGAAAATCAAACCAGTTCTCGTCTAATCAATTAAAAGTCTAAATAAAAAACTTAATAGTTAAAATAAAAAATATTTAAATGTTATATAAACTTACTCACTTATATAAATACACTTACACAATTCACTTAGTTAACTAATTTTTATTTTCTTTACACTAAACACTAAACTCTAAACTAATAATTAAAAATTATAAATTCTACTAAAATAATTTACTGATACGACTGACCGCCACGCATGGACTTTGCACCAAGGACAAATCTGCATCTAAACGAAAACAACATGAAAACAAAAAAATATTTCTAGTAAAGAAACACAACCAAAAACAAAAATAAATCATCACACAATGTTGCAAATATAGTCTTTAACAACTGTGTAACTAGAACGATATTGATCGCATATTTCAAAGATTCTAGTAAGCAAAGCCCAACACGGAACTAAAATTCATTTACGCATAATATCGCAAAGCAAATATAGACTTTAAGTACTAATAACAGTAAGGATAATATTGATCTCATATTTCAATGTGCAATAGATTTCATTAACGGACAAACCAAAATCCAAATCTCAAAATTCGCGCCATCCTTTTCATTCCGCTATGTCATGTTTGGTTAGAACGAGAGAAACTGAGAAAACGGATTTCTACGCATCAGTTTGCGTTTGGATTTGGATATTGTCGATTTTGGATTTTGATTTCATTGTCGATTTGGATTCGTTTGGTGGTACAGATCGTTAGCTTAATTAGGTCGATTTTTGAAATCGGATTTTACAGTTTGGGAAATCGATACGAATGGATTTGTGTTTGAAATCGGATTTTAGATTCGTTTTGATATATCTGACGCATGCCTAACTTGTGGATGATCTTGGAGTTCAAGCGGTCAAATTCCAGGAATTTCTGTTTTGAAAAAATGTACCCGCGTTAGCTACTGGTTCCAATAATTCATCTTCTGAGTCACTGGAATCGCTTTTACTATCGCTCTGACACTATATAATAAAGGGTTCATTCAAATACGCGTCTTTTAGTCTGTTTTCATTTTCAATTTCTTTTATATGATTACAAATGTTTTTCCACTGCACCGGTGTAATTTTATGGAATGAATCTTCAATTAATTGGGGCATTAGAACATTAGCAACACAAACTACAAGGCTAGGTACTTTAGATGAATTGCAGTAAATTGAAATATTTTTTTTACTATGTTTCACAAGTACATTATTCGGTGATTTTAATTTTCCATATCTGGCAATACTAACCTGTCACGACAGCAACGCGTTCATACAGCTTTTCAAATGCTTTGGTTGGGACTTATAAACGTTTCTCTTTTTTCATAAAATATCAAACTTTTAGGATAATCTATCGCGCATCACTTATAAGACCGTTAGGCATTTTATTTACACTTTTTAAAAATACTCACCTGATAGGTCAGAATAAATAATAGCTGACAGCGAAATGTCATTTACAAAATGGCGGCTTTAGTTCTAATTTTGTCCACCTGAAAAGATAAGTTGGTGGCTCTATAAATACTATATCCAATATATATATGGAAATAACTGAATTTTATTATTCAGTACGTAGAGAGTGGTAGAGAGAGAAGAATCTATTAGTTAGTCTGTGATTTTATTGTTTTAAGTGATAAGCATGAGTTTTGGCGGTAACTTGTCCGGCGGCGGTTTGCTGCTCCTGTATTATTGTTTAAATAATGGTTTAGTAGAATTTGATATTTAAAAGTGGCGCGATTTTGTGTATTACGTGTCTGTGCATGTGAACTATTAGTGTAAACTGTGAAATAAGTGCTCTGATGGTGATGTGATTCTCAAAATAAGGTATCTGTCTGCTTAGGTGCCTTGAGATACCATCGCCAACTGTCAGCTGACTGCTGGCCCAAGTTGCTATTCAAAATCTCCCAAGGGCTGCACAATATGATGCTTCAACATATTGTGAAGTAGTGTGCTATGAAGGATAATTATGATATATTGTAATTTCAGGCTCAGAAGGGCTAGATCCCATAGCCGTAAAGCTAGTTATTAAAAAAATTTAAAAGCATTAAGCATCATACACAGTGTGACCATATGTAGCAGGTTCCTGCCATTGTGGCAGGATTGGCCTCTTATTTTAGCCTCTAGCATGATCGGTTGACGTTATATAACACCTGGCAGTATTTGGCAGTATTGGAGTATTAAAAATAGTTTTCATTATGGCAACTTAAAATGACGAAAATGGCAACCCTAGATACTTCGCCAGCATGTTGGGGATTTCCTTGTATTTCTCGATTTCTCGTATTTTTTTTTGTATTGCATTCAATAAACAACTTTAAAAAAATTTGTGTATAAAGTTGATAATCTTAAAACGAATTAACACGAGTTGGTTAATATTTCAATCAGTCATAAAAGGACGTACTTTAGTTTGGTATCGCATTAGATTTCATGGATGTTATCATCTTGTTAATAATATTTCGTGGACGATAGTAATTATAGGTGGCGGTGATGAAGCGAAAATATGAAAGGGCGTATAGAGTGAAGTGGGAGCAAGATCATGGATCTCCAAAGCTAAAGAAGATCCAGACAGTGTAACTGCAAATTAGTAAACATCAAAAATTATGACTGGATTCAACATGCGAAAGAATATGCTCTCAAATAAATTTAATTAAGACAAAAACACGAAACAGATTTAGAAACAAACATTTACTGTCTATCTTATACGTTAAACAAGGCATTGGTGAGCATGGCGATTGCATTGCATTCAAGCCAACGAAAGATATGTGTTTATGTCCAAAATTGGTCATTTTGAACGCCATCCAATCGCGTTCGAGCTGGCGCGTCACCCGATGGTATGTAGGTGAGGTAAACGCCGCCAGGTGGGGCGGCCGTCTGCGGCATGCAGTGGCTCGACGCGTGGACGAAGAGATGAGTAGCTCGCTGGCCACCATGCGGTGAATCCGCGTATCTCGGTTATCGCGGCAGAAGTTCACGCGACCGGTAGGGTCCAGATGGTTAGATTTAGTGCGTGTTACTTCTCTCCGTGGATATGTGAATTTTGCAATATTTAACTTGTTCTGGTGATGCGGAATTAGGCACGCGCGCGCCGAGTAGATATACTGTCTAGGATTCGAACCGCGCATTCCTTGTTCGAGAGCGTCTCCCGGTTGATTGTCTGAAAATCATTATAATTGTGCCGTCGCGTTAAGTGCCCTTTTTTGTGTGTTAGCTGGTTTGTTAGTTTTACGTGTCAACGAAGGAACTTAGTTGTGTTTAACGCTGAACCGTATGACTCATTAAGAGATCGCGTTAGTTCCCTATTTATAATTTTGTGATAAGTGAATCCGGGACATTGAATGTCGAACTTTGAACTACTGTCCGTACTGTGTCGGGTATCACGTGTTTGAAGAATGTGGAATTAGGCGAGTTTAAGTTAGTTAAATGTACAATGAAGCTAATAGACTGAAATAGTGACAATGAAGAAAGAAATGGTCCAGCGGTGGAGCCTGCTGGAGCGATGCAGCTTTGTGGGGCAGCCTGGAACTCGGCCGCTGCTGGTCACCTAAGCTGGTCCAGGTTTCAGACACACACACATCACTAAACACTACTTGCCATGCACCTTACACCCACTTACGGCCTTTTTTTTTACGGGGGGAAATCCTCATGGACTACCTCCGCCTGGGGAAAGGCGGAGGGGCGTGCCGGACTCTTACCGGCTAAAACCACCCCGGTGTCTCCTCACACGTGCGAGTGGGTCCGCGGGAATCCAAATTCTTCCGCAGCCCCACACTAGTGCTGGCCCGGTCTGTCCGGGCCTCGTCTCCTGCACGGGGTAGTGAGGTGTTCAACTACCCCGTGTATCGCCTCAGGGGCGCGCGCCGACACCGCGCGCGCCACCGCCTCGGGTCCATCGAGTAGGGGTGGCGGGGGCTTCCCCAAGTCCCTCGCCCCTGGACTCATTCATGGGGGCCGGAAAAGGGCGTTGTCCGCCCTTCGCCTGCGCCCGGTGCGCCTTCTGCGGCCAGGGAAGGGAGTCGAGATCTCCCTTTCCCGTTCCGCAGTTTCCTTCTGCGACATCACGTCCTCGCAGTAGGACACCACCGCATCCCAAGACTCTGCGCTACCGACCATCTTCCGCACTAAGGCCGGCAGCGACAGATCGCCTCCTACTTTATATGTGAGGACACGGCGCTGCTCCTCCCAAGCTACACACTCGGCGAGCGTGTGGCGCCGTGTCCTCCCCACAATGGACGCAGTGGTGGCACCGAGCGTCCGGCTCCCTGTCTATGCGGCACAGGTACTTGCCGAAGCAGCCATGCCCCGACAGCATTTGCGTCACCCTAAACGACAGGGAGCCGTGCCAGTCGTCGAGTACTGGCCGGATCGCCTCGACGGTAGCGAGGCCGGCGGTAGGGCGCAGAAGCCTTTGCCGCCATTCCGCCACCAAGACCTGACGGAGCTCCTCTCGGCGCAGCGCGATCTGCCACTGCACCGGCCTCGAGCCCCGTGCCCGCTCTTCCTCGCGCCATCGATATAATGACGCGAGTACTTTCGCCTCTAGGTCCCAGGGCGGGGATCCGGCCAGGACGCAAGCCGCCTCGTAGGAAATCGTGCGATACCCGCGGACGACTCTGACGGCCATCGCCCTCTGCGGCTTACGCAGAATGGCGAGAGTGCTGGCCGTCATGTCCATCGCATACAGGGCCATCGACCGCACGATTCCCACGTACAACCGCCTACAGGCGGCGATCGGGCCCCCCAAGTTGGGAAGCAACGTTGACAGCGCGCCCGCTGCACCCATCAGCTTGGGCACCAGCCGCCGGAAGTGGGGTCCGAATTCCCATCGGCTGTCGAGTACCAATCCCAGATACTTCATGGTGGACTCGACAGCTATCCGGGCCCCGCTGACCACGATGTGTGAACCCGGCGGCGACGCGCGTCGAGGGCCATGGAACACCATGGCCTCCGACTTGTTTAGGGCCACCTCCAGGCCCAGGCGCTGGATGCGGTTCACCACTTGTGACACCGCAGCCGTGGCAACCAACGCTGCTTCCCTGTGCGAACTCCTTCGGGCAGTGACGAGCGTGTCGTCCGCATAACACGTCAAGTCGGCGCCCGACGGGAGTTCACCTCTCAGCACCCAGTCGTAGCCGATGTTCCACAGGAGCGGTCCCAAGACCGATCCCTGCGGAACACCGCACGACATGACGCGCCGACCAGCGCCGTCACGTCCCCAATAGGTAACGCATCTCTCCTCAAGGTAAGCCCCTATTATGCGGCGGAGGTAGGGAGGCACGCGATGGTAATTCAGTGCCTCCCGAATACAACTCCAGGGTAGGGTGTTGAAGGCGTTGGAGATGTCTAAAGACACCACCAGCACCACCCCACCCCGGGATATTGTCTCCTCCGCCAGGGCCCTCACGCGCGTAATAGCGTCTATGGTGGAGCGCCCGCGACAAAAACCAAACTGGTTCTCGTCCAGGTCCTGCCCCTCTCTGCACAAGTGGCCGACGAGGCGATCTGCGATGATACGCTCAAGAAGTTTGCCCGCCTCGTCGAGCAGCACTATGGGCCGGTACGCGGATGGTGAGTCCGCGGGGCGCCCCTCCTTCCTGAGCAGGACCAGCCTCCTCTCCTTCCACACACTGAGAAACTGACCCTGCTCGAGACATGCCGTGAAGAGCCCTCTCAGCTGGGGCTCTAGCTCCTTCAGAGCCAGGACGAGAGCTCGACCAGGAACTCCGTCGGGTCCGGGCGCTGTGTTCTTAGCCCGGAGTCGTGACACGGCCGATCTTGTCTCTGCTTGCGTCACCTCGGGGACATCGGTGCTCTCCTCTTCTGGAGAGTCTGTGGCTGAGGGCGAAGCCATCGCCGGGGGAACGTGTCCCACTCGCTCAGGAAAGAGAGCCGATACCACCGCCTCTAGCAACTGGGGTTGCATCGTTTGTGTTAGTGGAGGCGCCCAGGGACGCAACTTGCCTCGTACCCAACGGTAGGGGCGCCCCCACGGATCCCGATCTAGGGACCCCAGCAGCTCTTCCCTGGCACGCGACTTTGAGTCGCCGATGGCCAGCCACAGAGTCTCCTTAGACGCGCGTTACACCTCATACAGCGCGTCCTCCTCGGCAGAATCCCGTCGACGCCGCCTCCGGTATCTGGTGTACCGGCGACGAGCCGCAACGCACGCTATGCGCAATTGCGCGATCTCGGCGGTCCACCAGTACAACTGGCGCCTTGCGGACCGTTGGCGGACACGGGGCATAGACGCGTCGCAGATCTGCGTCATCACCCCGCGAAACCATAGCGCAACCGCTTCGACGTCGACGGGGCCGTCCGTCGTCGACTCCCAGATCCAGGACTGGACTAAGGCAGCTTCCTCGAGTAGTTCCCTGTCGATGCGCTTAAGCGCCCAACGAGGGCCGTCATTAATCGGGGTTGTTGGATGGCGGCCGCTCGCAGTCTGGGCAGACACGTCGAACCGGATATACCAATGGTCCGACAGCGTCTCCACCTCTGCGGCAACACGCCAGTCGCGGACTCGGCTGGCGACAGAGGGGCTAGCGAGCGAGACGTCCATTATCGACCCGCCCCGCTGCCGCACGCACGTGTATTCCGAACCCCGATTCAGGACGACCAGACCAGTCGTCACCGTCCACTCTTCTAACACCTCGCCCCGAGGGTCGGTGACCGGAGATCCCCACGCCGATGACTTGGCGTTGAGATCCCCGAGCACCACAACGAGACGAGGGTGATAGCGGCTTACGACGGCGCCCAACTCGACAAGGAAACCCTCAAAGTCAGCGAGACTCTTGTTGAAACAGAAACAGAAACAGAAACAGAAACTTTTTTATTCAATATAGATTATAAATAATACTTATTGAAAGTCACTCTTTTGTTTGATTACCACTGGTTCGGAAAAAACCTCTGTCCTGGGAAGAACCAGCAAGAAACCCAGCGGGACTTTTTTTTAAATAACAGCTTACAATCATGATGTTACACAAATTAACAACACAACAAATTAGAAATAGCTTGGTAGCGATCACCTCATTTCCAGGGGTTATTATCATCCATAAATTCCTTAATATTATAATAACCCTTTTTATACAAACTTAGTTTAATAAAGTTTTTGAACTTTGAACAGGTCAAACTTTGTATATTTTCTGGAATTTTGTTGTAAAAGCGTATACATCGCCCCAAGAATGAATTACTGACTCGATGGAGTCGAGTAACTGGTACTACTAGCTTGTGTCTGTTCCTAGTATTTACAGAATGAATATCACTTATTTTTGTAAAACTACTTTTATTTTTGTGTACGTACATTACATTTTCATAAATGTATTGAGAGGCCGTGTAGTGTATTTGCCGTGTAGTGGCGGTCAAGAATATCCACTACCCCATATCCTCCCGTGGGTGTCGTAAAAGGCGACAAAGGGAAACAGGCAGGAGATGGGCAGCAGCATCTTCCTGATAATAGCCAAATTACAATAAAAAAACTGCGGTTGCCAACCCGCTCGCCAAGCGTGGCAACTATGGCAAATACCCCCCTATGAATGACAGTAACAAAGAAACGGCCCCCAGTCCCCGGCGGCCCCGCTATTCCTGGCTACGGTGGCGACCATGGTAACGGCGGGGCAGGGGGTGCTAAGAATCTCCGGTGGAGGTTCGGTTGCCACCTTAGACGACTCGACCTGGCAACGTACAACGCACGCACCCTGAGGACTGACGAGAAGATCGTGGAGCTGGAAGAAGAGATAGACAAGTTGCGCTGGCATATTATAGGATTATCCGAAGTCCGAAGAGAGGGGGAGGACACGGTAATCCTCGAATCCGGCAACTTGCTCTATCACCGGGAGGGCGACCATCTGTCCCAAGGAGGTGTCGGATTTATCGTCCACAAGTCTCTCGTTAACAACGTTGTAAAGATCGGGAGTGTGTCGACGAGGGTTGCGTACCTTATACTCAGAATCACCAAACGGTATTCGCTGAAGGTCATACAGGTTTACGCACCAACTTCGGCACACCGCGATGAGGAGGTGGAGGAAATGTATGAGGATATCTCTAGAGCCATGCATTCCTCCAAAACCCAATATACGGTGTTAATGGGAGACTTCAATGCAAAACTAGGCACAAGAGAGAACGGTGAGCTGAAAGTAGGGAAATTTGGAATAGGGCAACGGAACCCAAGGGGCCAGCAGCTGGCCGACTTCATGGAGAAAGAGGGACTCTTTATGATGAACTCTTTCTTCCAGAAGCGGCCCCACAGGAAGTGGACCTGGTCGAGCCCCGACGGTTCCACAAAAAATGAGATTGACTTCATTATGACGACCAGACGACAACTGTTCAGTGATGTCTCCGTGATCGCGAGGGTGAAAACTGGTAGCGATCACCGAATGGTTAGAGGCACACTGAACCTAAACGTTAAGTTGGAGAGGTCTCGTCTAATGAAGTCAACGCTCCGTCCCCCTCGTGCTCTGTTCCAAAGTCCCGAAACCTTTCAGCTCGAGTTACAAAACCGTTTTCAGTGCCTGGAAGACTGCAATGAAGTGGACGATATGAATGACAAGCTCGTGGAAACTGTCCATGCGGTCGGAGCTAAGTTCTGCAAGACCCGCCGCAGAAGAACACAAAAACTCTCCGATCACACTCTTAATCTCATGGCTGTTAGACGGGAGATGAAGCTACATTCTTCATCAGACTTGACAGCATACAGGCATCTGAACAGACAGATCTCCAAATGCATGCGGCGGGACTTACGCAACTTCAATACAGCTCGTATTGAAGAAGCGATCGAGCGGAACCAAGGCTCCAAAGTCTTTGCCAGAGATCTGTCTGCCAGAAAGAGCCAACTGTCAAAGCTGAAGACAGAGTGTGGCAGCATCGTTTCCGGGACACCTGAGATTTTGAGTGAGATTGAGAGGTTCTATGGGCAGCTGTACACATCATCGTTGGAGCCACACGCAAGTGTGAGTAACGATCCAAGAGCGAGTCTCATCCGACACTATTCCGAAGATATCCCGGATGTCAGTCTGAGCGAGATTAGGATGGCTCTTCAGCACCTTAAAAACTGTAAGGCCCCAGGCGAGGATGGAATTACAGCGGAGCTTCTGAAAGCGGGTGGAAGACCGGTACTTGAAGTCCTTCAGAAGCTCTTTAATTCTGTCCTCCATGGTGGCATTACACCGGAGGCGTGGAGCAGAAGTGCGGTGGTCTTGTTCTTCAAGAAAGGTGACAACGCTCTCTTGAAGAACTACAGACCGATTTCCCTTCTGAGCCGCGTCTACGTGCTGTTTTCGAGAGTCATTACGAATCGTCTCGCGCGCAGACTTGACGACTTCCAGCCTCCCGAACAAGCCGGTTTCCGAAAGGGCTTTAGCACCATAGACCACATACATACCCTTCGGCAAGTTGTACAGAAGTCCGAAGAGTACAATTTGCCACTATGTCTGGCGTATGTGGACTATGAGAAAGCCTTTGATTCCGTCGAAATTTGGGCGGTGCTGCAGTCCCTTCAGCGGTGCCAAGTTGACTGTCGGTATATCGAAGTGTTGAAGTGCTTGTACAGTAGGGCTACGATGGCTATCCGAGTACAGAACCAGAATACGAAACCTATCCAATTGCAGAGAGGTGTAAGACAGGGTGACGTCATATCCCCGAAACTCTTCACCGCTGCATTGGAAGACGTTTTCAAGCTTCTGGACTGGAAAGGATACGGTATCAACATCAATGGCGAGTACGTCACTCACCTTCGATTTGCCGACGATATAGTCCTTATGGCAGAATCGCTGGAGGACCTAAGCACTATGCTCAATGACCTCAATAGTGTTTCCCAACGGATAGGTCTTAAGATGAACATGGACAAAACAAAGATCATGTTTAATGTCCATGTCACACCTATGCCGGTAGTTGTTGGGAGCACTAAGCTCGAAGTTGTTGACGAGTATGTCTACCTGGGACAAATAGTCCGACTAGGTAAGTCCAACTTCGACCGAGAGGTCAATCGACGGATTCAACTCGGCTGGGCAGCGTTCGGGAAGCTACGACACATCTTCTCGTCAGACATACCTCAAAACCTTAAAACGAAATTGTACAACCAGTGCGTGTTGCCAGTGATGACTTACGGAACTGAGACGTGGTCCTTCACTGCTGGCCGTATGAGGAAGCTCAAGGTCGCTCAGCGAGCTATGGAGAGGGCTATGCTCGGAGTTTCTCTGCGTGATAAACTTAGGAATGAGGATATCCGCAGTAGAACCAGAGTGACCGACATAGCCCAACGGATTAGTAAGCTGAAGTGGCAGTGGGCCGGCCATATAGCTCGAAGAACCGACAACCGATGGGGAAGAAAGGTTCTCGAGTGGCAGCCTCGTACCGGTAGGCGAAGTGTAGGGCGTCCCCCCACGAGATGGAGTGACGACCTGGTAAGACATGCAGGAAGTCGATGGATGCAGGTGGCTCAGGACCGTGCTTTGTGGCATTCTTTGGGGGAGGCCTATGTTCAGCAGTGGACTTGTGAAGGGCTGTAATGATGATTGAGAGGCCAAAGTTAATATATTAATTTCCTTAAATTTTTGTCGCAGCGACTCTTTAGGCTTTAAATCATAAATTGCTCTTATGGCCCTCTTCTGCAAAACAAATATAATTTCAGTGTCAGCTGCGTGTCTCCATAGCAAAATACCATACGACATTATGCTATGGAAGTAGCTGAAGTAAACTAGTCTAGCTGTTTCAACACTGGTTAGACTTCTAATCTTTTTTACAGCATATGCTGCAGAACTAAGTCTGCTTGCTAGTTTTGATATATGGGGGCTCCATTGAAGCTTCGCGTCTAGTGTGATTCCAAGAAAAATGGTGGTATCTACAAGACTCAGTTTCTCCCCATTTAAAATTACATTAGTATTTAATTGTTTGACATTTGGAGTCACGAATTTCATACATTTTGTTTTAGTGCCATTTAAATGCAAATTATTAACATCGAACCAATTTACTAATTTAGATATAGCATTATTTACTTCGTCATATTTTAGTAACTGTCGACTTAATTTGAAAATTAAAGAAGTGTCATCTGCAAATAATACTATATCATGGTTATCCCCTACTATGTAAGGTAAGTCATTAATGTATACAAGAAACAGAAAGGGGCCGAGAATTGAGCCTTGAGGCACGCCCATTTGTACCGTCGATCCGGAAGAGCTCATATTGTTAATGACAACTTTTTGCGTTCTCTTACTTAATATGAAATAATTAATTTAAGGGCATCACTTCTTACACCGTAGTGTTGAAGTTTCCTGATTAATGTTTCATGGTGAACACAATCGAAGGGCTTGGATAGGTCACAAAATATACCCAAAGCATCCTGTGAATTCTCCCATGCATTAAAGATATATTTAATCAGCTCAACACCGGCATCAGTTGTCGAGCGACCCCTTGTGAAACCAAATTGATTTTTATGAAGTAAATTATTTATATTAAAAAAATTTAACATTTGATCAAGAACAATTTTTTCAAAAATCTTACTAAGTGTTGGTAGTACAGAAATAGGTCTAAAATTGGCGGGGTCTAATGTACTACCAGATTTAAATAAAGGTATTACTTTACTATGCTTCATTAAATCAGGAAACACACCAGATTCGATACTAGTATTAAAAATAATAGCTAAATGAGGCGCGATTGTATCTATTATAGACGCAATAACTTTAACGGAAATCCCCCACAGATCCGCAGTTTTCTTAACATCAATAGTTTTAAAATATTTTACAATATCTTTTGATGACACTTTATGAAATGTAAAATTCTTTGTACACACATTTACATTTTGTTTAAGTAATGATTCGGCGACGGCAGGAGAAGAATTCAGTGACTTAGTGGTCAAGATCGGAATATCAGTAAAATATTTCTCAAAAACCATTGCTACGTCCTGATCTGATACAGTTAATTTGTTGTTAACACTTAACTGGTAATTTGAATTGCAAGAGTTGATCTTACCAGTTTCGCTATTAATTATACTCCATGTCATTTTAATTTTATTGGAAGCCGTCTTAATTTTGTTGCTCAAATGCAAAGACTTGGCTATGGAGCACACTCTTTTAAATATTTTTGAATATTTTTTTACATATTCCCTAAATTCCACGCTATGATTATATGACCTTTCATGGTAAAGATCATATAACCTATGCCTGCTCTTATGGACTCCTACTGTCGCCCATTCATTGAATGACTTCCGACTGTTCAAGGAGAATGTTTTAGAAGTAAAAGTATTATTAAATTCATTGCAAATAAGCTTAAATAATGTTCCATACAAAAAATTAGGATCATTTTGGTATGAAAGTGATGGAGGTTTTTTCACTATGTTACTTCTAAATTTCTCCAAGCGACGTGCATTTACTGGAACAGACACAACTTTCTCATCTACTTGCTTTTTGTGAACATAAGGTAACGAAACTACTTGTCCACAGTGATCAGAACTTAATTTTTGAATTATACATTTATGCAACGGCTTCACATTTGTAAAAATGTTATCTATACATGTTGCACTAGATTGAGAAATACGCGTTGGCTCTATAAATAAATTGAAAAGACCATATGATTTAAACAATGATCTAAATTTAATATTGATGGAGGAAGCTTCTAGGAGATTGATATTAAAGTCTCCACATATTACAACAGATTTATTCTGTTTATTAAGCTTAGCAAAAACTTCCTCCATAATGTTTTCAAAAGTATCATATGTACAACATGGGGGTCTGTAGACGCTCACAACAATGAGGGTCTCAAACTCAACACATGCCATTTCTACAGTTCGCTCAACAGAGAGGCTCACAATGTCTTTACGTTCTTTACATGATAATAATTTACTAGCTAATATTAAGGAGCCACCTCTTAAAACCGTATCTCTATTGAAAGAACTGACCACCTGGTGATTACTGAAGTTAAACATTAAATTATAAGCTTTTAACCAATGTTCAGTAATACATAAGATATGAATATTGTTGCTATTTAAGAACAACTCAATTTCTAGCTCTTTGCCTATCATGCCTTGTATATTTTGATGCACCAGGTGTAAACAATTTTCATTATTACTCTGTGGAGTCATACAATTAAAGATATGTAAGCTACATTCTAAATTATTTAAGTTATTATAACTGCTAGAGATTACCTCTATTGTCTCATAAAGGGGGAGAAATACGCCCCTACAATAACGATGCCGCCCGAGACCGCAGCAACCCAGCCGCGGCCCCGAGACGGGTCGATCAGAGTCTCGCCAATAATGGCCACCAAACCGTCAGCGCATCCCAACCAGTTGTCACGGGCGGGAATGAAGTACAGTTTGGCGACCACAGCCACGTGAATCGACCACTCTGCCATGCTCTGGAGTAGGAGATCCTGAGCTCTGGCACAGTGGTTGATGTTGCCCTGGAGAAAATGGAGAGAATGGAATTGTGCCATTATTGACATTCCATCCCCTCGGCAACGGTCCTGGGCCGGGAGTCGGCCGTGGAGCTGCTAGCCTGCGGGGGCAGCGAGCTTAAACTGGCAGGCTTAGTGCTCCTCTTCCTTTCCTTTTTCTTTTTGGGCTTGCTGGCAGGCGCCCCACAGGCCCCTCCGCCTACTCTGTGCTCTGCAGGCCTTCCCGCAGCAGAACAAAGGCTGCAGTTGAACGCCGCGGTGCACAGGGCCGCCTTGTGGCCAGGCTGGCCGCAGCGAAAACAGAGGTCACTACGGTCAACCTCAGCGGTGCACTTCGACAGGCACCGGAAGTACTGCAAAGCCCGGGGCTGTAGAAGCTTGGTCCTTGCCGCCACCCAGCCTACCAGCAATCTGCCACTATCAGCGATCTTCTTCGCCGACGCCACAGGGCACCGAACCCAGACCATGCCGAGTCCGGAGGCGTCGGTGCGTATATCGCTAGCCCGCACCTTGTCCGGTGGACACTCTCCGCTTCTGGCAACGGCCGCCACCACCTCCTCAGAGGTCACGGAGTCGTCCAGGCCAGCAATCCGCACCTCTGTGGTTTTCATTGGTCTGGAGACCCGGACGTCCTCAGGGTTGAGATCCTCCCTCATTTTGGCGGCCAGTGCGTCCGCCTTTTCGGCACTGCTGCTCACAGTGCCAGCCACCTCGAACAGCCGTGCACCCGTGGCAGCCTGCCTGAGGGTGACAGACTGAAGGCCAAGATCTGATAATTTGATCTTGGCCTTGGCCTCAGCGATGACCGACTGGTACGTCACGCCACGCTCCACAGCTCCGGGCTGCAAAGTAAGCGTCACAGCATTAGACTGCGGAACGTGCACAGCCGGTCTCTTGCGACCGCCTTTGGCAGTCCGCCGCGCAGGTTGAGGAGCCGTATTTATGGTTCCACCTGGGGCGCATGCAGCTGCTGCGGCCTTCTTGGCGGCTTTGCGGGCCTTTTTGCGGCCCACGACTTTTGCCCAGGTCTCACCCTTAGACCCGACAGTCGTGGGCTGCTCGCTCGAAGGAGCTCCCTCCGCGGGCTTTTTGTTACCCTCCGCGGGCTTCCCCTTTTGAGGCGCAAGTCTCGGCGGCTCCTCAGTTCTCCGAGTGTCCGCCGCCAAAGGCGGACGGAGGATTTCCGCCGGGAGACGCCGTGAAATTGCCTCCAGCCGAGCGTTAACCATGCTCCCGCACTGGAGCATGCAGATCCGGACAATGCGCTCGACCTCTTCGTCGGTAGGAGGGCTTGCCGGTTGCGGTGCGGGAGTCGGGGCCACTACAGGTGCGGCATCGGTCGACGTGCGTCGCTGCTGCTCTTCGTTCAGCGCAGCAACTTGCCGTCGGAGGTCCTCCAAGTCATTTCTGAGGCGGCTGTTTTCCTCCTGTAACTTTGCGACCTCGTCAGAGGCCGTCCTGTTGAGGAGGATGCCAACCGCCTCCCTAATATCCGCGGCAGCCTCCTTTAAGCCACGGGTGAACGTGCCCTTCAGGCTGCCAGACTTGGTGGCAACCTTCAGGACTAAGTCCACCCCATCCAGAGCCAGCTGGCTTAAGGCCACCGCAGATGGCTCTCCCCCTTCCGCCGCAAGAGCAGCTCGTCGCTCGCGAGCACGTCGGGCCATTTCCGACACTTCGTCGGCCGCGACGGCTTTACGCTGCTCCCTCTTGGCGGCGTTGAGCTCCGCCTTTGAGTTCCCCAGCGAGGCACAGCTTTCACCGCCATCGCCAGGGTCCTCCGTAGTGAACCCCATGTCGCTCTCTGCTTCACTAGCCGCCGAGGTATTGGAGCACACGAACCGTCCGTGCTTATCCCTCCGCGGCTGCGAAGGACTCGCCCCCCTCGATGCCTGCCGACCCCTCCCCGAAGTCGGCAACTTGGGAGCCGGCAGGCCTTCCTCTTCTGAAGACTGGCACACTGGACGTTTCCTAGCGGAAGACGTCCCACGCGACCGATTTCCATCGCTTCCAGTATCTGATACTGCCTCCTTTTCAACCTCTACGTTTTTAATGTTTTTATATTTTTCCATGTTTTATCCCACGAGTGTGGAGAAAATAGCAGTCCATCCGAGCAGCGCCTCCTATGCCCGGATAAGCCTATGCGTAACCCGTCAAGGGTGTCGGCCGGTACCCCGACGGGGGCAACGCTAACGACTGAACATTTACCCATCAGCCATGCAGCTCCTCACGGCGTGCCACGCTTGAGCTTCGGGTGATTTTTTAAAGAGGTTATCATCCTCGCGACTCTAGGCGGTTAAGCCAAGAGCCCTTAGCCCCTTAGGCGCCGCGAGACGTGATCCACGACACGCCAGAGGAATTCCGAGGTTCGAATGGTGGCAGAGTCGATACGGGTTCTTCCCATGCCTGCCCAGAGACCGGGTGAGGGAACACTGAGCCCATTCAGTTCCCTTTTTTTTCAGGGTGTGGTCCCTGAGAATCCCGCGATTACGGGTTGCCCGGCGTCGGCAAAAGCCGAGTGCACCTGGCACCTCACCGCGCATGTCACATTCTCTGTTCCTCTCAACGGAGAGGATATAGGAAGCAACTAGAAGGCTCTCCATTATTCAAACAAGCCCTCAGCCAGCCAGTTTTGGTCCGCGACGGTTTCCCGCTACCACCCATATCTGAGTGGCGTTCCCCTATCCGCCACCTGGGGACGCGTCCGATGGGAGCTCTGGCAACTCCACACGGGACCCACTTACGGCCTGACCGAGCCTTGGGGCGATCTTAGAGTCGGAAACAGGTAAGTACTATATTTTCCTAGCATTATCCCATATAGTTTAGTATGATAGGACATTTTGGGCCCGACCCGTGTCTGCCCGTCGAGCAGGCTGCTATGGGCCCCAGCCAGGGCGACCTTTGCAGGCGCAGCTGCGGCCCGTAACAATGTTTATTTTTTATTAAAAAAAATATAGCATTTATATGTTTATTTTTATTTTTCAGTTTAATACAATGGTAAATAAAGTTGGCAGTATTTAGGAATTTTTCACTACAGACATTGGCAGGATTTGGCAGGTTTTTAACCAAAGTAAGGCAGGAGGATCTGTATTTTAAAGATGGTCACCCTGATTCATACAAGTTACTATACTCTTTGGCATCATATTATTAATCATTTATTATTTAGGTTCAGAAGGTCTAGAACCCAGACCCGTAAAGCCAGTTATAAAAAAAAACATTTATTAATTACAGTCTGTGTTGTTGATCAAATAAAAAGTAAAAGGTTATAAAAGCTGGTTGCTCTTGAATTTACGAATAGTTTATTTTATTCCAGCAAAACTTATTCATAGGAAAAAATGGAAGTAACAGATGAAAATTTGGCCACTTTAGCTAATTATTTGCAACAAACTCTGAATCCCGATCCCAACATTAGAAGACCCGGTAAGAATTTTGTGATTGATGTTTTGAGTACTTTTAAATTTTAAATGCATTGCTTTTTATAAAAACATTGAAATATAACATATTTCACATTTCTGACATGTACTATGCTAGTATTTATATTAAATACGTCTGTATTGCTTTCACAATTTTGTAACCTCTAAATAGCTGTTGTGTTGTCTTCCAATGTATGTAAATTGTTTAAATAAGATAATTGATGTATTAGCGAGAACATTTTTTGTCACTTCGGCTTTCCAACTCATTGAGCTGTTCAACAAATACCCTATTTACTAGTATATAGAGAAATCTGAGCTTTTAAATCAATTCTGCTAGTGCTACCTCATAGTAAAGCCCGCTCTTCACTATGGGATATAATATATATGTTCCCGAGATATGTATTATATCCCGCAATTGGCTTTCAACTATTAACCAGTGTGCGTTCGTCATTGGACCCTGTACCCCACACACCGTTATGGTACATGGGGCGAAATATAATATAAAAATATCGCTCGGTCGATCGTAAAAAGATTTATAGTATGAGATGTAATATATATTACATCTCAGTGTAAATGGTTCCATTAAAAAGTATGGTAAGCAATTTATATCTCGAGATAAAATATATATTACATCTCATACATAATTAATAACTACATTTTTAATATATTACATAGCTGCAGTTGTACATGTGTTACTTAGCAACTTACTTAGAAGCATTAAAATAGCTTTCTTTATGAATTATGTAATAGTTTTTATCGTTATGTCGTTGTTTTACTAAAATAATTTAGATTTTTGACGTAGAAGAAGACATCTGCCTGATATCCGTTTGATATCAGATGTCTTCTTCGTGATAAAAAAAGCGTCCATTTCATTTAAAATATGTAATAAACTAAGTTAATAATCTCCATTAATACTTTTAAGGATATTTAAAGAAAATCTAAGCAACATGCAAACAGTATTCCCCTTTTTTTTTATGAATTTTTGCAGATGTCTTTATTTACTTTGCATTTAACATTTTATACATTATCAATTAATGAATTACATACCAGGTGGACAAATTCAAATGTCCATTTCTACTGCAATGTCTTTTTAAAATCGAGGGTAGATGTCTTCATTTACATGTCATATTTTCTTCATTATTTTGAAATTTGAAATAATTTTAATACAGACTTGTAGATAGGGTTGATTTAAGCTCATTTTTGTAAAAAAAAAAGCATTTTCATAAAAATGTCCGTTTCTACTTTGCTGCCATCGATATGATCATCATATCATCATTCAAGTAACTGCATAAAGTCCAAGACATATTTAAATACGAGGGTGGATTGAAAAGTACTCGGCCTAACCAAGAAAATAAACAAAAACTAAATCAGTTATATTTTTATTTTTCTACATAATCACCATCAAGTTCAATACACTTTTGCCACCTCCCCTTCCAAGCATTTAGACCGTTGAAAAAAAATGATTCTTCCTTAGAATCAAAATATGCGTCTACAGCTGCTTTGACCTCGTCGTTTGTCGAAAATCTTTGACCTCCCAAGTGCTTTTTTAGGTTAGGGAACAGAAAGAAGTCTGATGGTGCCAGATCAGGTGAATACGGCGGATGTGGTAACAGTTCAAAGCCACAGTTGTGAATTTCAGCCATTGACTGTACTGACGTGTGAACACGGGCGTAATCTTGATGAAACAGGACTTTTCTTCTGAGCATTCCTCGACGTTTTTCTTTTATTTCCTCTCGTAAACGACGTAATAAGGTGCAGTAGTAATCAGTTTATATTCTGACCCCTTTCAAGATAATCAATCATAATCACACCTTTCGAGTCCCAGAATACTGAAGCCATCACCTTATTTGCCGACAAAATCGACTTAGCCTTTTTAGGGGGTGGTGAACCAGGTCTTCTCCACTGTTTTGATTGTTGTTTTGTTTCCGGTGTACAGTAATGAACCCATGTTTCGTCCATAGTAACAAAACGATTCAAAAAATCATCTGCATCGGCTTCAAATAACTCCAAACAGTCGCGTGAAATAGTCAATCGCGTCCTTTTTTGTTCAACTGAAAGCAGTCGCGGAACCCACCTCGCAGACACCTTGTGGAAACCCAACTCGTTTACAATGATGTTTTGAGTTCGTTCATAAGAGATGCCTATAATCTCGGCTATCTCTCTAATTTTTAATCTGCGGTCTCCCATTATTAAATCAAGTAATATAAATATTTTCGTCAGTAGTTGACGTCGAAGGCCTTCCAGAGCGGGGTTCATCTTTCACACTCTCTCTACCACGCTTAAATTCTGCTATCCATTTTTTGACGGATGAATATGACAGAGCACAATCGCCTAATGTACTGACCATGTCATCATGGATGGCTTTTGATGATAGCCCCTTCTTATGGAGGTACTTAATGACGGCACGCTGCTCGATTTGCTCCATTCGCGGAAATTATGTCCGATTACTTTGTTAATAAATTTATAAAATCACAACTAATTATCGCACACGTTTCGAACTTCACACAATGAACTAGTCTGAACTGAACTAAATAATGTGTGTAGATTTGATTTTTAGAATTGAATGGATCTGTGTTAGGCCGAGTACTTTTCAATCCACCCTCGTATAAATATACTTAAATATATACATCCTTGTTACTTATAGTATGTACTACTATTATTTATTCTGTACTTTTAAAATATTCTAATAAAAATCTCTGATTGTTATAATAATAATATATGAAATTTGGAATATTTTGTATTTGTACAGCAATATTTTTGAGCCGCTGCAAACAACCAATACAGTATTCACTCATGACGGGTGGTAGACGCCGAACTGAGTTAGGAATCCAACTGCCGCAGCCTATTTACAAAAATTAAATTTATACAAGGCTGCTAAAACACCGAAAATTTCGACATTTCGTAGCCGAAAAAAATTAATTATAAATAAACAAAATAAAATTAAACTACCATTTACATTCCATGGCTTCCCACATGATAGATGAAGAGATTAGAAAATAGATTGATTTAAACAATTAATATTTTCAAAAGTTATCGTGTTTACCACTCCATGCGGACTTGATAAATCTACACCATAAACCACTAAAATCACTTTTTTATGTAAAAATAGCAATTAATCGATTTAAAAAAATATCAGTAAGTTCAAAAAAACTTTCTGACAATGTGCTTTTTATATCATTTATATGTTCAATATGATTGTTAGATACGATTTTGTGCAACAAAACATAGGAATATTGAGTTTTAGGCGCTAGTAGAACATACCTACGCACTTTGCACTAGGCATGCAATAGTAATATAGATGATAAGATGAATCAACATGAGTTCCCAAATTTTATCCTTATATCTTCACCTATTTTACCTCTGAATCATCCAGCTGAAGTATGTCTGTTTGTATTGACCTGTGCTCATGAGAATTGATGATTAAAACATTTAGATGTTTTAATCATCAATTCTCTTGATCAATCTGGAGACAAGCTAGGGAGGCCCTGCCTGAAATATACAGTTGTTTAACCAAAGTTCTAATGAGACTGAACAAGCTGCAGATTGGGATAGTAACAAGGGCTGTCACAAGACATGGCACCTTTAACAAACATTTATTTACCATAGGTGTTACAGATAGTCCCCTGTGCAGGGCATGTATGGGGGAGGAAGAAACGGTGGCCCACTTGTTGCCGAAATTTCCGGAGGTCGCTACATACAGGGCTAAACATTTCGGCATGCAGGGATCCCTCCCCGAAGTTGCATGCAACATCAAAGGACTGTAGAACTTCTTCGGGGAGGTCTCATGGCTCAAATAATTACATTATTCCTGCCCACACGCAAAATACGCGTTTAGACGTGGAGTTACGGAAAACAGCCCCTCGTAAACTAAACTAAACATTTAGATCAATGATTAAATACAAGTGTATATATCTTTAAAAAAAAACAGTCTTGATTTAAGCTAGTAACCATTCATTGTTATTAGGTTCCATGATAGCCATTTTTAAAATTTAACTTTTACATTATATCATTTTACATTATAGCAGAAAAGTGTTTATTTTTACATTATAGTCAATCACGATGAAATTTTAATGAGTTTTTTGATATATAAGAGAAGTAGATATATGTTATAAATAATGAAGTATGTGCTTATGGCATACTATTTTATTTTTCTCTTTTTTTTCTTTTTTAAAAAACGTTACCCCCACACTAGGATTTTCTCTTGTGTCGTGGAGGCAGTTTACAAACATAAATTGCACAAGGACAAACATCCAGACCCGGTACAATCATTTGTAGGCCATACAAATACTTGTTCAGTGCGGGATTCGAACCCGCGGCCCCCAGCGCAACAACTGATTGCTAAGCCACTGCGCCACGGAGCCGTCAATGAAAAACTAAATGAGAACTTTTAATTCTATCATTATCAAGATACACAGAGAGTATGGTATTAAAGTAAATATTTGTTATATCTATTACTCCTCACTTCGCAGTGCAAATGAATTCCAATATCTAAATTATATTGGACTTAATAATTAGTTCATAGACAAGGTTACCATTACAGCCTATCAAAAGTCTACTGTGAATACAGGCCAAAAAGAAAGATAAGCTTTTGAAGATAATACTGATTATTATTATTTTTTTAAGTAAATTCAATAATTTTTTTACCCGGTCGCTCTAGAAGAAGGGTAAAATTATTTGAGTATTACATACACTCAATAAACATTACACATGAATGCGTGACAAACAAATAGACATGTATTTCTTTGGCACACTCTTTAACCTAAGTGGCTTGATGAATTTTAATATCCTATAATATATTGTTTGGTTAGATTTCATAGTTGTGGAAGTGATATAGGGTATTTATTATTATGTTGATTGAAATTGTTATTTGTTAAAATGTATTTTTTTCTTTTGTAATTGAAATTGTTATGTGTTTATATATTCTTTTGTAATTGACTATTCATTCAGTCATGAGTGCTTGTGTTTACTTTTCTACATTGTGTATATGTTTTAGCTGAAAAATTCCTTGAAGGTGTCGAAGTTAATCAAAACTATGCAGTCCTGTTGCTCCATCTAATTGACAAGGACACTGTAGATCTGACCATTCGAATAGCAGGAGCTGTGGCTTTTAAAAACTACATTAAAAGGAATTGGCCTGTGGTAATACTCTGTTGTTTACATATTATTATAATAATTATGAGTATATTTTAGTTCTTTAGGTAATAGTTTCTTATAATATTTCAAAACATGTAAAGCATGGTAGCTGTGGTAGTTAATCTTGCAGGCTAAGCATTCGCTGTAAATTTCACAGTATACAAGCAACCTGGGTGTACGGGCCAACCGTACAATTCTGCTGGTGTTAACATTTTACACCAATCAATTGCTATAGTTTGACAATTACTAAAATTTAGTTAATTCACGTATTCACCCTCACTGCGACGGACGAGAACTCATTAACATAACATTTAATATAATAACATTAATATTTAACATATTGTAATATGTTAAATATTAATGTTCTTATATTTTTTACTTGTATATTAGACTTTTTTACCTAACCTAACCTAATATAACCTTAATTTTAAATTATTATTGAATATTGGTCCAATACCCGAACACCGGGTTAGATCCTCGCCGGCACCTATGAAATTGTTAATTGCAATTTTAAGTACTGATTTACCACGTGCTCGGCGGTGAAGTAAAATATCGTGAGAAAACCAGCATGTCTGAGAAATAAAAATATTTTGAAGACATGTGTAGTACGCCAACATGCATTGGGGCAACGTGGCGTACATTTTCTTGCCATCTTAGAAATGAAAGGTGGCCTGTGCCCAGCTATAGGATGTATATAGACTGTAACTTTAAGTTTATGTAAAACATTACTGCAGCACATGGGCTTTTGTGTTTTGTATGCTGAATGATAGTAACCAGATGACCTTTTCAATTGTTATGAGACATACCATCTTAGTCCTCCAGTCTGACAACTCATGTAAATTTGTGATATCTACATATTATATATATGTGAAGGGAAACTTGTCCTCTTTTTTAAGCATTTTGTGTGCACGGAGAAATGTAAGATTTGGAAAAAGTTTTTATGGAGAAGGAGTGCAGAAAGCTAAAATTTGTACATAATCTGTTATAAATACATTAAATTAAATACAACATACATTGTTAACATTAATACTGTCAATGATACAAAGTACAAATAATTATGTTATTATTCTAATGCTAAATCTAATATTAAACACTAAAGTCTGTGGTCAAACAGTTATACAGAGTAGAAAATGTTGCCAAAATTTTTTTTTGGTGTTGCCAACTAACAATTACTGACAGTTAAAAGTAGAAAACAGCGTAGTTTTGTGTGATTTAAAATGTTCCTTTTTTAGTAATGTATGAAGTGTATGTAAAGGCAAAAAAACGTTGTCTTTATATTTTGTGTATTAAATTAGATATCAGTGTTTTGTATGTTAATGTGCAGTTGAAACATTTCCAAAATCGACTTTTATTTGCGTAATTGCAGAGAGGTATTTAACTGAAATATATTTCATTAGGAGGAGGATGGAGCTGACAACATTCATGCAACAGACCGTGCAGCAATAAAGGGACTTATAGTTTCATTAATGCTGAAGTCGCCAGAAGCTGTTCAGCGACAATTTAGTGATGCAGTATCAATAATTGGGAAATATGACTTTCCTGAAAAATGGCCTGGTCTCATTTCGGAAATGGTTGAGAAGTTTGGTACTGGTAAGTAATTTACTTTTAAATATTCTCTGATGTAATATATCATACTTATACTATATATAGATATCTTAATATAATTTGGCTCTATAATATATAGTTATCTTAGTGATCTTGCCTTGCCTTGTCTTTTTTTTAAATGTTACTCCACACTAGGATTTTCTATAGTATCGTGGAGGCAGTTTACATACATAAATTTCATAAGGACAAACATCCAGACTTGGAACTATTATTTGTAGGCCATACAAATACTTGTTCCATTCGGGATTCGAACCTGCAGCCCTCGGCGCCGCAAATTATTGCTAAATCACTGCACCACGGTGCCGTCTAGCTCTGTCTATGGAATTACAGTGTGGAGAAAAACAAACAAAATCTTCTCTAGAAACTGAAAAGAGAACACACATTACTACATTTTTAACATAAAAAAGGCAGGCTAACTGATGCACTGCATTGGCAGCGGTGCAAGTATGTTTGAAAAGAATAAAGGGAAAGGCGGGCTGAATTTTGCTGAAGAAATGACCGATGTACTCTAATGGCGGTGGTGCAAGTATGTTTGAATAGAATAAAGGGTTGCCATGTGAAACTTTTTACTATTTATAGCCATCCTTGAAGACATATTTCAAAACCAAGAATGGAAAAACAAAGGTCACAACATCCATATGATGCTAACACAGCTCTCTTCAGTGAATCTGCGACTGAATTAGAAATCTTGCTTAAGAGCCTGAACACCCAAAGCCAAAAAGTAGGACTTGAAATGAATGCATCGAAAACAAAAATGATTACAAACAGCTCCAAAAAACCAATCAAAATAGAAGGAAAGTCTATCGAATATGTTGTTGATCAATGTATATTTAGGCAATCTGATATCTTTTGAATTAAACAGCAATGAAAAAGAAATAAACAGAAGAATAAATAATAATACAATAAATAATAAACATAGTTCAAGTTGAGGAGGCTTTTACCCAAGAGGAACCATATAAACCAACAAATACTTTCTAATAGTTCTATGTATTTATTTATTTTGTCAACTCTGTAAATGTGTAAAGAAATTAAGTGTTATTATTATTATTGGTATGTAAAACTATCCATTTTTTTATAAAAGTATCTATCAAAATATAGCATAACCTTGACACAGGATACTAATTATTACTATGTAACTAATATAAATAATGCGCCCTTTATCTTATTAAATAGGAATCCAATAAAAATTATTATTCGCTTTCACAGAATACCAACGTAAAATAGCAGCTTAATGCTGCTGTGTTTCGTAAGGTGAGTGTAGAGGACCAGAGACCCCTTTAACTGGAAACAAGGTATTCCATCATAGTCCTCAGGTGCGACCACGCATTTGCATTTTGATTCTTAATTGAGGATAAACATCTACAATGCCTATTTGTATCGTTGCTCATGGGGGGATGTTTGCCATAGTTGCCACGCTTGGCGAGCGGTTAATGGCTTATGGATCTGAGACTTGGTCCTTCACTGCCGGTTTTTAAACGGATTATTAAGCTTGAAGTGGCAATGGGCCGGCTATATACCTTAAACAACCGACAAATAATGGGGGAAAAAGGTTCTCAAGTGGCAACCATGTACTGGTAAGCGAAGTGTACGGCGACTCTCCACTAGATGGAGTAACGACCTGATAGGACATGCAGGAAATCGATGGATGCTTTATGGCATACCCTGGGGGCGGCCTATGTCCAGCAGTGGACTTGTGAAGGGCTGTAATGATGATAATGATGATGTAGATGTCTACGGGTCACTGCATCCACTTGACATCAGGTGGACTTACTCTATAAAAAAAAATCCGCCCTATCTATGTGGGAGACCTATATTCAGCAGCTGCCATTTGATAAGTTTAAATGAAAATGTGTTTCTTAATTGTTTTGTTTTAGGAGACTTCCATGTCATTAATGGTGTACTTAGAACTGCACATTCACTGTTTAAAAAATATAGATATGAGTTCAAGTCGCAGAAGCTATGGGAAGAGATCAAACACGTCCTGGATAACATTGCAAAGCCTCTTACAGATTTATTTGTGGTATGCACAAAATCAAATACTAATTAAAATATATAATTTAGTAAATAATTGAACATTTAAAAAGTAATCACCCAGGATATTTTTAAATAATAGTGAATATTGATTCATTACAGTTCAGTTATTAATAATTATTCTGTTTTTACTATGCAATATTCATTTTTAGGGTTCCCTACCCGAAGGGTAACCAACGGGACCCTATTACTAAGCCTGCTGCTGCTACTGCTGTCCGTCCGTCATCAGCGGGTTTTATCTCATGACCCGTAATTGGTAGACAGTTGAAATTTTCACAGAATTTGTATTTTTGTTGCCACTATAACAACAAATAATAAAAATAAATTAAAAATTAAAGGGGGCTCCCCTACTAGAAATGTGTTTTACGACGGTATGGAACCTTTCATGCGCGAGTTCGACTCGCACTTGGCTGGTTTTTTTTTTGTTGTCTTTTTTACTAAAGTAATTGCAATCCGTTTAGAAATCAATCAGTGCATACTTTTGTTTTAGTGATGATTTTGCCACAAATATGAAGACTCAATGTTTATTTCTTTCAGGCAACAATAGACCTAACAACAAAACACGCAAATAATCAACAAGCCTTGCGTATAATCTATGGTTCACTAGTATTGATTTGCAAAGTTTTCTATTCTCTCAACTATCAAGATCTGCCAGAATTCTTTGAAGATAATATGCCCATTTGGATGCCAAACTTGCTTAATTTATTGCAAGTTAAAGTGCCCTGCCTGGAAACAGATGTAAGTATTGAGTAACTATTTTCGATCCTTTTCAATCCAAGCACGCCCCAATTCCTAAAATGAAATTTCATTAAAAACCTACTTACCTAGTTGGAAGAGCATCTCCCTCATCGACGGTTAACATTCATAAGCTCACCAGATGTCGTTTGTTGGGAGTGAGGTGAAGTATTTTGTCATGCAAGATGGTCACGCATTGTCATCATCATTGAAAAGTCGTGTTATAAATAAAAACTTTTTGGTTTATATTGTATTTAAAACAACGCTACAGTTGTATGTTCTTTCATTTTTTGCACATTTTTAAATTCTTTTTTTAGAATTATCCGTAGTTTGGTTTATCCATTTCCAATCTAATTAGTACATAATATTACTAATACTTCAGAAAGAAATATAAGTTTTTAAATAAATATTTCAAATATTTCACCGCATTTAAAAGTGACGCCGCCCTGGTGGCAGAAAGAGTTGTGGATGTCGTTGCATACAATACCCCAATACACACATACATAACTGCACCAGGAGAGACACACCACCGTCGATAATACGACACGTGTTTCACCTCTGAACGAGGCATCAGTAGACAACAGTGGTTTTTAAATTTTATGTAGATCTGAGCTTACTCTTTAACACCTTCAATATATTATTGAATCTCCGCAAAGTAACACCTGATCCTATAATGAATGAATTTCATGTAATACCAGATTTGTACTATGATCCAATCCTGTCGTTCTAAATGTTGTTTATATAAAATAGGTCTTTAGGCACTTAATTTAACAAGCAAGTAACAATATACGATTTTGCTAGTACATAACCAATACTAATAATAATATAAAATAGCAGATTAATGCTGCTGTGTTTCACATGGTGAGTGTAGAGAAGCGGATACCCTTTTTACTGGAAAAGAGACATTTAATCTTAAACGTCACGGCTGGCAACGGATCTGCATTTTGATTCGCAAACGAGAATAGATGTAGATGTCTATGGGCCACAGCAACCACTTACCATCAGGTGGACTGTGTGCCCTTATTCTATTAAAAAAAAACGAGAATAGATGTACATGTCTATGGGCTATCATAGCAATGATTGGTTATAGAATAAAATTGATACATTAAATTAAAAATATTTATTTAGTTATTTCTTATGAAAATTAGACTGCAAACCGTTAATAATGGAAATTAAGCTTTGGAAAATCATAGTCAAAAAACAGCACTATTCCATACATGTTTACTTTTGGCTAGATAAATTCTTATATACTTTATATATAACTTTTAGAACGAGTTCGGTTGTAAATTTTTTTCGAAAGAAACATTGTTCGAAAGTTATCAGTGTTTCCAATATATGCCGTATCATCTCTTTTACGCAAAAAAATACCCGTATCATGCGTTAAAAGTCCGAGACACCTATGGTATTGTGATCATCAATAAACCTTTTATACGTGGTAGAGATATGGTGCAGTTATATTAGTAGTATAGTTGTAGCATTAATAAGTCGGCTCGACCGAGGAAAGACCATGCTCTCACAGAATACCAGCGTAAAATAGCAGCTTAACTCTGCTGTGTTTCGTATGGTGAGTGTCAGGGGTGTCACTTCCACTATGGAAGGTATGGAGCACTCCATACCTCAAGTTTTTCAAGGTATGGAATTCCATAGCTGAAATTAGGAAATAAATCGCATATTACTACAAACCCCATATAAATAAATCGCAAACTCTTAAACCTTAATACCCCACGAGTAATGCGAACAAATTTGAAAATCGCGCCACCATTTTCCATACCTCAGATTTTTACAAAGTGACACGCCTGGTGAGTGTAGAGAACCGGAGACCCTTTTTACTGGCAAAGAGGCATTCCATCTTAGTCCTCACGGGTGACAAGGCATCTGCATTTTGATTTTTTTATTCTTTATTGAGGATAGATGTAGATGTCTATGGGTCACAGTGTTCACTTACCATCAGGTGGACTGTGTGCTCGTTTGTCACCCTATCCTATTAAAAAAACCTGCTGAGTTACAAGAAAATCATCCCAATAAAGGGGGGTCCATGTCTTGTAGTGAACTTTAAGGGCTGGTGAAGAAAAAGATCGGAGATTTAATTTTTTAACCCTGCTTGTGTAATTTACAAACACTTAAACGTGAAAAGATTATGGATACAACATTTTCATTAATTTCTTTCATTTGTTTGTACATTACAGCCTTTCAAATTCCACTGCTATTAAATATTTAAAACATTCTCTGCGTTTTGACTTAATACATCTTTAAATTCGCCTCCATTTTGTACAATTAATTTACAAATATTTAGCAGTGTTGTTTACTATATTTTTTGATTTGATTGTATGGTTTAGTAGATAGAACCCAGCTAAACTCATTATACCATCAGAAGAAAGCTAGCTACAGATTACAGACACAGTACAAAAATATACATATACTATTATAACCAGAGTTGATAAAAAAATTTTGTTGGATATCATTTTGTCACACTGCTGAATATAGCCTCCCCATAGATTGCAACATAAGGGTGATATTTGCTATAATTGCCACATAGGAAAAAATACTGGACTCAACTTTTATTTGTAGGATGACGACGATAAACCTGGAGTTATGGAGCAACTTCGCACCGAAGTATGCGAATGTGCAGCTCTGTATGCACTAAAGTACGAAGAGGAATTTGCCCCGCATGCGCCATCTTTTGTCACAGCCGTGTGGACAGTTTTGTTGGCTACTGGCCCACAGGCAAAATATGATGCGGTAAGCGTTATTTACAAATAACAAACTATACAATATTTAAAATGTTATCCACTATATTTTTATTCTAATTGGTTGCTATTTTACATTTTGTTTTATATTTTGTTCACTTTCTCCAGTTGGTGTCGAATGCCCTAACGTTCCTTGCGAAGGTTGCCGAAAAGAATAGCTACAAGAACTTATTTGAGGACCCGGGAACACTAAGCAGCATTTGCGAAAAAGTTGTCATACCAAACATGGAGTTTAGAGGTATCAGTTTTCTGTTCTCATTTGTGTTAATTACAAGTTTGTACTTGTGTGTAGGTTTACTAAATCGTTTCGTACAATGTAATAAAATAAACCATCACCTCAAATATTACTAGTGCTTAATATAATGATTTCTTATATTTACGCGAACACTAAATTTCGGGTAATTTACAGCACCCATAGTCACGGGGGTGAATGAAATGCTTGATGTTCCGATGTCATAGTTAGCTCGGCTACCTTCTGCGTAGATCGGATCAAAAATAAATATTCAAAATGTGAAGGTAGCTGTAATTGATGGATTAATGATTCTCCAGTCCAGTGGTAATCAAACAAAAGAGTGACTTTCAATAAGTATTATTTATAATCTTTTTTGAATAAAAAAGTTTCTGTTTCTGTCTCTCAGTGCACTTCACATATCCTCGAAAATATTTTATTTTTCAGATATGCAGGTTGCCTCACGATGTTTTCCATCACCACCGAGCATGTGTAAATTAGCTCTTAAAATTGCAATTCATAATTAAAAGAGCAATTCTGTTAGTCATATCTATATGCAGAAGTTAATTTGATAGGCTTATAAATAGAATGATTAATGTGTAGAAAGTGTGAAATCAATCTTTTTGCTTAGACACTGTTACCATACGGTTACAGTTTTATGAAAAGTCCACTTGCTGAAAATAAGTTACCTAATATATTGTTTCATAGGAAGGATTTTTTAGTTATTAGGGAGATGCTGCTGAGAATATTCAGGTTTGTTTTCTTCTGTCGCCTTTTACACGACACCCATGGCACAATATGCGGTATTGGTTATTCTTACACCGCCACCATACGTTAAATTTTACATTGTCACCTGCTACAAAAATGTGTCTGGTGACGACGAGTCTTTTAAAATTTCCAGAATCGGATATGGAGTTGTTCGAGGATAACCCGGAGGAGTATGTAAGGCGTGATATGGAAGGCTCGGACGTGGATACACGTCGACGAGCCGCATGCGACCTTGTTAGAACTCTCGCGCAGCATTACGAAGACAAAATGATGAATATATTTGGGCAGTATGTGCAGGTGTGTTTATCTGTAAACCATTGTTAATAAGTATGTATTTGGGTATCATCATTGTACACGCCCTTAGCTCTCCCGACAAAGGTCGACTATACATGGGCCCATACAGCTGTAGACTCGACGGATAACTAAGGACGGGGCCCAAATGGCCTTATGAAGAGTTGACCTACACGACAGTGATAAAGCTAGGTAAATAAATAGTACGTACCTGTTCAGAGGTGAAGTAGGATCACAAGACTCGTTCAGGCGTTAATTGTCGTGAATTTAGGTAGTGTGTGAGAAGTGTATATATGTGTAACCTGAATTAGCACCTTTTAATCAGCAGCAACCCTGACTCCAGCACCGCCACCCTATGTGGTATCACTCCAGCGGCGTCACTCGGTGTCACTCAAAGTCTAGCATCCATTAGCACAAATCTATAATCTAATACGAACGCTGGTTCTCGCAGGTCACAAAGTTTAGCTGTTTTAACCGACACAGGAAAATATCTCCGAGTCAAATCCAATGGCACAAGGCAACTCGTTAACGCGAATTAATATTGTCAGAATGCACTTATGCATGCAACCACTATACCACTTGACGTTCAAACTCAACTAAATCCCGTTAATTATAATCAAAAACGTAACACGCGGCACGACTGATGAGCGGTGGGTCAAAGTTCACTTCCGTTCACTCAGCCACAAATTATTTCGAGAATCGAACGCGACCTTCTAAGGCAGTGATCATGCGGCCCGAGTAGACTCACTGCAATACTTAGACAACCGAATTCGAGACGGTCTTCACGAAACACAATTTAAGTAGCGAAGTAACGCGCACAAATACTGAAAATCTAGACCACAAACCGAAACTGGTCGCACGAAATCGCTGCCACGGTCACCACAAATACGTTACGTTGCGACGGCACCGCTGCATTAAAGCTAGTTTGGTCAGCCCGCGCGTTGAACGACTGCAAGCGGCACGCCCCCCCCCCCCCTTCGGCGGCGTGTATCTCACCTCACACCATCGGGTGAGACACTAAGTGGTACGTGATTGGATGCCTCTTCAAATGCCTATATTTGTGCCTAAACAATCATTCATCATTACACCCCATCACAAGTCCACTGCTGGACATAGGCCGCGGCCCCAAGGAATGCTACAAAGTACGGTCCTGTGCCACCTACATCCAACGACTTCCTGCATGTCTTACCAGGTCGTCACTCCATCTAGTGTGGGGGGAGGGGGACGCCCTACACTTCGACCGCCGGTATGAGGCCGCCACTTTTGAACTTTTTTTGCCCATCGGTTGTCGGTTCTTCGAGCTATATGGCCGGCCCATTGCTACTAATCTGTTGGGCTATGTCGGTCACTCTAGTTCTACTGCGGATATCGTCATTACTAAGTTTATCAGAGAAACCCCAAGCATAGCCCTCTCCATAGTTTGCTGAGGGACCTTGAGCTTTCTCATACGGCCAGCAGTGCAGGACCACGTTTCAGTTCCATAGGTCATCACTGGCAACACGCACTGATTATACAGTCTTTTCAAGTTTTGAGGTATATCTGACGGAAAGATGTGCCGTAATTTTCCCAAAATCGGTTATAATTAAGTGTATTTTTGGGTAGGCTATTTATTTAGGTTTATGTGTCATCATCATCATTATTACAGTACTTTTACAAGTCCACTGCTAAACATACACTTCCACAAGTTATGCCACATAGCATGGTTTATGGTATAAAAACCTTCTCACAAAATGAGAGGAGGTTTGTCCTCGGCTATGAACTTGAAAAAGAAAGAGCTTCCGCGCAAAATAAATAAATAATAAAACTCATTAAATCTAATCGTGATACATTTGACGCAGAAAAGTCACAGCCAGTAAGTACAAGTAAAGAAAAAATTATTGGTAAATCCGATTGTGCACCCCCTAAACGCACACAGGTTTTCATCGATAACCTTATTGTTATACTTCCAATTTTCCAATAATTTTATGTCAAGCTTCAATTATAAATAATATTAAAGAGACGCGCTTCGTTTAAATTAATACCAATCAATATTTCAGCCAATAGCGTAACAACAAATTCAGCCAATTATTACATCTATGTGTTAAAAATATAATTTCGTGGAATTTAATAAAAATAACACTTCAAAAGATTTAACGGCAAACAGTTTATTTAATATGATAATTTTCAACCACAATTTGAGCATAATATATTAGATGTAAGTGTTTTTTTATACACGTGAAGCCTAAATTTTAATGTAATAAATCAAAAGAATACATGTATTCATATTTTTAAGAATTTTTCTTTCGAATAAAATGGCTTTGTAAACCTATCTACTCCAATCAATTGGTAAAGTCATTTTATCGAACGAAAATTGATCGACTCTCACGGTGGTACGTAAGGAGGATGCTAGATGGCATAGATACAGCTAATATAAATCAGTAACGTCGTGGATTGTTTTGAATGGACTGGAATATGATAATTTTTTTTCAATATGGTTATTTTTATTTATTTAACAAATTTGTTAATTTTTTTAACTGTCTATTTCAACAGTTTAAATATATATTGACCATCTTTACTATACAGTATATTATCTATGGGCCGGAGTGAGGAAGGCAAAATGTATTTAGTATAACAATTTAAAATTAAAAATTTTGTACAGCCGACTTCAATATAAGTTATTAAGAATAACTCAAAAACTATTGGTCCGACCTTGATCAAATTCATATGGGACCACACGAGAATTACCAGCTTTCAAATAAAAAAGAATCATCGAAATCGGCTCACCCAGTAAACAGTTATGAGGTAACACACATAAAAAACATACAGTCGAATTGAGTACAATCTCCTTTTTGGAAGTCGGCAGAAAATAACACAAAAATGACAAACTCGGCACATCTAATTCTCTTCGTCGAGGAGTTCCAGTAGCAGTCATCAAAGTACACTTTCAAGTCACTCCGTCAAGTCCGGAGGTAAGGTCTCATAATAACTAACAAAACGAGGCCAAACTCGGCACATCTAGTTTTCCTCGTCGAGGAGTTCCAGTAGGAGATACCGACACATGTTCAGGTCTATAAAGTCCAAGATGTATAAATATATTTATTTATATATAAATCCTGCGTACTTTTAGCGAAACAAAATATTGTAATAAAAATCTGTAATTATAAAAATAATAATAATATCTTACCTTGGTCAAGTATGTATCAAAGAGCAATGGCAGAAAAATAGTTAACAAAAATTATAGCGTCTAGAAATAAGTTATATATAAAATGAGTTTTATTATTTTTCTATGATTTTTCAAATAAAAATGTATTTTAATTAAAGCCACAGAAAAAAACAAACATTTTTGGGAATATCAAATGACTGAAATCATTTTACTCTATTCAAATGTTGCCATTTAGTATATTCCTACTATTTTTGTATACACTTTGTAACACCACCAACACAACACACAAAATATTTTTATATTAAGTTATTATTAGTAATAACTCTACTATCAGTAATAAAAATAAAAGTAATATGGCTGAGAATAAGTCTCTTATAAAGAATTACCTACAATAATACATTATCTCAATCATAGTACTATGTAACAATTCCATTTAATGTTATGCCAACACTAGCTAAAATAAAATGTCACTGTTTTTTTACTGGCTTTACGGCTCTGGGTTCTAGCCGTTCTGAGAATGTCACTATGGTACAAAAGCCCTGGAGCCATGCCAGAAATATACATTTATAGTATGCGAATATATAATAGAGATACAATAATCTAAAAACTCTCAATTATGTATTACGTACTTAGCTAACATCAAACAACCACAGGAAGCATGACTTTTTCCAAGTGACATAGAACATAACCTAAAAAGGTTCAAATGTAAATATCTTTTTTTTGACGCCTTCTCAGTACAAAATTCTTTGACAGAGTTATTAAGGGATTGACGCTTAACATTTTAAGATATTTTTGGTATATAGACGCTACCATTTCTTCTCAACTAATTTTATGTATGAAAGTCTGCCATTGCTCTTTGGTTTTTGGAATATTTTGTATTTCAACGCCGATCGATATATTTCAGCACAAGCCTCTGTAACAAACGACCATTCATCAGGCATTTGAGGCCGAAGTAAATAAAGTAGTCTGTGGCTGTGGCTCGGAGTGCGGCTTCAGCCTATTTAGTAAAAGAAATTAATACAAGGCTGCTAAAACCACCGAAAATTTCGCCATTTTAAAGCCGAAAAAAATTAATTATAACTAAACAAAACAAAATTAAACTGCCATTTACATTCAATGGCATCCCACATGATATATGAAGAGTTTTAAAAATAGATTGAGTTGAACAATTTATATTTTCAAATGTTATCGTGTTTACGGCGCCATGCGGACTTGATAAATCTACACCATAAGCCACTAAAACCCCTTTTTTTATGTAAAAATAGCAATTAACCGATTTAAAAAAAAATTGTTACGGCCCCCAGCTGCCCCTGCAAAGGTCGCCTTGGCTAGGGCCCATAGTAGCCTCCTCGACGGGCAGCCGAGGGTTCGGGCCCAAATGGCCATATGGACAGTTGACCTATCATACTACACAATAGGGAGAAGGCTAAGTAAATAAATAGTACGTACCTGGATCCGAAGCTAAGATCGCCCCAAGGCTCGGTCAGGTTATATGGTGTTCGCAGAGCACTCCTCTCCCTTGACATCCACAAGTCGAGTGGGCCTGACGGAATCCCCCCAATTGTGCTGAGGACGTGTGCACCGGAGTGGGCACCAGTTCTAACACGTCTTTTCCGGTACTCCTACTCCCTAGGCGTAGTCCCGAGTCCGATAAAACACCACTCACACGCACCTACACCTACCTACGTAAGTGTAGGTGCGTGTGAGTGGTGTTTTAGTGGTGTGTATATTTATGTGACCTGGCCCAGCTAAGGTGACCGGCAGCGGCCTGGTCCCATGCTGCCCCACAATGCTGCATCACTCCAGCAGGCGTCACCAATGGACAATTTCTTTCTTCATGTCACTATTTCAGTCTATCGACTTTATTGTACATTTAACTAACTTCAACGCAACTAATTCCACGTTCATCGTAAAATCAAACACGTGATACCCGACACAAGTAACGAACAGTAGTTCAAAGTTCCACATTCAAAGTTCCGGATTCATTTATCACCAAATTACAAATAGGGAATTAACGCGATCTCTTCACGAGTCACAAATTTCAGCGTTACAAACAACAACTAAACTCCTTGTACGATATTAAATACTACGCCGCAATAAGAATTCAAAATCAACCTAGCTGACGAGCAAACTAGCTACAGAGTCAACACACAAAAGACTCTTAACGCGACGGCACAGTTAAACAATGATTTCCAAAACAATTAACCGGGCGACGCCCTCGAAATGGAATGCGCGGTTCAAATTCCAGACCGTATCTCTACTCGGCACGCGCGCAAGATTCCACGTCACACAAGCAAGTTAAATATTGCAAAATGCACTTCAACACGCAATCACTATATAATTGGCGCAATTACTTTAAAACGAAATCACTTTAATCCGTCAAATACAATACAAGCCTCTTATAAAGTAACGCGCACAAATTCTAAAAATCTAGACCACAACCCAAAGAAAAACCGGTTGCGCGAAACATCTGCAGCGGTCACCAAAATACGCTAATGGCTCGCACCGCTGCCTTCGAGCTCAAATGCCCATGTTTGGGCCTAAACAAAAATATTAATAAGTTTAACAATCATTTATCTTTCTGACAATGTGCTGTTTATATCATTTATATGTATAATATGATTGCTAAATACGATTTCATGCGACAAAACGTTGGAATCTTAATTATTGGCCTAGCAGAACGAACATACCTGCGCACTTCGCGCTTAAGGCACGCAATAACTAAGTTTTTAATGTCAGGTGATGCTGGCAAAATACCAAGAGTGCGGCGCGGTGGCGTGGCGGGGCAAGGACGCGGCGCTGTTCCTGGTGACGTCGCTGGTGGCGCGCGGCGGCACGCAGGCGGCCGGCGTCACGCGCGCCTCGCCGCTCGTCGACCTGGCCAGCTTCGCCGCGCACCACATCCTGCCCGAGCTGCAGCGAGCGCCCGGTACTTATTGCTGGATACACTTGATGCTGTCCTGGTGACGTCACGCGCGCCTCGCCGCTCGTCGACCTGGCCAGCTTCGCCGCGCACCACATCCTGCCCGAGCTGCAGCGAGCGCCCGGTACTTATTGCTGGATACACTTGATGCTGTCCTGGTGACGTCACGCGCGCCTCGCCGCTCGTCGACCTGGCCAGCTTCGCCGCGCACCACATCCTGCCCGAGCTGCAGCGAGCGCCCGGTACTTATTGCTGGATACACTTGATGCTGTCCTGGTGACGTCACGCGCGCCTCGCCGCTCGTCGACCTGGCCAGCTTCGCCGCGCACCACATCCTGCCCGAGCTGCAGCGAGCGCCCGGTACTTATTGCTGGATACACTTGATGCTGTCCTGGTGACGTCACGCGCGCCTCGCCGCTCGTCGACCTGGCCAGCTTCGCCGCGCACCACATCCTGCCCGAGCTGCAGCGAGCGCCCGGTACTTATTGCTGGATACACTTGATGCTGTCCTGGTGACGTCACGCGCGCCTTTTTAATATGCCTAATGCTCTAATAATACTTCATCTGGTATTAATGCACACTGGTCAATAGAGAGGTTTGACCAGATTTTATTTTATATTTTATACAAGCTGCTTCTCGCAGCTTTGCTCGCGTAGATTTTGCTTCATCAACATAATTTTTCTTTTGTTAGTTTTGTTATTACAAAAAAAAAAACGTTACCTCCACACTAAGATTTTCTCCTGTATCAAAGGCAGTTTACAAACACAAATTGCACAAGGACAAACATCCAGACCCGGAACAATTATTTGTAGGCCATACAAATACTTGTTCTGTGCGGGATTTGAACCCGCGGCCCCCAACGCAGCAACTCATTGCTAAGCCACTGCGCCATAAAGCGGTCAATTAAAAATAGTGTGCCAAGCTAAAACTCGGTATCACCTCGTTGTCTGTCAATGTTTCTTTGTATATTTTATATGTGGTAGACCATGTCGTAGCTATATTTTTGGTATAGTTGTAACACGAGTGGGTCGACTCGACCGGGGAAGGACCACGCTCTCACAGAATACCAGCGTAAAGTAGCTTAATGCTGCTGTGTTTCGTATGGTGAGTGTAGAGAACCGAAGACCCTTTTTACTGGAAACCGAGGCATTCCATCTTAGTCCTCACGGGTGACAACGCATCTGCATTTTGATCCTAATCGAGGATAAATGTAGATGTCTATGGGCCACAGCAACCACGTACCATCAGTTGGACTGTGTGCTCGTTTGTCACCCTTATCCTATAAAAAATATAGTCAAAAGGGCTTCTTATACTTCTATTAAAAAAAAACTAAATCTTTTTTTATTGTTTTTTATAAATATTTTTTTATTTATTTCAGTGACAGAGTTACCTGTGTTAAAGGCAGATGCTATCAAATACATCATGACATTCCGTTCTCTGTTGCCAAAAGAAGTCGTCAACAGTGCCCTGCCACTGCTGGTAATTACATTTTATATATTATATAATGATTTCTTATATTTACGCGAACACTACACTTTAAGTGAAACTAATTTTACGGATTATATCGCGTTTAATTTAACTTTTGCACCATGCACACGTGCACATAGCACTCATGGACATGGGGAGACTGAGGTGTTTGACTATTTACCGACCAGATGTCATAGTTAGCCCGGCTACCTTCAGTTTCTGAATATTAATCTCCGATCTACGTAGAATGAGCTTACAGTATCTTGAAGTCTTGCAGTGGTATGCTTGGGTTTAATTTCATTAATAATATGATCCCAAGCGGATGGCAGCACCCATCTTTCTCTATTCTAACCATCCTTCTCTATTGAAATTATTTTTTTTTTATTTCTATAGCCTCGCGAATGATCCTTGGTAGGAATCGGTGTTCTTTTGCGAGGATTTGTGGTCTAACAAATCTAAAGTAATGGCGGGGGCGATCTAGAACATGTTGACAGACTGACTTACACTATAAGTATAGGTTCAATTTTTTACCTCTTCCATACAGTGGCGGAGTAAGAATGTATCATCATCATCATCATTACAGCCCTTCACAAGTCCACTGCTGAACATAGGCCTCCCCCAAAGAATGTATATACTACTCTAATCCATTACATCCCGTGGGTGTCGCAAGAGACGACAGAGGAAAACAAATCAAAAAGTTGGGTAGCAGCGTCTTCCTTATAACAACTAAAAAATAAAAATAAATGCAGTTGCCAACTTGCCAGACAGGCCTGGCAACTATGACAAGTACAACCCCCATTGAGCCATTCTATGGTAAGGCCTGTGTTCAGCAGTGGACTTTTTATAGACTGTAATGGTGTTTGATTATTTACAAATCCACTGCATGTCTTATTTTATTATTGTAGGAAGAAAATTCTATTATCTGCAGTATCAGACGTTTTGCACTATTGATGTTACTTACTCACTTTAAGGTGAAACATATGGTCTGATCTCGGCCATATTTCCGCGAGATGGTGCTGAAGTCATCATTTTTAGTTTATTTAGGATTTTGTGTAATTGGAACATTATTAAGTCGTAGAAGTAGCTCCCGCGGTACTCGGACATTATACTTTATTGTACTAGGTCATATCATTGCCTATAATTCGACACAAAGCCCTAAAATAACATTTGTCATTGAATATAGTGTCGTTTACACACAGACGAGGCTGAATCCCTAATCCCTACGTTTACGAAGATTGAACACTAGATGGCGTGAATGAAAAAAAAATGTTTTACTTTTTTGTATGGGTTCTATATAATATATTATGTACGAGTATTTTACGATTATGTTATAAAAATAAAAGTTACATTTGTAGGCGTAAACTACTTAATTCAATAATAATTTTGGGAAATAAAAGAAAGTCAAAACTAATAACACAGAAGATTTGCAACATAAGCAATTATTACAAAAATTTGACATTACATAACACGTAAGAAACTATTCATAAACAAGAACAGGAAGGTGAAAACATACTACCTAATTTCAAAGCACTCAAACTTCATTGGTACCGGCAGGGATCGAATCCGGATTGCTTGCGTACTGTGAAATTTACAGCGAACGCTAACCTTCTGAGCTACCACGGCCCGTATACATATTAGCCAATTTTTAAACATTATACTTATATTTATTTTTATTCAATTTTTATATAGTATTATTATTTTATTGATAAATATTTTATTAATTAATAAATAATTATTAATCTAATAATCATTATAACACAAAATTAATAATAAATACATAAACATTATTTACATCTGTTATCCAAGGGCCAATCAACTAAAAAAATCCAGGACCGTAAACGAATCGACGCGACCTTGAGCTTGGTACTACAACAATATAAAACAAACTAATAATAATGTGTGTCTAAAACTGTTTGCAAAATGCATAATAGGTATTTTTTATGTAACCCGGCAAAACTATATTTTGCTAATGTTTGCAAAATAAATTTTGTGACTACTTTGGTGACCAAAAAAATATTCAAACAAATTAAAATATGAAACACCGACTTTGTAGTTTTGTACTCAACACCGACACATATGGCGTAGTAAATTAGTATTGTAACGAGATTTGAAATCACGGGCCAACTTGCTGTTTCTAATACCACCGAATATAAAATTGCGTATTTTGAATAATTAATTACCTACTTCCTACTCAAATAAATACTAGAAATATTGCAAATTGAATCAATGGAAATCATACAAAATATATAACACGTAAGAAATTCAGCGCGCAAATCCTATCGTGTGACAATCGAGAATTACTTCAGAATGTATTTTATTTTATTACAGTCAAACAAGCGAACGAAGTTTGGCAACGTTTTTCTTTCAACGTAGTGGATCTAGTTGAAGGTTAGGAGTACGGCATCGTTGCATAATATCTACCTACTAATAATGGTATTTATTGCACAACAATATCGTCTGCACGCCATCTAGCGTCCCAATGTTTAAACTATGTTTTTGGCGCTTTTGCTTGTCAAAGTTGTCAAAGGTCACTCACACTACTAAAGAAATGTCAAAATTTTCCTAGATTTCGTTATTGTTTTTCTTATTATATACTGTAAGTTCCTTCCTAAAAAGGTCAACCGCGTACACATTTCAGTGTAGAAAAGTGATAAAATGATTAGTTTTAAACAAATAGTGTCTGTGTATAGCGTATATGTCCAGACAAAGATGTATGGGCGGGCTATCGGAGCATCCACCTTAAGCAGTCTGGTTTACCTTTGGTATAAAATCGATGATTATTCCATATATCTTCCATGCCATGCAATGGCTTAGTAAGTTTTTACAACGCCAATGGAGTGATAAATTATTTTATTCTGCCACAATAAAAGTTCAAAAATTCTTTTTTTATAGGATAAGGGTGACAAACGAGCACACAGTCCACCTGATAGTAAGTGGTTGCTGCGGCCCATAGACATCTACATCTATCCTCGTTTGCGAATCAAAATGCAGATGCGTTGCCACCCGTGAGGACTAAGATGGAATGCCTCATTTCCAGTAAAAAGGGCCTCCGGCCACCTGCACTCACCAAGCGAAACGCAGAGGTAAACCTCTACTTCACGCTGGTATTCTGTGAGGTCGTGGTACCACCCCGGTTCGAGCCGGCCCATCCGTGCGACAGCAAAAGCTGCCGCGCTACCACTGTTATGATAGTATTTGTAATATAGAGTTTTCTAGAACATTTACCGCAAATTAATATGATTACATTCAATTTGTTTTATTATAAAGTATACTTATCCTCAATGTTTATAAAAAATGTTCATCATTGTCTAATGTTGTTTAATTATCAATAAAAAATATCTACTTGTCACATCCCTAGGTGAATTCCCATTAATTTAAAATACCTATTAATCAAGTAAATTTTTTTTTGCTTACTGGAAGTCTTACCAGATTTTCACTCCCATCTAGTGTGGTGGCCGAGAACCTTTCTTACTTATCAATCTAATTACTAGGTCAATTCCGATTAATTTTAAATCCGCATTTATCGAGTTTTTTTCTTCAGATCGAGCACATATCCGGCCGCGGTGTGGTATGCACGTACGCCGCTTGTACTGTGGAAAAACTCATAGCAGGTGGCATGGTCCCCAAAGCGCTGTTGCAACCCCACGCACCGAAGTTGCTCACTGCGCTGTTCGCTACATTGGGGGAGAATGCGGATCCTGCTGACCACAATGAATATGTTATGAAAGGTTAGTCTTGACTTATGGTGAGATTTTTTACTGTAAATAACATATTATTACATATAGAGGGTTATTTTTCATAGAGTATCCAAATTGTAAATAAGGCATCTGCTTTTGTTTGAAATTATCAAAGCTTTTAAAAAATTTACTTCGCAAAAATCCGCTCTATAAAATAAAGTGTCTTACCTAGTATGAAGAGCACCTCCCGCCCTCCCTCAATTGCGTGCACTATCCCCGTCACCACTAATCCCAGCACCACTACTCCCAACACCACTAGGAAAGACACACCACTGACGACAATACGACACGTGTTTCGCCTCTACACGAGGCATCCTCCCGTTTATACAGGCAGTTGTTTTGGCTCACCGCTCACTTGACGGTCAGCCACCGCAGAGTCTACATCACCTGAGGATGCCTCGTCTAGAAGCGAAACACTACGACACGTGTTGTCGCAATTGAGGGAGGGCGGGAGGTGCTCTTCATACTAGGTAAGACACATCATTTTATTTTATAGAGCGGATTTTTGCGAAGTAAATTTTTTAAAAGCTTTAATATAATGGATTTGCGCAAAGTAACGCTTGTTTCTAGTAATTTGAAATTATCCCAAATTGAATGTGATTTCTAGGCAACAACTACGCGTACGCGCGCTACTCTGTGTGTGATTCAATATAATCTGAACAATTTTGCCTTCAGCATTTTTTATATTTTCAGTTGAGCCGTGGTAGCTCAGATGGTTAGCGCTCGCTATAAATTTCACATTACGCGAGCAACCCGGGTTCGATCCCCGCCGGTACCAATGAAATTGTTAATTGCAATTTTAAGTGCTGATTTACCACGTGATCGGCGGTGAAGGAAAACATCGTCAGGAAACCTGCATGTCTGAGAAATAAGAAAAAAATTCGAAGACATGGGAAGTTCGCCAATACGCGTTGGGGCAGCGTGGCGGACATTTCCTTGCTTTAAAACCCTTTCAGAGATGAGAGGAGGCCTGTACCCAGCAGTGGGACGTATATAGGCTGTAACTTTAACTCTTAACTTTTTATGAATATTTTATAATTTCAGCAATCTTACGAACGCTGTCATGTCTGCAAGACGCAGCGTTACCATACTTGGGGGACGCGCTGCCCAAATTGGCGCTAATGTTGTCCGTTGTCGCGAAGAATCCATGCAAGCCTCACTTCAATCACTATTTGTTTGAAACTCTTTCATTGGCCGTATCGTAAGTGATATTTGTACTGTTGTATTGGTGGACATTATTAATATCTGGCAGTACTAAGACAGTTACCGCTACAGAATATTAAAGTCCACTGCTGAACATAGGTCTCCTCCATAGATTACCTCATAGGGGGGATATTTGCCGTAGTTACCACGTTTGAGAAGCGGGTTGGCAATTACAGTTTTTATTTTATTTTTAGTCGTTATTAAGTAGACGCTGTGCTGCCCATCTCCTCATTTGTTTCGCTCTGTCGCCTCTTAGGACACTCACGGAATGATATGGGGTAGTGGATATTCTTACACTGCCACTACACGGTAAGTTTTTATAAGTCGTAGAGCCATGCTGCAGTTATATTACTGGTATAGTTGTAGCACGAATAGGTCGGCTCGACCGGGGAAGCACCACGCTCTCACAGAATACCAGCGAAAAATAACAGCTTAACACTGCTGTGTTGCGTATGGTGAGTGTAGAGAACCGGAGACCCTTTTTACTGGAAAAGAGGCATTCCATCTTAGTCCTCACGGGTGACAACGTGCATTGCATGCATTTTGATTTGTAATCGAGGATAGATGTAGATGTCTATGGGCCGCAGCAACCACTTACCATCAGGTGGACTGTGTGCTCGTTTGTCACCCCTATCCTATAATACATACATCATATTAAATAGTTTTATATCATTATTAGACAAAAGGAAAGAGTTAAATTTCATACTTACTCCTAAATGCTGTACTGATTTAAACTAGGATTGTGATAACAATAACATTTTAATTTATTTTGTACCTCTCTTTCGATTTCATTCGACGTAAGGTCGAAGATCGGGCTAAGTAGCGAGCATTGGGAGAGGCCTATGTCCAGCTGTGGACTGTCGCAGGCTGATGATGATGATGATTCAATTTAAATAATATACATATTCTGTGAATTATAATTGACCCTCAGAATAAGTAAGTATATCATTATTATATTGTGACCGTCAATATATTATTAATATTATTTTCAAAGGAACACTAGCGGTATTAGTATTTCTATTGAGCACTAGAACTAAACTAAAAATGGTTGTGTTACGACAGTAGTTAAATTTCTGATTCTAATTGGAGATAATAGTTCGAAATTTTTTTACACGAATTGTTTTTTTTTTCAGCTTAGTGACAAAGTCAAATCCAAATGCTATCTCAGCATTTGAAGACGCTCTCTTCCCAATATTTCAAGAAATTCTTCAGAATGATGTTCAAGGTAAGTCTTTCTTTCTATTATTATAACAATCAAAATAGTTTTAGTAGCCTTGCATATAAAAAAAAGAAGTAGAGTAGAGAAGTTTTATATAAGTTAATAAATCATCCAAGAAATAACCAAACTAATGACGAAAGCAACTGTTGAAGAATGAAGCATTTTGTACTTATGCTTACGATCTATTTGGAAAAATTGTCATAATTAATGGAGTACTTTTATTTTATCTGTCGGCATATTATGCGCGGTTTTATCCAGTTTTAAAGAAAAATGTACACGATACATGAAAAGTGTGTAGGCAAGAAATGATTCTTGATAAATTTGCTATCAACCTCTTATACTTATTAATCAATTAAACTTTCAAAATACCATTAGCAACGTGAAATGAAAGAGTTCAGAAATAAAGATGTAACTAATCATTGTTACGCTCACCCGTAAGATAGATAAAAGCACTCAGTTAATTTTGAATTTATTTTAGCTACTAGCTGTTCCCCGCGACTTCGTCCGCATTTAGTTTAGGGTGTTAATTTTGTTGCACGGACACCTAATAATTTTTCTAAAATTTAAGCAGTCTAAGTTACTTCTTATAACATGAGCTATCTACTAGTGAAAGTCCCGTCAAAATCGGTCCAGCCGTTTTGGAAATTAACCGGAACAAACAGACTGACAGACATACAAAAATGTTAAAAATTGTGTTAATGTTATAAGTACCGTATATAATTTCATATGCAATTAGTAAAAAGCTGTTATTTTGACATTACAAACAGACACTTCAATTTTATTTATTTGTGTAGATATAGATAATGATTGAACCAACGGCTAACCTAACCTCGCTCATAGAAGCTTTCAATACTGGCTTCTCAGTTCGCACCGGGCTAGGGGTTATGAGTTGTTTGCGCGTCAAGCCAAGTATTGAATTATTTTAATTTTACATTATCTCTTAAACTATGTACTATATAAACATGGTATAAAGAACGAAGTTTTTCTTCATAAAATTGTCTCGATAATGAAGTAACTTTCGTTCGTAAGGATAAATATGCCATGCCTAATAATTAAATTTTCATTTTTTTTTGTCACAAAATGCCTAATTGTGGCTTATATATAAAAAATAGACATATAGTATCGCGGAATTTTTTTTTTAGACGGAGTAAAGATCTATATTTTCTGCTTTATTATATTACTATAGATGTTGCATCGTGTTCGTGTAACTTCGTTTTTGTTCAAACGGTTCGGAATGCCGTACGAACAAGACGTGCGTGAATACTAGTGTCGATATACTCATCACTGATACTATTTCTGTCGGGCACGATGCCAGGTGAGACAGCGAGCTTTTTGGCCGCGCCCACCAGCGAGTTCGAGCCCGCGACTTGTGCCACCTTAAGGTGGATGCTCCGCTAGCCCGCCCATACATTTTTGTCAGGACATTTTCGCTAATTACAGACACTATTTATTTAAAGCTAATCATTTTATCACTTTTCTACACTGAAATGTGCACGTGGTTGACTTTTTTAGGAAAGAACTTACAGTATATAATAAGAAAAACAATAGTGAAATCTAGGAAAATTTTGACACTTCTTTAGTGTGAGTGAATTTTGACAACTTTGACAAGCAAAAGCGCCAAAGACATAGCTTAGACATTGGTACGCTAGATGGCGTGCAGAAGATATTATAATTATTATAAATCAATATCTTATATACAAAATTGATTTATTGCCTTTCCTACCGTTTATTAAAAAAAAAAACAATAAAACAACATAGAACTGACGACCTTTGACGGCAATGTATACAATTTTATTTCTGTTGCTTGGCAACCATTATTCGTGCAACGATGCCGTCGTCTCTAACCTTGACCTACATGCCCTACGTTGAAAGAAGAGCGGCGTTGCCAAACTTCATTATAGTCCGTTCGCGTTAAGAAAATAGTGAGTATTCGTTGTCCGCCGGCCTGGCCACGCCCCGCAGCCAATTTAAATGCAAGAAATTAGAAAGTCGAGTTCACAGTAACCAGTTGAAGTCAGGCCTTCGAACAAAACAGTTGTGTATTTTGCGTGTTACTCGTTCAACATTAAATTTTGAAAATGAATACCTCACCTATTCGAAAGAATAAAAGTGGATCAATAATCCATAGCGGAGAGAGACGCGTAATTTACAATGTTTATAAGTACTTTAAACTGTGTGATTTAAATGCGACTGTGGAGAGCACAGTAATAAAAACAGCAAGTGCATGTGATGTGTCCGAAAATACTGTTTATAAAATTATTCTTTAATAATAACAAAAGGATACTAACACATTAAAATCACCCGTGTAAAAAAGAGCTCGACTATCGACGGTCGATAAATTAGATGAACTAGACAAATGTGCAATAAGGAGAAAAGTTCACTCAATATATTTAAATAACGACTACTCGACATTGGACAAAATTATGACACTTTGTGAAGCTGACGAAGATATTCCTGTTTTCAAACGTACCACACTTCATAAAATAACGCACGAGCTTGGTTTCGATTTCAATAAACAGGATAGCAGAACATTGTTAGTCGAAAGAGAAGATATTGTTTTATGGAGGCGTAAATATCTGAGGCAAATAAAAGAATACAGAGCCGCTAATAAAACCATTTACTATCTTGACGAAACGTGGGTAAACGCCGGACACGTAAAGACAAAAGCATGGTTAGATACAACGGTAAAAAATAAAAGACAAGTCTTTCTACATGGCTTATCAGCCGGTCCAAATGCTCCGACAGGAAAAGGTAAAAAGTTAATTGTATTGCACATTGGCAGCGACAAAGGATTCGTGGAAGATGGTCTACTAGTATTTGAATCTAAGTCTACAAAAGACTATCATGAAGAGATGGATGGTGAAAGATTCCTTAATTGGTTCATTAATATAATGCCTTAGCTAGAACCAGGAAGTGTGATTGTCATGGATAACGCTCCCTATCATTCGGTAAGAGTCGAAAAAATACCAACAACCAGCTGGAACAAGCAGCAAATGATAGATTGGCTGCAAAGCAAAGGCAAATCCATGGACATGACTTATTTAAAAAAAGAATTATTAATGAAAGTTGCCGAAATCGCCACACAATATAATAAATATTTAATAGATGAGACTGCCAAAAGTAATGGCATTACAATTCTTCGCCTACCGCCTTACCATTGCAAACTTAATCCAATTGAATTGGTTTGGGCCCAAATAAAAAATTATGTTGGTGCCAATAACTCCACGTTCAAAATGAGTGACAAAAAAAATTATTAGATGACGCAATAGCATTAATAGGCGCTAATCGTTGGAAGAAGTGCTGCAACCACGTGATACGCGAATAAAATACCATGTGGAATTTGGATGACATCATGGAACTTGCAGAACAAAGTTCTTTCATAATTAATGTAACTGAAGAATCTAGCGATACTGATTAGTGATTTAAGTAATTTTAAGAAAATTTGTTTCCATTAAACTTAATTAAATGTTTGAAAAAAAAAAAGAATTTTTACTCCACTGTGAATACACCTTTACCCTGTAGTTGCACTGATGACTCACTATTTTCTTAACGCGAACGGACTATAGCTTGTTTGACTGTAATAAAATACATTTTGAAGTAATTCTAGATTGCCACGCGATAGGATTTGCGCGCGAAAATTCTTGCGTGTTATATATTTTTGTTTGACTTTCATTAATTCAATTTGCATTATTTCTATTACGTATTTGTTTCCAATATAATAGAATATATTTTAATTTATTGTAGTTATAGTAATTAACTATTCAAAATACGCAATTTTATTTTCGGTGGTATTAAAAACAATAAGTTGGCCTTTGATTTCAAATCTCGTCTCAATACTAATTAATTACCTACGTCATGTGTGTCAGTGTTGAGTACAAAACTACAAAGGCAGTGTTTCGTATTTTAATTTGTTTGAATATTTTTTTGGTCAACAATAAATAAAATTATAAATTGGTAAGCCACCAAAGTAGTCACAAAATAAATTTTGCAAACATTTGCAAAATATAGTTAAAATATCTATTATTCATTTTGCAAACAGTTTTAGACACACATTATTATTAGTTTGTTTTATTTTGTTGTAGTACCAAGCTCAAGGTCGCATCGTATCGTTTGTTACAGACATGGATTTCTTTAGTTGATTGGTCCTTGGATAACAGATGAAAATAATGGTTATGTATTTATTATTAATTTTGCTTTATTATGTTTATTAGATTCATAATTATTTATTTATTATAAAAATATTTATAAATAAAATAATAATAAATATAAAACTATATAAAAATAGCATAGAAATAAATGTAAGTATAATGTTTAAAAATTGGTAAACAAGTGTACGAGTCGTAGTAGCTCAGGTGTAAATTTCACAGTACGCGAGCAACCCGGGCTCGATCCCTGCTGGCATCATCAAAACATGACGAAACCACCGAAGCATTCCTTTCTTCGTCGTAACATCATCTTGCAAACCACACTCTTCTCTTATCAAACAATTTCTCACCCTGTCATTCAGATTCCTCTCTAACATATTCCTTAATGACCGCATTACCGAATTACTATACGTGCCTTTTTGGACACATTCTGACTTCTCACAATAGGGTGTTCTATATCCTTATCATATCTACCATCCCTGCTAAATATACATCCCAAATACACAAACTCATTTACTTGCTCGACCAACTCCCCTTCTATTCTTATTTCACATGTCATTTTACTTTCTTCTCTTTCAAAAACCATAACTTTCGTCTTACTTGCGTTCACTTTCATTCCCTTTTCTTTTAATGTCCTGTTCATTAATGTAACCATCATTTGCAACTCGTTAACAACGTTAACTCACCCATTCTTAACCCGCATTCTTCTACTTTCAAATTTTCCAAACAACTCTCCATAAATAGGTTAAACAGCCACAGGGAAGCCACACAGCCCTGTCTGACACCTTTATGGATGCCAAACCAGTCTGAGCAGGCCCCGTTGATCCTGACACAAGCACTAGAGTCCCTATACAGAGACTTCAATGCTTAACCCAGCGCTCAACCCAAATGAGTTCAATGTTTGCCATAACACATCTCTGTCCACTCTGTTATAAGCCTTTTCCAAGTCCACGAACGCACAAGAAACTTTATGGTGTTTGGCCAAAAACTTCTCCGCGACCATGCGCATGGAAAAGACCTGATCGGTACATCCCATTCCCTTTCTAAATCCCGCTTGCACATCCCAAATTTTTCCATAAGTTTCTTTCGTAACTCTCTCAATTAGTACCTTAGCATACAGTTTTCCCATAATGCTAAGAAGGCTGATACCATGGTAGTTTTTACAGTCCTGCTGTGATAATTTTCCTTTATATATTGGGACTATTACGGCTTTGCACCATTCTCCCGGTACCCGCTTAAGTTCCCAACATAAATTAAACAAGGTGTACAGCAGGTCTGCCACCACTTCTTCTCCAGCCCTTAGCATTTCGAGACATACTCTATCATATCCGGCTGCCTTACCTGCTTTCATACTTTTTATTGCTTTCATTATTATTTTGATTAGATACTAGAATTACTAGATAATAGTAAAGTTATTAAGAATTAGTATGATTTTTAACTAAGTTTGTTTCATAACTAAAAGATTTAACTGTTTAGAAGTGCATCTGTGTGTGACTAAAAGAAATAAACAAAGCAATTATTAAGACTGAAATTAACGTCAAAGTTATTTAATTTTCTGTTTAATTGTTTAATAAATGTTGATTTTTACAAAAAAATTGTATTTTTTTAATACGTTTCACCAGAAATTAACTCAATTAAAATTCTTCAAAAAAGGCTTACCCATCTTAAAAAAAAAAGTTTTTTCTTAAGTCTCGAAGTTCCGGGAATTTATGACATTGTGTTACCATTGATTTCAATCACAAGTTGGACTGGACGTACGAAAAACGCATACTGCAACATTTGTTTTTTTTTTTGTAGTTTTTACTAGTAGGTATAGATAACGACAGTGTTAAGAAAAGAGGCGATGCCATTTACAATGACTGATGGTAATAAGAAGTCATCTAGTCCTGGGGAAATCTGCGACTTATTTGCATCCTACTTTGGTGCTGTGTATAATACTCAACATGACATAAACTCAGAGTTGAATGTCAACCAATGGAATTTGATTTGCAATTACAGCATCGAACTAACTGCTCCCTACCTTAACAAGGATCAGATACTGAATAGCATGAAGTCCCTAGACGATAACAAGGGCTCAGGGCCAGATGGTGTCCCTTCTTTATTCATTAAAGCATGTGCGGATGAGCTAGTGACACCTATATATCTAATTTTTAAGAAGTCTCTTCAATCCGGCCTATTTCCAGATGTTTGGAAGTCCGCTAAAGTTGTTCCCATTCACAAGGCTGATAACGTTGAAATTGTTGGTAATTATAGGCCTATTTCAATTCTGTCAACTTTAAGTAAAATCTTTGAATCTCTTGTCTATCCTGTGCTGCAGAAACATATGAATCATTATCTTACTGAGTGGCAGCACGGTTTCGTTAGGTTTAGGTCAACCTATACCAATCTAACTTTGTTTACTGAAACTTTGGTAGAAGCAGTAGATGACGGTAGGGATGTTGATGTAATATATACGGACCTTAGTAAAGCATTCGACAAAGTACCTCATAATATTCTTATATCTAAATTGCGCGCATATGGTATTACTGGCTCATTAATAGCGTGGTCGTTAATGGATTTAAGTCTGCGCCATACAAAATTACGTCAGGGGTTCCTCAAGGATCACATTTGGGTCCTCTGCTTTTCAATACATTCATCAATGACATCCCTAGTTGCTTTCAGTACTCTATACCATTTATGTATGCCGATGATTTGAAATTGGTTGGCATCTGCGAAACTCTGGAGGACATCGAACGGTTTCAAAGTGATGTTGATCGTATGGTTAATTTGTGTCGAGAGAATGGTATGAACCTGAACATAAACAAGTGCTACCATATGAAATTCAGTAAAAAGATCAAGTCACTGAATTCATCATATAAAATTAACGGCGTCATCATTAAGAAAACAGAGGAAGTTAGAGACCTGGGAATAGTGTTCGATAAAAAATTAACTTTCGTTCCCCACATAGAGAATATTACAAAAAGGGCGTATAGAATACTAGGCTTTGTTTTGCGTAACTCTAAAGTGTTTAAAAATAATCACGTTAAGATCCTACTGTACAACAGTCTCGTACGAAGCATAATTGAGTATTGCAGTGTAGTATGGAAGCCACACTACGCGACACACTCCTTACGATTGGAAGGTTTACAAAAAAAGTTCTTAGCTAATTTGGCCTATCGTAATGGGATTCACAAAAAAAATCGGTCTTACGAAAAACGATTAAGATTCTTTAAAATTTTATCCCTGGAAAATCGGAGAAATTTGCTTGACATGTCATTTCTTGTTAAAATTTTTAACCAGAAAATTAACCGCCCACCCTTGCTCGAAAAATTTAAATTTCGTGTTCCATTGAGAATTCCTCGCGCTCCCATTACTCCACTTTACCCTCCTTTTACGAAATCTGTCTTAGGTGCAAACTCCCCAATTCCAAGGTTGTGCAAATTGGTCAATGGACATAGTGACTTAGTTGACATTCACGCCGACTCATTTGCCAAAATTAAGAAAGTTCTAGCTTCAGCCTGGTCTGAAACCAACAAATAAATTATAGTTTTTTTTTACCATATACTTATTTTCATTATTAGGTAATTATACTTCTTTTTATTCGTATTTATAATCTTTCTCGATGCATGTGGTCTCGATGCACCTTAAACGATTGTTACACTTAGTCACATAAGTTAGTTCTTAAGCCATTTTGTTAAATACAGTGTAATCAAACATTGGTAAACCTTAATAAATAAAATAAAAAAAATAAAATAAAAAATTTTCAATCCCATTCTTTAACTGCACGAGTAATACATCACCATATTATCACTATACTTATCTTCGTAATTATCCTTTTGTTCATGTTCATGTTTGCAATATGGTATAATTTATGTATGTAACTTAAACTTATGTTGCAGAATTCATGCCGTACGTGTTCCAAATGCTGTCGCTGCTGCTGGAGCTGCGCGGCTCGACGAGCGGCTCGTCAAGCAGTTCGGCGAGCGGCGACGGGGACGCGTACGGCGCGCTGCTGCCGTGCCTCGTGGCGCCGCCGCTGTGGGAGCGCGCCGCCAACGTGCGCCCGCTCGTGCGCTTGCTGTGCGCCTTCGTGGCCGTGCGCACCGACCTCGTGCTGCGCTCCGGCAAGTTGGTCAGTGCCCTATCTGTTCGATAGCTCCAATGTGTAGTCCAGTACGTCTAGTGTTGTAGACACATTGGACTGTACCGCAACGTGCGCCCGCTCGTGCGCTTGCTGTGCGCCTTCGTGGCCGTGCGCACCGACCTCGTGCTGCGCTCCGGCAAGTTGGTCAGTGCCCTATCTGTTCGATAGCTCCAATGTGTAGTCCAGTACGTCTAGTGTTGTAGACACATTGGACTGTACCGCAACGTGCGCCCGCTCGTGCGCTTGCTGTGCGCCTTCGTGGCCGTGCGCACCGACCTCGTGCTGCGCTCCGGCAAGTTGGTCAGTGCCCTATCTGTTCGATAGCTCCAATGTGTAGTCCAGTACGTCTAGTGTTGTAGACACATTGGACTGTACCGCAACGTGCGCCCGCTCGTGCGCTTGCTGTGCGCCTTCGTGGCCGTGCGCACCGACCTCGTGCTGCGCTCCGGCAAGTTGGTCAGTGCCCTATCTGTTCGATAGCTCCAATGTGTAGTCCAGTACGTCTAGTGTTGTAGACACATTGGACTGTACCGCAACGTGCGCCCGCTCGTGCGCTTGCTGTGCGCCTTCGTGGCCGTGCGCACCGACCTCGTGCTGCGCTCCGGCAAGTTGGTCAGTGCCCTATCTGTTCGATAGCTCCAATGTGTAGTCCAGTACGTCTAGTGTTGTAGACACATTGGACTGTACCGCAACGTGCGCCCGCTCGTGCGCTTGCTGTGCGCCTTCGTGGCCGTGCGCACCGACCTCGTGCTGCGCTCCGGCAAGTTGGTCAGTGCCCTATCTGTTCGATAGCTCCAATGTCGTCGACAAAAATCGTCCTAGAGAATGACTAACTAAAATATTATCCCTATTTTGCAGCTAGGCTCTAAATGCTTCCTTTTATATTTACTCAAGCATTAATTTTTATTTTTTCATTTTCCAGAATGCAATGTTAGGAGTATTTCAAAAACTGATTGCGTCCAAAACAAACGACCATGAGGGCTTTTACCTTATACAGACAATGCTCTATAAATTTGGAAAGTAAGTATAGTCAATATAGCCAGCGACTGTTAATTTGCCTTGAATATTTTTTGTATCGTAATCATAACTAAAAAACCAAAAAAACTGTTTCTTTATTTTGCACATTTTTGTATATTTGTGGACCAATACATTTACATCTTTACCTAAATCCTCCGAAGGAGATTTGTTGCGGGTCATTGTGTTGTGAATGCTTTCCGTGTACATGTATGTCTGTGTAATTTTTTGTAACTTGTGTGACAAATTTTTAAGCGCATTTAGATTCGGCTTCTCTCTTTCAATCTACTCTGGAATGTCCGCATATATATATATATATATATATATATATATATATATATATATATATATGTATATATATATATATATATATATATATATATATCGTCACTCCTTATAGTGAGGGGCCGCCCTACACTTCGCTTACCGGTACGAGACTGCCATTCAAGATCTGTTGTATATTATATGGCTGGAATGCGAATTTAAGCTTTCTCATACTGCCAACAATGAAAGACCACATCTCAGTTTCATATGTCATTTAAAATCATACATTCATTTTATTTTCCAGCACGGTAATGCAGCCGTATACGAAACAAATTATAACGCTACTCTTCCAAAGGCTGTCTTCATCGAAGACCACGAAGTACGTGCGAGGCCTTATCGCGTTCCTCGGTTTCTACGCCGCACATTTCGGGGCAGACGAGCTCGTTGATCTTGTTGACTCCGTACAGAGCAAGTGAGTGTCAAGTTTAATAAAAATAAATAATAATAAATAGTTTACTGGTGGTTATTGGGCATTTCCACAGTTGAAAGGATTTGCTAGAATAGCCATGCTCTTCTATTGACTGGGTCATCACATTACCAGGCATTTTGCCACTTATTACAGAGTGTATATCATTTTTTTACTAAAACCACTTTTGTTTTTGTGAACATACATTAAATTTATGTAAATATACAGGGAGGTCAAAGTTAATGTATTTATTTCTTTAAAATATTCTTTGATAGACTCTGATTTAGGTTGTAAATAGCTCTTATGGCTCTCTTCTGCAAGACGAAAATAGTTTCGATATCAGCCGCTTCATAGCATAATCCCATAACACATTATGTTTAGGCCCAAACATGGTCATTTGAAACGCCATCCAATCGCGTTTGACCAAGCGAATCGCCCGGTGGTGTGAAGTGACGTGCGGTCGCCGGGGGAGGGGTATGCAGCTTCCCGGCGTTCGGCGCTCGTGGGCGATGCCAGTAGCTTGATAGCAGCGGCGCGGTCGATTAACGTATTTTGTGATGACCGCTGCAGTGGTTTCGCGCGACCAGTTTTGGTTTTGTGGTCTAGATTTTGAGGATTTGTGCGCGTTTAATTCGCTATTGAATTTGTGGTTTCGTGAAGACCACCTCGGATTAGTTTGTCTAAGTTGTACATTCGTGTCAAGAGGCTTGTATTGAATTTGAGTGATTAGAGTAATTTCGTTGCAATTGTACCGTCGCGTTAAGAGCCTTTTGTGTGTTGACTCTGTAGTTAGTTTGCGTGTCAGCTAGTCGGATTTTGAATTCTTATTGCGGCGTAGTATTTAACATCGTACGAAGGAATTTAGTTCGTTGTTTGTAACGCGGAACTTTGTGACTCGTGAAGGGATCGCGTTAGTTCCCTATTTGTAATTTGTTGATAAATGAATCCGGAACATTGAATATTGAACTTTGAACTACTGTTCGTTACTCGTGCCGTGTGTTACGTTTTTGATTACGATTAACGGGAATTAGTTGAGTTTGAATTTAGTTAAATGTACAATAAAGTTGATAGACTGAAATAGTGAAATGAAGAAAGAAGTGTCAATTGGTGACGCCTGCTGGAGTGATGCAGCATTGTGGGGCAGTATGGGACCAGGCCGCTGCCCGATCACCTCAGTTAGGTCAGGTCACATATATATATGTGACATAACACTACTACACACCACTTACATGCACCTACACCTACCTACGGCCTGACCGAGCCTCTGTGCTCCGGAACCAGGTACGTACTATTTATTTACCTAGCCTTATCTCTATTGTGTAGGTCAATTGTCCATAGGCATTTTGGGCCCCGTCCCCTGCTGCTCGTCGATTGGACTACTGATGGGCCCTAGTCCAGTCTACCTTTGTTGGGGCAGCTCAGGGCGTGTAGACATTATGCTATGGAAATAACTGAAATAAGCTAATCTAGCTGTCTCAACACCGGTAGCGAAGCCTCCATAGAATCTGAGAAGTCGGGCTTGCCCTATCAAACTACTAAATCAATAATATCTACTAATAAAATAACTCGTAAACAAACTATTTCAAATTTCTACACAGTACTTATTCTACACAGTTAGTACTTGTTCTATACAGGTCATGACCTCGTAGCCTTATTATGTAACGTCAACACCCGGTCGCGGCAAAACTGCGCGATACTGCTGCTATAAAAAAGGAGTTGAGCTTAGCGATTAGTCGTCTCTCTCGCACGCGTGGGCTTTTTACCAGGCTTTCGAGAAGATTATCGCCCCCTTTCTAACCTTCTATAATGAAATATAACTACCGATTTTTTTATATAGCAATTAGTATGGGCCATAAGCAAGGCTTTTGGTGTGAAGTTAGGGGCGCATGGCTAATACGTTTGCAAGTTCACTTCGCATTTCAATGTTTACTCTGTGTGTTAACTTGAGCGAATGAATAATGCGAGTTGAAAATTTATGCTTTTTTAAAGATTTTTAGTGAAAATGGAGGATAATAGTGTTCTTTGTGATAAATTGAAATGTGTTAAAGTGCTAATCGTCGAGGAAAAGGTAAAATCTTTAAACTTTGTTGAGAAAAAACAGCTCATATCCACGCCGAAACCAACGCCTGATCTGCGTATTTCTCAGACGAGTAAAAGCAATTTAATGGATTCATTCTAGGCTGTTTTGAATTTCCCCTGGCAGTTCTTACAAGTTTCCAGATCATTTTAATATTTGCCTGGAAGTTACCCGATATTCTTCTATCACTCTTATCCGTTCTTTCTTGCTTTTTCCTTTCAACTACTTCTTTTACTCTCTTATTTAGACGTCTAACGACTGCCTTTTTTCTTTCAATATCATCATTCATATCGCCAGAATTACCAACCTTGGTTGCTAGTAAATCTAGCCATGCTTTGTTTTTTGCTTCAACTTCCATTCGCAGCTCATCATCCTACTATAAAGCTTTTGATGTTAGCATCAAAACAATATTGGACAGAACAGCAGATAGGATATTAACCTGGTCCTACAAAATAAAAAAATATTGATCCCCTCTTAAAAGTATAATAAATGGTTGGACGGAGTAAACGCAACTACACAGCAGGCTTTGTGTACTGAATAAAAAAAATGTGTATTTCTGGCAGCATGTTCGCGATGTACACGGAGCGCGTGCTGATCGCCGAGCTGCAGCGCGTGTGCGGCGCGCTAGAGCGGCGCGCGGCGGCGGTGGGCTGCGTGCGGCTGCTGTGCGACTGCGCGCACTTCCGCCACGGCGCGCTCGCCCCGCTGTGGCCGCGCCTGCTGCAGGTGCGCGCTCCCTCTCGCTCTCGCACTGCTCGTCTTGTCTCTGTCGCTCGGCGTGTCTGTGTATCGCGGCGGTGGGCTGCGTGCGGCTGCTGTGCGACTGCGCGCACTTCCGCCACGGCGCGCTCGCCCCGCTGTGGCCGCGCCTGCTGCAGGTGCGCGCTCCCTCTCGCTCTCGCACTGCTCGTCTTGTCTCTGTCGCTCGGCGTGTCTGTGTATCGCGGCGGTGGGCTGCGTGCGGCTGCTGTGCGACTGCGCGCACTTCCGCCACGGCGCGCTCGCCCCGCTGTGGCCGCGCCTGCTGCAGGTGCGCGCTCCCTCTCGCTCTCGCACTGCTCGTCTTGTCTCTGTCGCTCGGCGTGTCTGTGTATCGCGGCGGTGGGCTGCGTGCGGCTGCTGTGCGACTGCGCGCACTTCCGCCACGGCGCGCTCGCCCCGCTGTGGCCGCGCCTGCTGCAGGTGCGCGCTCCCTCTCGCTCTCGCTCTCGCACTGCTCGTCTTGTCTCTGTCGCTCGGCGTGTCTGTGTATCGCGGCGGTGGGCTGCGTGCGGCTGCTGTGCGACTGCGCGCACTTCCGCCACGGCGCGCTCGCCCCGCTGTGGCCGCGCCTGCTGCAGGTGCGCGCTCCCTCTCGCTCTCGCACTGCTCGTCTTGTCTCTGTCGCTCGGCGTGTCTGTGTATCGCGGCGGTGGGCTGCGTGCGGCTGCTGTGCGACTGCGCGCACTTCCGCCACGGCGCGCTCGCCCCGCTGTGGCCGCGCCTGCTGCAGGTGCGCGCTCCCTCTCGCTCTCGCACTGCTCGTCTTGTCTCTGTCGCTCGGCGTGTCTGTGTATCGCGGCGGTGGGCTGCGTGCGGCTGCTGTGCGACTGCGCGCACTTCCGCCACGGCGCGCTCGCCCCGCTGTGGCCGCGCCTGCTGCAGGTGCGCGCTCCCTCTCGCTCTCGCTCTCGCACTGCTCGTCTTGTCTCTGTCGCTCGGCGTGTCTGTGTATCGCGGCGGTGGGCTGCGTGCGGCTGCTGTGCGACTGCGCGCACTTCCGCCACGGCGCGCTCGCCCCGCTGTGGCCGCGCCTGCTGCAGGTGCGCGCTCCCTCTCGCTCTCGCTCTCGCACTGCTCGTCTTGTCTCTGTCGCTCGGCGTGTCTGTGTATCGCGGCGGTGGGCTGCGTGCGGCTGCTGTGCGACTGCGCGCACTTCCGCCACGGCGCGCTCGCCCCGCTGTGGCCGCGCCTGCTGCAGGTGCTCGCTCCCTCTCGCTCTCGCTCTCGCACTGCTCGTCTTGTCTCTGTCGCTCGGCGTGTCTGTGTATCGCGGCGGTGGGCTGCGTGCGGCTGCTGTGCGACTGCGCGCACTTCCGCCACGGCGCGCTCGCCCCGCTGTGGCCGCGCCTGCTGCAGGTGCGCGCTCCCTCTCGCTCTCGCTCTCGCACTGCTCGTCTTGTCTCTGTCGCTCGGCGTGTCTGTGTATCGCGGCGGTGGGCTGCGTGCGGCTGCTGTGCGACTGCGCGCACTTCCGCCACGGCGCGCTCGCCCCGCTGTGGCCGCGCCTGCTGCAGGTGCGCGCTCCCTCTCGCTCTCGCTCTCGCACTGCTCGTCTTGTCTCTGTCGCTCGGCGTGTCTGTGTATCGCGGCGGTGGGCTGCGTGCGGCTGCTGTGCGACTGCGCGCACTTCCGCCACGGCGCGCTCGCCCCGCTGTGGCCGCGCCTGCTGCAGGTGCGCGCTCCCTCTCGCTCTCGCACTGCTCGTCTTGTCTCTGTCGCTCGGCGTGTCTGTGTATCGCGGCGGTGGGCTGCGTGCGGCTGCTGTGCGACTGCGCGCACTTCCGCCACGGCGCGCTCGCCCCGCTGTGGCCGCGCCTGCTGCAGGTGCGCGCTCCCTCTCGCTCTCGCTCTCGCACTGCTCGTCTTGTCTCTGTCGCTCGGCGTGTCTGTGTATCGCGGCGGTGGGCTGCGTGCGGCTGCTGTGCGACTGCGCGCACTTCCGCCACGGCGCGCTCGCCCCGCTGTGGCCGCGCCTGCTGCAGGTGCGCGCTCCCTCTCGCTCTCGCTCTCGCACTGCTCGTCTTGTCTCTGTCGCTCGGCGTGTCTGTGTATCGCGGCGGTGGGCTGCGTGCGGCTGCTGTGCGACTGCGCGCACTTCCGCCACGGCGCGCTCGCCCCGCTGTGGCCGCGCCTGCTGCAGGTGCGCGCTCCCTCTCGCTCTCGCTCTCGCACTGCTCGTCTTGTCTCTGTCGCTCGGCGTGTCTGTGTATCGCGGCGGTGGGCTGCGTGCGGCTGCTGTGCGACTGCGCGCACTTCCGCCACGGCGCGCTCGCCCCGCTGTGGCCGCGCCTGCTGCAGGTGCGCGCTCCCTCTCGCTCTCGCTCTCGCACTGCTCGTCTTGTCTCTGTCGCTCGGCGTGTCTGTGTATCGCGGCGGTGGGCTGCGTGCGGCTGCTGTGCGACTGCGCGCACTTCCGCCACGGCGCGCTCGCCCCGCTGTGGCCGCGCCTGCTGCAGGTGCGCGCTCCCTCTCGCTCTCGCTCTCGCACTGCTCGTCTTGTCTCTGTCGCTCGGCGTGTCTGTGTATCGCGGCGGTGGGCTGCGTGCGGCTGCTGTGCGACTGCGCGCACTTCCGCCACGGCGCGCTCGCCCCGCTGTGGCCGCGCCTGCTGCAGGTGCGCGCTCCCTCTCGCTCTCGCACTGCTCGTCTTGTCTCTGTCGCTCGGCGTGTCTGTGTATCGCGGCGGTGGGCTGCGTGCGGCTGCTGTGCGACTGCGCGCACTTCCGCCACGGCGCGCTCGCCCCGCTGTGGCCGCGCCTGCTGCAGGTGCGCGCTCCCTCTCGCTCTCGCTCTCGCACTGCTCGTCTTGTCTCTGTCGCTCGGCGTGTCTGTGTATCGCGGCGGTGGGCTGCGTGCGGCTGCTGTGCGACTGCGCGCACTTCCGCCACGGCGCGCTCGCCCCGCTGTGGCCGCGCCTGCTGCAGGTGCGCGCTCCCTCTCGCTCTCGCTCTCGCACTGCTCGTCTTGTCTCTGTCGCTCGGCGTGTCTGTGTATCGCGGCGGTGGGCTGCGTGCGGCTGCTGTGCGACTGCGCGCACTTCCGCCACGGCGCGCTCGCCCCGCTGTGGCCGCGCCTGCTGCAGGTGCGCGCTCCCTCTCGCTCTCGCTCTCGCACTGCTCGTCTTGTCTCTGTCGCTCGGCGTGTCTGTGTATCGCGGCGGTGGGCTGCGTGCGGCTGCTGTGCGACTGCGCGCACTTCCGCCACGGCGCGCTCGCCCCGCTGTGGCCGCGCCTGCTGCAGGTGCGCGCTCCCTCTCGCTCTCGCTCTCGCACTGCTCGTCTTGTCTCTGTCGCTCGGCGTGTCTGTGTATCGCGGCGGTGGGCTGCGTGCCTTGTTAAAAAGTGTTATGAACGTCAAAATATTAAGCTTTTAACACCGGTTAGGAAAATAAGACCTCAGAAATACCCGCAAGAAATTCCGAAGTCTACAATCTTTTTAATGCAATGTCAAAGTTTCATTTATAATGTCAAAATGAATTATTATTAACCCATTCAGTACTGCGGGCATGAATTCATGTATCTATTAAGTGATCGCTGAGTACCGCGGGCATGAATTCATGCAGCTATACCGCGCTGCTATTTCTGTCTTAATAAATATAGAAAGACAGCACATTTTCAATTAGAAACTATTTCATTCGATTCTGAACGAACTTAAGAGTATTTTCAAGTATTAACTCACTCGCTTACATAGACAAAATAAAAAATAATAGGCATTCACTTTCGCCTAGTTGGTGCTGGTATAATTGCGTAATTGTTTTCTTTTTGTGTTTGTGATTTTTGTTGGACTTTCTTTAAAAAAAACTGATAAGAAATTTTATTGATTTTTACTAGATAATGTTTTTGAATGATTTAAGGTACAACAACAGTAAATTTTTGTGTTTTAATTGATAAAAAAGGAAAACAAAACACCTCTACGTGAACAGCTTATAACGGTCAAAATTTCAAATAAGATCTACCTTCTGAAATATTTAGCCTTTTTAGTGATAGTTCATTGCATGTATATATATTCATAAAGACATATTATTCCTAAATGTTATATCTTTATGATTGTATAAGAAAAATTAAGGAAGACGCTACAATATTTTCACAAAAAGGTTTTGAAAATGAGGTTACAAAGTGCGCGCAAAATTACAAATTGTCGAATTTTTAGCAAATTTTTGCGAGTGAAAAAGTAGAATTATTGTAATGATTACATGCATTATTTCGGTTCATTTTAGAAAGATCATGTTATACAGATTATGGGGACATAAAAATAAAATAAAAATCTTACGCTTTTTCATTCATAAAACCAAATTTATTGGCAGTAAATACACTTTTTCAAGATCCATTAGAAACAAAGAGCTGTACGAAACTAAATAAACATCTAAATGTTATAGCTATTATCGATAATCTTATCAGCTTTAAAGAACTGTAACTCAAACCTATTATAACATAAATGAACAGTCGTGAATAACATAAATGTTGAAACAAGTGCCACGCGCTGAGATGTCGTTTTTTGTTATAGCAGGCGCGGTTACGGAAAGGCTAATACATATTTTTAAATGTCAATTTTGACAATATATCAAAGGTCAGAGGACTTGCAAGTGCAGATTAATAGAATTACTAGAATTTCCTTGATACTATAGATTCAGGTTTATATGAATCACAGCATTCACTTAACATCAGGTACACTGTTACTGTTAAAAAAAACTATATAGTCACCAAATAGGAAGTTAAAATACCATCTCTCATATATTTTTACCGCGTCTTACGGTGATGGTCAGTAGACAAACTTTCAGGAAAGCTTACTACTTCCGGTTGTTCGCAGGCGCTGATATCGCTGTTCGAGTTGCCCGCAGACGAGTCTTCGTTGCCGGACGATCACTTCGTGGAGGTGGACGACACACCCGGATACCAAGCACAATACGCACAGTTAACTTGTGCACGCGGAGTATCCGAAGACCCGCTCGCTGGTATGCAACCCGAATTATTTTATTTTATTTAGTTGTTTTTTGTTTTATTGTTTGTTTATGTTTATTATTTACAACATTAAAGTAACCTAACTAACCGTGTAGTGGCGGTGTAAGTATATCCACTACACCATAACATCCCGTGGGTGTCGTAAGAGATGACAGAGATAAACTGAAACGTGAGATGGGCGGCAGCATCTTCCTGATAACGAATTAAAATAGTAAGGAACAGCGGCTGTGGGGCAACTATGTAAAATCATCCGTATGAACGTTAAAGTGACATGCTGACAGCCCGCCAAGTAAGTGACTTTGTAATAGAAGTAAGGATGTATGTCTTCCAAGGTTTAAAGATGAAAATGGACAAAACAAAGGCCACATGTAACGATTATGTTTTCACCTATGCCGGTAGTTGTTGGTAACAAGCTGTATTTCCCTTGAACAAAGTGCCCTACTAGGTGAGCCCAAATTTAACCAAGAAGTCGATTATCGGACCAAAGTCAGCTGGAAAGAGTTCAGGAGCGCATGACACATCTCGTCGCGTATTCCTTATAAATAGAAAATAAAGAGTGTAAAACCAGTGCATGTTGTCAGTACAAGTAATATGTATGTAGAAGCTTAAGGTCGTCGAGCTAAACAGATGGCTTGGCGCAGTTTCATAGAATTCGTAAGGACAATATCCATAGAGCAACTGACATAGCTCACCGGATCAGTAAGCTGAAGTGGTAATAAACCGGCAATAGTTCGAAGAACTGATTACCGATGTGGAAGAAATTGTCGTGACCCCTGAGTAACAAGATGGAATGCTGCTTTACCACGTAAAAGGGATTCTGGTTATCGCATACGAAACGTAGCAGCATTATACTGCTACATCACGCTAGTATTCTGGGTAAGCATTGTTCTTTCTTGGTCAAGTCGACTCATTTGTGCAACATCCATAAACACTGCAGTGTGGGTCAATAGCTACAGGCTGCAGGTGTGTTATCTCCTCCGAAAACTAAAGTGTTATGACTTTCACCCTACACGGTTATCATCAACAGAGCCCCATACAGTTACTGTACATTTCACTGAACATAGGCCTCCCTGATCGATTTGATTGACTTGCTTGCCTTACCTAGTTGTCGCACCATCTAGTCCAGAGATTCCCAAACTATTTTAGGCAAGAGACCCCTTTTCTAAAATGAACTGATACCTTAGAGCCTCAGACCCCCAGTAGCCAAATTAATTTAAAAATCCTATCTCTAAGTTTTTTCCTATTAATAAATACTCACTGATTTTACTTTTTACTTAATTCCTGCTAAAATATTAGCCATTCTTATCAGAAGTTGTTACACGTAACACAACTTATACAATATCTTGAAAGTTTCAAATAAGAACTTGTGTTAATTAATATGGGTCGACTTTTAGACCTCGTCGACCCCCAAAATCAATTTTCGTTTATGTCGACCCCTGGGAAACCGAATTTCGACCCCAAGGGCGATATCGACCACTTTGGGAATCCCTGATCTAGTGAATTGCCACCATACACACAGCCTTCCAGCACGAGGTTACCACTGGAGATACGAGATGCTTCTTTCCCAACGGCGGTCAGTTCTTCGAGCCATATGGCCAGCGCGTTGCCAATTTATTTTATTGATGTATTATGTTATAATTTTTTTAAAGTTTATAAAATTAAATCTTTATTAGTAATAATATGTAATTGAAATTAATATCCAGCCATAGAAGATCCCAAACGCTACTTGGCAGAGAGTTTAGGCAACATGTCTCGTCAGTGGCCGGATTTGCTGCCTCCTAGAATAGCCGCATTGGAACCGCCGCACCGGCACGCCCTTCAGATGTATCTTAACACCTACAGCGTCCAGATATGCTGATCTACTAGACTTTGTACGGAATTGCTGTTATTTATATATTTGATAAATAAAGTTGAAAATGTACGACATTTATTCAATTTTGTGTTCCGAAAACTTTACATTGGCACGCAGTTATAAGTAATAATATTTGTATTTTATCAATATAAAATTACTTTTATAACGCTTTTTCTAGTATATATTTAAACGCAACGAGAGATGTGTAACGTTTATAATTTGTTCTCATTATCTGTGCTTTTTGGGCTTCAGTTATTATTCAATTTGAATTTGGTTTTTTTTTATTATTATTATTAACCTCCATTTTAATTGTAACCATTTAACGCTTTTCATTCGTTTCTAAGAGAAAGTACAAAGACGAGAACGATTTATAGATTTCTTTTTCTGAAATATGAAATAGAATTGTAATCTGTTTTCACTCACACTTTTTAAGAATAATTATAAAATAATTATTCTTATAAAGAATAAAAAATATTTCCTTAGCAATTATATCTATAAAAGGTTGAATATGTTGTATGTAAGGACTAAGTCGACTGTAGAAATACCTATGAAAATTACTACTAAACGTTTTACAATAATTTATGTTTACGATTGTTATATCTTGGTGGAAGTCCATTGTTTATTTGGTGGGAAATATGAAACTTTTATACCCATCCACACACTTTTTTAAATATTAATTAATTTTTTTATCACTACCATTACGTCTTTTATTCATTTAAGAATGTCCAGATTAATCATTTAATAAATCAATACATATTAAAAAGTTGTGTTATAACAAGTCTTTCACATTTCCCAACCAAAAAATATTTAAAACTTTACAAATAGACAAAACTTTCACCCCATTTAATTAATTACAATTTTGTATTTTACTTCCCTGAACTATCCTCAATTTACATGACTGGCTAAGAACATAAGAAAGCTATGTAAATGTTTTCTGAATTGTCATCGACATTATGGATTTATATGTAACTTACATTTTCTTTTCTGTCTTATTGTCTTTATTGCTATTTAAAAATAAATATTCCAAAATTGCATGTAATTTTCACGATAAACGAAAACAGTCTTAAGTAATGTTTCGTATCTCAAATCATAATTCTCCATCGATGGTTACAATTTTTGAAGAGTTATTTCGAACTAGTTACTATGCCATATATACTGTGTACGGATGCATGTGCTTGTGAAATATGATTCAACACGTTTTTGGACTGTTTGTATTGATCGAATGAATGTATGAAATCTCTGAAATTGCCACAATTGTGATGTGAATAAACTGTTTCTTTATGTTAAAGGATGCCTGTTATTAATATTTTTTCAAAGCTCAGCTTGTGTATGATGATTTTGCACAATTTTGATGCGTTCGGTGTGCTTGATTAAGTATTTGAGTAAATGTGTGCGATCGGATGAACATTTTAATGCTTGTATATAAATGCGTATGTGAGGAAACTGAGTGTATATTACATTGTTGCTAAGATTTTTGATTGATAAATGATACAATTCCTAATATGTACGTCAGCAATAAACAAATTGTGAGTTGTTAAGTGTGTAATAAATTTAAAATATTTTGTTATTAGTTACAGGAGTATCTTTGGCACAACTTTGTTTTTAACATAACACATTTTTTTTATTATACTCTACATTAACTTTTGAAGGTGACGTCATTAACTATTAACATTTTCCAAAATGCATTTCTTACGTAGCCTACTTTGCTTGAAGTTGATTGTGGTGTGCTGTCAGGTTAAATATTTGGTGTGTTCTTTGTCACTCAAGTTATATAAAAAAATGCAAAATATGTCCTTAAGAAATGTAATTAAATTTCTAAAACTTTGCGAAACCTGTTTTCCTTTGCAATGTCCAGAGACTAAGAACTAAGAAAAATGTACAACAGACTGAAAAACGCAAGTATGTGAGAATGTAATATGCACATGTATGTAATATTGTGATATTAAAGTATGTGAACATGTTAAATGTTTTATTTACTTCAGAAATGTGAAATTCATAGTACTTAACACTTTCATTGTCCGGTTTTCAGACACAATAGTAAGACAATAGCAATGACCTATATGTAGCGCATAGGACAGTGAATGGTTTAAAATAATATCCTAAAAACCAGCATCTGAAAACCGATGAGAATGGATGTGTCTTATGATCCACATCGTCAACCTACTTGTAGACAGTATGGTATGACCATCTCACCTTTTACAGGTGCTTCGTAACTTCCTGTTCAGCGGTCTGGTTATTTTAGTTCTGGCAAAAATAAGATGTGCCATGCCACTATCGATCAGAAGCCATCTTTCTGATGTTTCCTTAGTCTCTTCTTGCACACCAATGGAACGAAATAGTGCGATGGATTTTCGGATTTGCACCACATGTAAAATATCAAAACTATGCTTATAGTATGTGTGAGGGAGGAGGAAACGGCGGCCCACATACTACAGATGTGTCCTTTGGTTGCCACATACATGGCTAAGGTCTGAATTCCTCCGACGCTGACGTCGGTCGCGCGTACTAATGTACCTACATTGTGTTCTAAAATATATAGCCCCACACCACGACGCTGACGACAGCGGCGCGTAAGTTGCTGCGCGCCGCGTACGTCGGTCGACTGACGAGCCCTATATACCTAGTATATTATCTATGCTGACGAGCGTGGGATAGTGAGATCCACGCGTGCACGTACAGTTGCAATGAAGAACGTCTTATTTGCCTAATGATTTGTACAAAGATGCGAGAATAAATGTCCCGCACACCGAGATTGACGGCAACATCAAGGAACTACTGAACTTCTTCGAGATTTCATGGCTCGAATAATAATAATATTCCTGCCGACACGTAAAATATGCGCTTAGACGTGGAGTTGCGGAAAATAGCCGTTAAACCTAACAACCGAAACTGATAATAACAATGTTGCTTTTATATAGGATAGGGTGACAAACGAGCGAACAGTCCACCTGATGGTAAGTGCTTGCTGTGACCCATAGACATCTACATCTATCCTCTATAAAGAATCAAAATGCAGATGCGTTGTCACCCGTGAGGGCTAAGATGGAAAGCCTCTTGTCCAGTAAAAAGGGTCTCCGGTTCTCTACACTCACCATACGAAACACAGCAGCGTTAATCTGCTATTTTACGCTCGTATTCTGTGAGAGCGTGGTACTTCCCCGGTCGAGCCGACCCATTCGTACTACAACTATACTATTAATACAGCTGCAGCATGGCTCTACCACGTATAAGATTGATGATTAAACTCTGGTTATGATTTGCTGTTTTTCGGAGATTTGTAGCGTGTACCTAATATAATATGTACCTATATCTATTAATAGTATATACAATTTATTTTTGTTTTTAAAATGATTGATATACCTAACCTTTTGTAGATTGTATAGTAAGAATTTATTATTATTAAAAAAAGAACATTACCCTTTAATGACCCTTAAGATGAAATACAACATTAGCGAATTGAAAATTTCTCCTATATGAATATATAGTTGTTTCACTTTTATATTCACTCAGCTTATAATTTATTCGATCGATAACGTGAAGAATACTGGAATCAAAATATGTGCTTAATTCAAAACAAAGACTATCCGAAGATCCGTTTGTACGCTTAGTTAAAGCCAAGTTCCAAAGGAGATGTATGAAATTGGGTTGTTGACATCGTTCGTAACAGTTATACAAAAATATGTAGGTAATACCGCCTAAGGGTATTAGTGTTCTGTGGGTAATACAACGATAAATCATAAGCATAATTAAATGGTTTTTATTTCTGTAATGTATGTGACAATTATAAAACTATAGCAAAAACAAAACCTTTTTAAATATTTTTATGTATTTTGTCCATGACATTAGATAATGAAGGCTATTTATTGTAATAAATAGCTTACAGTACCAAAGAAAACTCATAATATTGAAACATTGAGGTGAATCTGTAGAGATCAATACTGAATAAAAGAAATCCATTTAGAAAATCGATTGAACAGGCTACGTTATTAAACTAAACAAAATATTTTAATAATATCGGACACGATTGAATAGGCTGGATGGTCCTTGATCATTACCTGCTTTGAAGGCTTATATATAATACAGTATAATAAAAACATATATTATATACATATATTATACAGTAGGACGACGCCTCTGATCTCGTGGTAAATGCCGACAATGTCTAGACAGCGTATGGAGGTTAGGGTTGTCACAAATTAACAACTTTTACTAATTTAATTATTTATTTTAGATCTACATCATCATCAACAGTATGATTACTAATATAAAAAATGAGAAACAATTTGTTCTTAGATCTTTCCTAAAAGTACTCAAAACGTTAATTGCATGCCTCCCAACGTGAGCGAGTGTTCTACTCTCGATATGTTGCCATACCTCAATTTCACTATTTAAAATCGTTCTTATACTGTTAACTAGACATCAAATCCATATTATTATTAACGTTACAATGACTACAGACATTGGATTGTTAGTTTATTTTATAATTGATTCTTTAGGCTTTCGAAAGTTCTTCCAACTAAATCAGGTCTTCAAATAACTTCCATCCATAATTTGCATCTAAAATTTTTAAATACAATACTTATTAATAAATTTTTATAATTATCACCCCCAGAAACCTTAAAATTGACATCCATATTGTATTATTTAAAAAATTCACTTTTATTTTCGTGAATTAATTTAACTTGAGCCCCTAGGTTTTCTCTCGATTTACAGGACAGTAGGTTGTTGCGCCCACATAATGACAATAATGTGTTACTTGGGTTTTGTGAGGAATAGAACAGACAATGTACAGCCTCCGGTTGTTTTTCCAGATGACATTTTGTTAATAATTGCAGAAAATAATTAAACAATTAGAAAAGTTTGAATTGTATTTTATTTTATTTAATAATAAATAAACTTCGTGTTCTTTTCAATTTATTCAAACAACTTGTCCCAAGAACGAATGATTTTACTACATAACATACAAATAACAAAACAAAATGAAAACAAAACCCCAGGCCCTACAAAAATATGATTTTTTGTCATAAGTAACAAATGTTTAAACCTTCAAAATAAGTATATTGAACTTTGTTCACGCGGGGCCCAAGCTTGTATGGAACGAAGTTCATCTCCTTTCGAACTAGTTCCTTTAGAAACGTCCATACATAGATAAAAAACAAAAAATGGCACTCGTTTATTCGTTCATACATGTTTCATTCGTATTAACGATCTGATAATATAATCTTCAAACATCGATCGGGAATCAGAGATCTACCCTCATTTCTTTTACTGTCCTTTTAAAATATATAAAACTTTAATAACCAAAATATTTAAAGCTTTGTATCGGGTCTGGCACAAAGCGCTTCTTTCGAAGCTTCCTTCCTATGGACTTTCCAAGAAATTGTGCAATTGGATCACCAGTTTTCTGGCTGATCGGAGCATCAAGGTCATAGTAGACGGTGCATGCACTGATTACAAGCCTATTAACGCTGGTGTTCCACAAGGCTGCGCGCTATCACCAACGGTGTTTCTTCTGTATATCAATGATATGTTGCAATCCGGCAACATTCATTGCTATGCAGATGACAGCACTGGTGATGCTTTATACACCGGCCGTGCCAATATTTCTCGGGAAAACGTCGCCGTGCAGTTTCGTGGTGAAGAGAAGGCAAAATTGGCCTTTAAAAAGCTTGGCATGCTCAGCAGAGTGGGACAGTATTTCATGCCGGCACACCGCCTGCAACTTTACAAGGCGCAGGTTCGGACTCACATGGAATACTGTTCCCATCTCCGGGCTGGGGCTCCCCAGTGTCAGCTCCTTCCACTTGACCGCATCCAGCGCAGAGCGGCTCGAATCGTCGACGTCAGAGTTCTTTCAGATCGGCTCAATTCACTGGCGCATGTTGCATCTCTTTGCATATTTTATCATCTACCACGGGAAGTGCTATGAGGAATTGTTCGGACTAATCCCAGCTCAATTTCACCATCGCACATCCCGACAATACTCGCGATACCATCCATTCCATCTGGATGATTGGCGGTCCACCACCGTGCGATTTAGAAGAATTTTTCTTCTTCGCACAACTTCCTTGTGGAATCTACTACCACTAGCGATTTTTCCGGACCGATACGACTTAGAGACCTTCATGAAAAGAGCTTACACCTTTCTAAAAGGCCGGCAACGCATCTGCAATTCCTCTGGTTCTCCTGGTGTTGCAGTGGGCGGCGGTAGTCACTTACAATCAGGTAAGCCGCATGCTCGTTTGCCCCCTCTCTTATGAAAAAAGACTTCTCACCTATGTCCTTTTCTGATAAATTACAAGTCTTTCATGTAAAGACACTTAGGGCCCTCCTGTAGGCTTAACCAAAATGACTTCAATTTAGTTAATACTATATAACTATAAAAATTATTGGGAAGACATGTACGTTGATTTAACCATCGGCCGTATCCGCGAACTACTTGTCAATTTTTTTATAACTGGCTTTACGGTTCTGGGTTCCAACCCTTCTGAGCCTGAAGTTACAATGTATAATTATCCTTCATAGTACACTGCTTCACAATATTGTTACGAGCTTGGGATTCGAGACAATTAAAAACTGCCGATTGAATTACCAAAATTGACACTTTAATTACAGAACACTAATTACAATTTAAAACCACACTAATAATAAAACACAATTGTACTACTGATCACTTTAGTTCGCAGTTATTTCGCTTCGAAGCATTCGCTTGTATAGCCATTTCAATACTCCTCCGGTCGTGGTCTATACCGGCCTTATATAGGGCATCAGATAGTTTCCAGAACCTTCTACTGTAGAAACATCTAGAATGTTCGAGTACACATCGGTCCCGAAATTTCTAGAAGGATCTTGACTCTCCTAGTTCTGCTACTCGATACTAGAGGGCGCTAGTGGTAACTAGTGTTGCCATGTACAAGATATTAATAGTGGCGAGCAACAATATGTTGATGCGTCACATTGTGCAGCCCTTGGGAGATTTTGACGGCAACTTGAGCCAGCAGAGCAGACAGCTGACAGTTGGCAATGGTATCTCAAGACGCCTAAGCAGACACCTTATCTTGAGAATCACATCACCATCAGAGCACTTGTTTCACCGTTTCCACTAATAGTTAACATGAGCAGACAATTAATACACAAAATCGCACCACTTTTACGTATCAAAGTCCACTTCAAACCATTATTTAAACAATAATACAGGAGCAGCAAACCGCTGCCGGTCAAGTTCCTACCAAAACCTCCCTATTTGTCAAAGTTATAGACCCCACCAAAGAGTAAAGTAATGAGTAATATTTAGAAGACTTAGAACAATAGATAAGACTGTTCAGAACTTAGAGTACAAATAAGCAAGCAATCGCTCAATGCACATTCTTCCAAGCGTAACCAAATGTTCTATTGGTTTGGTCTGATTGGTGGATACTGACACATAGTTGAGTGGTTGAATAGTGATGTACCAAGATTGACGCCTATGCGTTATTGTACTTAAGAAATTAATTTGATTATGTAAGTACTTGTAAATATTTGGTATGCGATAAATATAAGGTATGTTTTAGCTTAATATTAAAACATAGGTACGAATTTATGAAACGATGTTTATTGATCAAACACAAAAATCTGATTAATTTACTCCCCTTTAAAAACCATATTATACAGGGTTACTGGGAACTCGACAACTTCCTGGCAGTTAAAATGCTACAAATTTGATAGTAAATATGTATGGCCGAAAATGAATAGATCAAAGAGAATATAACCACTGGAACAGATCTTGAGATATACGGATTTTAATCTGTCAAGTCATTGACTTATACATGAGATAGTCCTAGGTTACCTATGTAGGAAGCTCCAAAGAGCATGTTAATATTTAGAAAGGACTCCTCAGAACCAAGGAGTATATAATCACTGCGTTTAGTCAGAACCATAGTTAAGGGTGCTCAGAACAATACTTTTTAAATGTTATTTATAACAATTATACAACTAAAATTTTATTATAATTGGTTTCGTTACTAAATTACGCTTCTCTAAATTAAAAGAATTTACACACAGTTTTTATTTATATTTTAGTTGTTATTAGGAAAACGCTGCTGCCCTTCTGTAATTTATTTCCTTCTGTCGCCTCTAGACATGAGTGATAAATAATATCACGGTGAAAAAGTTTCAAAATAACGTTGTTCCTTCGCGCCGCCACCGTAATATTTTCTTTGTTATTCCTGCCACTGATTTAACCAAACAAAATGAACTACGCATCTACACGGTAATTGATGATTTTTAAAACATTTTATTTATCGATAAATCGTCTTACAATCGTCGTTACTTTAACGCGCACTTGACCTTCATTCAAATAATTCGATATTTTAATTGTTGATTTTTTTTTGATAAGCACATTGTAATTACTCTAAGTTATATTTACCATCATTTAAAAAAATGTCTCTTTAAAAAAAAGGCCCAACCTACTATACTCTTCGTTTTGACCATAGTTCTGATCAAGGAGATTGTAAAATAAAGGGAGTGCGCACTTCATACTAGAGAAACGTTCCTAAATCGAGATAAGCGTTCCATTTCTTTCTAATAGAGTGTCTATGATACAATATTTTGAATATATTAATAGTATATACAGCATTACGGAAAACGAAATGCGTATTTTTTTTTCAATATGGAAAGTGCTGAATAATGTTATAATTAAACTCCGTTTAATATTTTGATTACATGATTGCTTCGCTACAGTATCAAACCTTACGGTAACTAGTGGCGGCGTAGCGTGGGTTGGCACCCAGGACGGTTTTCCATCAAGCACCCCCCAAAATAAAACAAAATATGTTATACATGCTAACGGGACTTTGTTTTGCTAAAATATTCTAATATATTATCAAAATTTACTTTTTTGTCATTTTCGATAAATAAAATCGAAAGATTGGTTAGTCCCGCTTGGCTCAATGTGGACCTTAAGTTATTTTATTAACTTGAGTTTTGAAAAGCTTCCTTCACATGAAACTTAATAGTAAAAAAAATCTTACACACCGCTAGATTCGGAACAGTTTCAGAATAGTCCAATTTTACGAGAAAAGCTCCAATGAATTACATTGAACCGCTTCTCGGGAAGAAATGCTGGCAGTTTTCCAGTCGTAAAATTGCCAAATGTTATATCATACAAAAAAATCATCGTAGATTTTTGTCAGATTTTGAACTATTACACGAAGATCTTCTTCTGGTGACGTTAGTAGAGAGTAAGGCTGAACAACACTAAATGTTACAAGAATATCATCCATTGCTCTGTAGCGATGGTATAGTTACTCGTAAAATCAAGACATTCTAAAATAGCTCTCTGCAGCTCCTCTGGCAATGTTAGTCCAGCATATCGGGTCATTTCTCCTGGTAAACGTTTTCAAAATCTCCTCATTCCTCTTCTTCCTTCAATCGAAATGTCCACATTCTCACATTTTTTGTTATGTAGGAAATAGCTTTTTCGACTAGTTGAATAAGTTGGCTTTGAAGAAAAATTTTTAGACTTTGATTTTTATCACATACTTTTCCAGTGATAATCTATATTATTATTATATTATTTAGTATTTACTTTTGTGTCTGACTAACTTCTTTTAGGATTTTACACCAAAAGGAAAGATAGCATTAAAAACTGAAGTTATACAAAGCTGGTAAGAGTGTAGATGCTCTGTTGGTGCTGGGATCATATATATTTCCGAGTGTTTACACTAGTTTTTTAAATTATTCTGCAGTGGTTTAACAGCGTCATGATGAGCAATCCATCTTGTCTGTGAGAGTCTTTTGACGGATACGCCTACACTTTTCATTAAAGTTTCCCATTGAAGTGTGGATGATGAAAAGAACCTGTAAACTCTTTCTACTGTTCCCAAAAAAAGTTTAACTTGAATTAACGCTCCCTAAGTGAGTGCACTCCACATAGATTTAGTGAATGATTAGCTCAAGGCGTTTTCTACGTCGTAGAGCCATGCTGCAGCTATATTATTAGTATAGTTGTAACAAAAATGGGTCGGCTCGACTGGGAAAGGACTACGCACTCACAGAATACCAGCGTAAAATAGCAGCTCAACACTGATGACCCTTTTTACTGGAAAAGAGGCATTCCATCTTAGTCCTCACGGGTGACAACGCATCTGCATTTTGATTCGCAATCGAGGATAGGTCTAGATGTCAATGGGCCACAGTAACCACTTACCATCCGGTGGACTGTGTGCTCGTTTGTCACCCCATCCTATTAAAAAAAAAACAATATATTCATTCATTTGACAACGTCAAATTTTAAAATAGTGTTGTTAGCTATAGCGTAAAATGCAGCCCCTAGATTTTAGGGAAAGAATATTCGTGTGTTAGTGTTTTTTCGTGTTACTTAATAATATGCTTAATTGAAATACAATGTGGAATATACCAACTATGATTAGAGATAAAAAATGTAAGATTATCGTTCTAACATACGTCTAAAATATTACTTTTAAGTCAATAACTGTCTAAACGGTAATGTTTTTATTTTGTGTAAACATTTATCAATGTTAGAAGGGCATAAAATACAAAACTCGGTGCCTCTCTTTAAGAAAATTGAACGGTTACAATGTTTCAAGCGCTCACTCCCTATATTATATTATAACCTCCTTGATTCTGACTAAGTTTGACCTTAAATTATCAAGGTCTGAGAGGTTAAAGGTTTTTTGAAGCTTCAACCAAGCGAATACAACATAAAAAGTACAATAAGTATTCACAGTAAAAAATTATGGGTTTTCATATTTTTTTCACTTTATATATCTGTTAGGGATCGAAGTGGACTGTATTAATTTACTATTGCAAGTGGACTGTATTAAATGACTACGCTAGGGGACTGCTCAAAGAAAAGATGGTACTAAGAAACTATACTGTATTCAACTATTTACAAATGTGGCACTATAAACTATACTATGTACAGAGGGGAGTCTTCTGGATTTCTCTGGAGTCTTGATTTCTCTTACTGCTTCTTCTAGTGCCGCTTCCGAAGTGAAATGAACAGCTCACAGACCAAAACGCCCTTCTTATATCCCGCAAGAGAGCGTCTCGGTTCGTGAGTAGCGTCGTAAGGCGATGCCGCGCGCTGATTGGTCGGCGACATCGCGTGATCTGCTGTCGGTGTGCGGGGTGCGCGGGGCGCACCGGGGTGTGAAGGGGCGACGGGGCGGCGGCCTCCTCGCTGTCCGCTACATCCTCCCCCCAGCGTAGCCTGCGAGCCTAAGCTGCTCTCGGGAGGACGGCGATCTTCCTGACGGGCCGCCGCAGCACTCCTCCCTTGGTCCTGACCTCGACATTGCGCACCACGCCGTCTGGTCCAGGAAACGTCTTCGTCACGATGCCCCGCGGCCACACATTTCTTGGCAGGTTGCTATCTGCAACCACGACGAGGTCCTCTTCTCGAATTTGGCGCTGCTGAGCATCTCGGGAGTCCCCGCGCGCAACCAGCGTCGGCAGGTATTCCTTCACCCAGCGCCTCCAATACTCGTCGGCGAGCCCCTGTGCCGCTCTCCACGCCCGACGATCCATGGGTGTGCACGGCGCGGTGACTGGTAGGCCCGATGGTCACAACTCACAACAGTAGAAAGTGGTTGGGTGTCAGCGCCTCTTCGTCGTTGATGTCGACCGGTACATGCGTCAACGGTCGAGAATTCACTGTGTTTTCTGCTTCTGTCAGGAGCGTTGTCAACGTTTCTTCTCGTGGGCTTTTCTGATGTAGAGTGGCTTCGATTGCGGTCTTCACTGAGCGTACGAGACGCTCCCATGCGCCTCCCTGGTTAGGCGCACCCGGTGTGATGAATTTCCATTCGACTCGCCGAGTCAGCGCGTAATCCTTCAGCTGCGGTGCCCACTCTTCCATCGCCCGTTGCAGTTTTGTGTTTGCCCCATGAAAGTTGGTCCCGATGTCGGAGTAAATAACCCGTGGCCACCCACGCCTAGCCACCATGCGCCGCAATGCCGATATCGCCGAGTCCGCGGTCAGAGAGTAGACTACTTCTAAAAGCACTGCGCGCGTCGTTAGGCACGTGAATAGTGCCACCCACCGTTTTTCGTGCCGTCGTCCTATCGTAACTGTCAGAGGCCCGAAGTAATCAATTCCGGTGTACGTGAATGGTCGCGCAAACGCCCCTAACCGTTCGGGTGGTAAATCCCCCGTAACCGCAGGCCGTGGTGTCGCCTTCCTTACTCTGCACCGTAGGCATCTCCGCTCCGCTTCTCGTACTGTAGGTCGTAATCGGAGGATATGAAACCAAGTGCGCAGGTCGTTCACCACTCTCTCTCCGTTGGCGTGGCTTGCTTCCTGATGCGCCTTCTCCACAAGCAGCTTTACGAATTGGTGGCGCCCGTTCAGTATGATGGGTCTCTTCATTTGGCCGTCCACGTCGGCTGCGTCGATCCTTCCCCTGGCTCGTAGCACTCCATCTTCCAATATGGGGTCGAGCTTCCTCAGTGCGCTGCCGGTGGCCTAATTCCTTCCCCGCTGAAGGCGGCTGATGTCTTCAGCGAAGCTTTCACGTTGGCTATGTTCTATCCACATCCATTCTGCCCGCTGGATGTGCTGTAATGTCAATCCTTGGGCCCTTCCTCGTGCCGTATCGACAAACTGTAGTACTCTCGCTGTGGCCCTGATTAATCTCTCGTAGGCAGGGATCGTCTTATGTCTGGCAGATATGTCGCTCTGGTGCGCCACGATTTCCTCCAACTCTTCATCATCCTCTGCCTTTTCTTCCTGTCGATGAGGCCATCTGTCTTCATTCTCGTAGAGGAAGGGTGGTCCTGTGAACCACTTATCGCTCTCTTCCTTGGTTGCGAAATTCATACGCGTCGCTTGATCCGCTACGTTTTCCGCAGTCAGTAGCCACCTCCATTGCTCGGGTGACGTCTTCTCAGCTATCTCCCCTAACCGGTGAGCCACGTATGGAGTGTAATGCGCCGTATCATTCTGTATCCATTGGAGCGCCGTAATAGAGTCCGTCCAATATACGACCCTATCCGCTACCACTCTGTGTTCGCCTTGCACGAATTCCGCGAGTCGCGCGCCTATTAAATTCGCCTGCAACTCTAATCGCGGTATACTTTGCGCTTTGATTAGAGCGACTTTCGCCTTAGCCGCCACTAATCGCACCCTAACCGTTCCATCGCTATATCGTATACGCCAATATGCCGCGGATGCGTACGCACGTTCGCTTGCATCATTGAACACGTGAATTTGACGCTCTACCACTCCCCCCGTAGGAGCATAGCACCTTGGCAGTCGTAGTCGTGACACCTCCTCGACGACTCGCAGCCACCTCTGAAATTCCTCTGCTGCATCCTCGGGTAGTTCGTCATCCCATCCGACCTTCTTCATACGCCATAGGTCATGTAGCAGGATCTTGGCGGTGATGGTGAGGTAGCTTAACAGTCCGAGCGGGTCAGAAACAGACATGACTGCGCTTAATGCTTCCCTCTTGGTCGGTGATCGCTGTAGCGCCTTTACTTCCTGCGGCACCCTATTCATCGACGTGTTGAAAGTTAGGGCGTCTTCGTCGGCCATCCATAATAACCCTAAGGTTCTGCCTGGGCTGTCTTGCCTTAAGCCTACTTCCTTAGGCTTGCGTGCCAGTAGTTCCTCCGGCTTGTCTTCCAATAGGGCTGCGTGATTAGAATTCCAGCCTGCCAAGGGAAACCGGCCTTCCGGTGCCCTTCCGAAACCTGCTTCGCAGTATTTACCGCTTCCTCTATCGTTGCATAACTGTCCAAATAGTCGTCCATATAATGGCTACGTACGATAGCGTTAAGTGCCAATAGGTGTGTCTCTGCGTGTGCGCGTGCGTTATGATCTCTAACACTATGTGCGAGAAACGGCGAGCTCCTCGCACTGAAAATCATAGACGTCATAACATACTCCCGCGGTGGGCTGTGTCGCTCGTTTCCTCGCCAAAGAAACAATTGCGCGGGCTGATCGCGACGGTTGATTTTCACACGCAAGAACATTTCCCTAATATCCGCGGACACTGCTATCTCATTCTCTCTAAACCGAAACAGTATGCCCGGTAAGTTCCGTAATAAGTCGGGGCCGTCGAGTAAATAATCATTAAGACATCTACCGAATGCGCGCGCTGCCGCATCGAACACTACTCTTGTCTTCCCCGGCTTGTTCGGATACCGTACTGCGAAGTGTGGCAGGTACCAGCTCTTGGGATCCTCTCGCTCTGTCCCCTCGGCTTCCTTTGCGTATCCTTTCGCCAGGAGGTTGTCTATCTGGGCTGTGTAGGCGTCACGAAACTCCGGCGACTGGTCCATTTTCCTTTCAATCGTCCGTAGTCTTCGAGCTGCCATTTCGTAGCTGGGTGGCATCCGCACGTTGTCGTCCTTCCATGGCAGTCCAACTTGGTATTGCTCGCCGACTTTCTTGACGGTGCGCTGGAATATGTCGACAGCGCGCTCCTCATCCCGTCGCGGCCTACTCTTTAGCGAGATACCTATAGAATCTATCTCATACTGCCGTTTGAGGAGTTCCGTTAGCTCCTCGTCCTGACTGGCAAACGTTCGGATATCCCTATCTAACCGTCCGCTAGTGCTCGCTACGTGTAATACGGTCTCGCCGTCTTCCCTACACGTTAACCGCGGCACGGTTCCCTGGATTACCCATCCTAATAACGTACGTGCAGATATGGGCTGCCTTCGACGTCCTATTCTCAAACTACGGGTAATTATTAAATGCCAATTGTCGGCGCCTAATAACAATCTCGGCTTCGCATCGTCGTAACACACCGAACTCGGTAAATGACGTAAGTGCTTCAACCGTAAGCACTCCCTACTCACAGACTGCGAGCCTATCTTCAAATCTGCTATCGTTCGCGCGTTTATGTTATACATCTCGCTGCGCGTCTTGCCACGTATCCCTATATTAACTAATCTACTATTAGCCTCGCGTTGACTCCTAACTCACGAGCTAAGTCGTCGTCGATTAACGATATGGTAGAGCCTTCGTCAAGTAGCGCATACGTATTAACTTCCTTGCCGCGCGGTCCGCGCACGGTTATCGGGCACACTTTCAACAGTACGGACGCACTACTGCTAACACTCGACGCGACGAGCACGGTTTCGTCTGGTTTAACCGACGCTTCAGGCGTGCGGGCCTTGCGGCTGTGAAGGAGAACGTGGTGGGGGGCGTTGCAGCCGTCGACGCCGCACTTCCTAGCTTTGCAGCGTATGCGTCGGTGTTTGCTGCTTAAGCACTTAAAGCACACCCCATCTTCCCTAACCCACTTCCACCGGTCGTCCAAACCCATTTGCTCTAGCTTCCTACATTTGGCTATAGGGTGTTCACCCCCACAACACATACACTACCGGTGTCCTCCTGGGCGGTGAACGTCTTTACGTCGCGGGGCCTATCCGCTACGCGGCGTGTCGACACTATCCTCTTCGACGGCGGCGCCTCTCGTCTTACGGGCGATTCCTTAGTCGACGTTACGGACGTATAGGCATGACTTAATGCACGGTCAGCCTCTCTCATCATAAACCGGGATAGTGTGACAATGTCCGGTTCGTCCGCACTTCCGTAGTGCTCCGCATAATCGCACCAATGCGACCGTAAGTGAGGGCTAAGTTTGCTAGTAACCTCCCTAGTCAGCATCGGATTACGTAAATATCCTTTGCCGTCGACGTTCTGCATAATGCACACTATATTCTGTAATTTAATAGCGAACGAGTTTAATTCCTGGACGGTTTGACCCGGGCGCGGAAGGCGTTTTAATTCTTCTAACGCACGATGTATAATTACTTCCGGGCGGCCAAAACACTGCTCCAGTGTCCGCATAATGTCTGCCGGATCCTTCGCGGTAAACAGCAGCGCCGATACTACTTCTCTAGCCTCACCGCGTAAACAGTTCCTTAACCTTGCCGTATTTTCCGTATTTGTGAATCCATATAAACGCGTGGATTCTTTCATCGCGGCTTTAAACGCTAACCATTCCGCGGCCCAGCCGTTAAAAATAGGCAAATCCTGCGTCTGCTTCGCGGCGGCTGGTCTAACTCTAATCATGCTTTCTAAAGCTTCCGCTAGCCGTTCTATACCCCTATCTTTCCCTCGCGGGGTGAGCGACCTATCTCTATCCCTATTTCCCTCTAGCCTACGCTGTGGCGCCGGCGACCTATGTACACCTACATCCCTATAACACGGCGACGGTAATCTACGATCCGCAAGGCGATGTGGCGATTTATCTCTGCCTACATCATTACACGGCGACGGTGATCTACGATCCACGTGGTGATGTGGCGATGGTGATCTACGTGCACCTACATCCTTACACGGCGACGGTAATCTACGATCCGCGTGGCGATGTGGCGATCTATGTATAGGCGATACAGTACGGTGTTGGACGCGCGACGGCGACGTAACCCGTACACGGCGATCCACCTGGTTCATTTCTACGGCGACTCCATTGTCCCTCTGTATCGTATCTACGCGGCGCGGTTGAACATCATTCGGAACCAAACTCCCCTGGGCATCTTCAGCGTGGTCGTAACCGGTTCCCCTACTCGGCGGGGCCTGCTCTATCTCGATGCGGGGCGCGGGCTGAGACGGGCGGTAGGACGGCTCCCCCCGCACAGTCTCTACGTTCTCTAAGCACCTATCAACGCGTACCCTATTTTCAACTAATTCGTCCTCGTTTAGACTTTCCCTATCTGTTTCTTCTTGCAGTTGAGCGATATCCCTAGCGTACTTCTTCTTGATGAGATCTTCCTCGATTTGCAATTGCTTCCTCCTAATTGCAAATAGTTCCTCCGCGGTATTATACTCGATTTGCTTTAACCTTGCTATTGCGCTAGCTGTCGACCGGGCTGAACGGACCGACGGGGCGCAGGGCGCGGGCCTATGTACAACGTCTGCTACAGGCGCGACGGTACGCACTATCGAACTAGTCTCTGTAGTCGGAAGATCTTCTATTATCGCGGCGAGCGTCTCTGTGCGCGGCGCGGATGTGCTAACTTCTCCCAAGCGATCGGTTGTAGACACGGACATAGCGGGGCGCGGCGGCGCGGGCGCGGGCGCGGGCGCTGGCATAGATGCGGGCGCGAGCGGGGGCTGCGGCGCGGCGGAGGGCGCTTGTGCCAACGTGAGATAATCGGACGGGGACGCGGGTGCTTCCTCGAATATCCGCATTCCTACTGGCGTTTCGTCGTCGTTCCGTGTCTTCTGGCTTCTTGTCTTCCGCATGGGGATGTCCCACGTTACGACCTCCGATCGTCTTCAAAAAGACGCACGTATTGGACGCCGTTCCCGCCTCAAGGGCGTTACCAGATGGTCACAGTTTGGCACCGTTAGGGAGCAACCACCCGGCCGCGTAAACGCGGTTTAAGAAACAAGAATTGTCTGGAAACAGACAATATGTATATGACGTAGATGTAAACAAGAAACGAGGAAGGAATTAGAACCGACGATCTTCGCTCTTCGTCGACGTACTTCTTTCTTCCTTGAAGATCTTCTATAATGATCTTCTTTCTTCTGTAATTATGTTCTTTCTTCTGTAATTACCTTCTTTCTTCTGGCTTGAATCCGGCGACGATGGACCAAGATTTTGTTAGGGATCGAAATCGACTGTATGAATTTACTTTGCAAGTGGATTGTATTAACTGACTATACTAGGGGACTGCTCAAAGAAAAGATGGTACCTACTAAGAAACTATACTGTATTCAACTCTTTACAAATGTGGCACTATAAACTATACTATGTACAGAGGGGAGTCTTCTGGATTTCTCTGGAGTCTTGATTTCTCTTGCTGCTTCTTCTAGTGCCGCTTCCGAAGTGAAATGAACAGCTCACAGACCAAAACGCCCTTTTTATATCCCGCAAGAGAGCGTCTCGGTTCGTGAGTAGCGTCGTAAGGCGATGCCGCGCGCTGATTGGTCGGCGACATCGCGTGATCTGCTGCCGGTGTGCGGGGTACGCGGGGCGCACCGGGATGTGAAGGGGCGACGGCGCGGCGGCCTCGTCTCTGTCCGCTACAATATCCTAAAATGTGACGTACCTACTTCAAAAATTACTATAACATGTGACGTAAAAATATGGCCATTTAATCACCTATCAAAAAAGATAATAATATCCCGGTGAAGTCAATGAATAATTATAATAAAAGCGTCTTTTACTTAACGCAGGTAGAGAGCGGCAAAGAATGATTGTTCTTAGGATCGAACTTGTCACACTTTTTGTCACTTGGAGTCTGGTGTTGACAACTATTCAGAAAGCTACGGCCATGTAAAATTGAGCCGTAGCGACGCTTATTAGTTAGTTTCTACTTTCTACTGTCGCTGCGCAAGGCGCAAGCACGTGTTTTAACTTCCTTTTAATAAACTCGCATCGCGTTAATTCATTTGTTATTGTTTTAAGTCGTTATCGTTATTGTTATTATTGCTGTTACCGTTAAATCTGTTACTGAATGTTCATTGTTACTGTTTGTGCATGGTATATATATATATATATACCATGAGAAAAAAATGATATATATATATATATATATATATATATATATATATATATATATATATATATATATATATATATATATATATATATAAAATATATCATTTTTTTTCTCTTGGTCATCAATAGCTGGGCGAACTAATAACATTAGTTTCTAAACATGTAGGCTAAGTATATATAACAGTAATAGAGCTAAGCGGTAGCTTTTGCTGTCGCACGGATGGGCCAGCTCGAACCGGGGTGGTACCACGACCTCACAGAATACCAGCGTGAAGTAGAGGTTTACCTCTGCGTTGCGCTTGGTGAGTGCAGGTGGCCGGAGGCCCAATCCCCCCCCCCCCCCATCAACATGGTAGTGGAATTAAATAAGAGACTACCCCAGGAGGGTACCAGCACCCCTGGAGAATCCCTCGCTGAGCATCCACGACCAAACTACTTCACTCCTGAGCGTGGGTGCTCAGGCTGCCCCGCATTCTGGGGGGGGCGAAATTCCGCTCGCGACTAATGCTGCTCGGGGCAAGGGGAGCAATGCAACCAAGGTGACCCCTGTCACGCTATCCGTGAATTTTTGCAACATCAGGGGACTTCATTCCAACCTTAACGCTGTCCATTACCATCTAGAGACGGCGAAGCCGGCCTTGCTCTTTTTAACCGAGACTCAGGTGTCCTCTCCGGCTGATACTTCATATCTCTCCTACCCGGGGTACAAATTGGAACACTCCTTTGTGCCCCGGGCTGGAGTTTGCGTTTACGTCAGAGAGGACATCTGTTTTCGACGCCTCGGCAGTCTTGAAGGTACGGACCTGTCCATCCTATGGCTGCGCGTAGACAGCGACGACCATCCCCGCGTCTACGGGTGCCTCTATAGGTCCCATAGCGGTAATGCCGACACAGACCGACTCATCGACCACGTCCAAATGGCTGCAGACTCCGTGCTCCAACAGGTCCCATCCGCAGAGATCGTGATACTCGGTGATTTCAACGCCCACCACGCTGAATGGCTTGGTTCTCGTTTAACCGATCATGCGGGTAGATCTGTCTACGACTTTGCTTTGGCATATGGTCTAACACAGCTGGTTACTTCGCCTACGCGGATCCCAGATGTGGAAGACCATGTACCTTCCCTGTTGGACCTTCTGCTGACCTCTCATCCGGACGGATATCAGGTCTCCGTCGATGCCCCTCTGGGCTCTTCGGACCATTGTCTGATCCGGAGTACGGTGCCACTCACGCTCCAATCGCAGTCGCGATCTGCAGCTTGCCGCCGTGTTTGGCACTATAGGTCAGCTGATTGGGACGGGATGCGGTCTTTTTTTGCATCCTACCCTTGGAGGCGGGTTTGCTTTTCGCCGGAAGATCCCAGCGTTGTTGCCGATTCTGTTGCTGATATGGAACTTTTTATTCCATCCTCTGTGGTGCCCATCGGAGGCAGATCCCAGCCATGGTTTGGTCGCTTCTGTAAAATAGCATCACCCTATAAGCAGGAGTGCTACCGGGCCTGGGCTGACGCATCAACGTCTCGGGATGTAAACACCAGCGCACTTAAAAAGAAGTATAATTCCGCCTCCAGGTCCTTCAAAAGCGTCATTGCCAAGGCAAGGTCTGAGCACATCGGCAGAATTGGCGAAAAGCTAGTTCGCCTTTCTTCGGGAACCCGTGCATTCTGGTCTCTCGCCAAGGCTGTTCAAGGGAACTTCTGTCAGCCATCTCTTCCATCTCTGCACAGGGAGGACGACTCACTGGCCCATTCCGCAAAGGAGAAAGCCGATCTGTTGAGCTCTCTTTTTGTGTCCAACTCGACTCTATATGACGGGGGGAACACACCGCCAACCATCCCGCGATGTGAGTGCTCCATGCCGGATGTGCGGTTTACACAGCGCTCGGTTCGCAAAGCACTCTTCTCCCTGGACGTCAGCAAGTCGAGTGGGCCCGATGGAGTCCCTCCCATTGTGCTGAAGACGTGTGCTCCGGAGTTGGCACCGGTTTTAACGCGTCTTTTCCGGTACTCCTACTCCCAAGGCGTAGTCCCGAATTCATGGAAGACAGCTTTGGTCCACCCAATCCCTAAAAAAGGCGACCGCTCAGACCCGTCCAACTACAGGCCTATCGCCATCACCTCCTTGTTCTCCAAAATAATGGAATCCATTATAAACTGCCAGCTCATGAGGTACCTTGAGGATCACCAGCTGATTAGTGACCGCCAGTACGGTTTTCGTCGAGGTCGATCAGCTGGTGATCTTCTCGTTTATCTGACTCATAGATGGGCGGAGGCAGTAGAGTCTAAGGGGGAGGCATTGGCCGTTAGTTTGGACATAGCGAAGGCCTTCGATCGGGTCTGGCACAAAGCGCTTCTTTCGAAGCTTCCTTCCTATGGGCTTCCCTAGAAATTGTGCAAATGGATCACCAGTTTCCTTGCTGATCGGAGTATCAAGGTCGTAGTAGACGGTACATGCTCTGATTTCAAGCCTATTAACGCTGGTGTTCCACAAGGCTGCGTGCTATCACCAACGCTGTTTCTCCTGCATATCAATGATATGTTGCTAACTGGTAGCATTCATTGCTATGCGGACGACAGCACTGGTGATGCCTTATATACCGGCCGTGCCAATATTTCTGAGGAAAACGTCGCTGAGTACCGGGACAAACTTGTGTCTGAAGTCGAGTCTTTGCTTAACAAAGTCTCGGATTGGGGCCGACTAAATCTAGTCCAGTTCAATCCCCAAAAGACACAAGTTTGCGCGTTTACCGCTAAAAAGAACCCCTTTGTCGTATCTCCTCAGTTTCAAGGCACTCCCCTTGCTGCCTCAGCTAGTATCGGAATCCTTGGCGTCGACATATCGAATAGTGTGCAGTTTCGTGGTCACTTGGAAGGGAAGGCCAAATTGGCCTCTAAAAAGCTTGGCCTGCTCAGCAGAGCGAGACAGTATTTCATGCCGGCACATCGCTTGCAACTTTATAAAGCGCAAGTTCGGCCCCACATGGAATACTGTTCTCATCTCTGGGCCGGGGCACCCCAGTGCCAGCTCCTTCCACTTGACCGCATCCAGCGCAGAGCGGTTTGAATCGTCGACGACCGAGTTCTTTCTGATCGGCTCGATACACTTTCACTGCGTAGAGATGTGGCATCTCTTTGCGTATTTTATCGCATCTATCACGGGGAGTGCTCTGAGGAATTATTCGGACTAATTCCAGCCGCTCAATTTCACCATCGCACATCGCGACAAAACTTGCGTTACCATCCATACCATCTGGATGATTGGCGGTCCAGCACTGTGCGATTTAGAAAAAGTTTTCTCCCTCGCACAACTTCCTTGTGGAATCAATTACCACCAGCGAATTTTCCGGACCGATACGACTTAGGAACCTTCAAGAAAAGAGCTTACACCTTTCTAAAAGGCCGGCAACGCATCTGCAATTCCCCTGGTGTTGCAGTTGTTCATGGGCGGCGGTAGTCACTTACCATCAGGTGAGCCGCATGCTCGTTTGCCCCTCTTCTATAAAAAAAAAGAGTATGGGGTAAATCTCTAGGTCAGAAATCAGAATAAAATAAAATACACACAATTATTTCTAGAAAAATATTCTATTAATAATTGCTGTATTTGTTTAATGGTATCTAAATTAGTCAGTACAAAGATAAATATCTTGATTTATGTTTATTTTTGTACTCGTATCGGTATTTTTGCTTAATATGTCCCGTTCATACTGTCGGATTTCGCTGTCATGGACGTTGCACATCAATCAATACGGTATACTGACTGATCGCCTAGGTTAGGTGAAATTCTTATATTTCAACTTAGGTAAGGAAGGTAATAAAAAAATCGACTACTGAAATAAAACCTAATACTAAATCTAAAATGCATATACTCGTATAAAGTCACGTTATATTTTTTTTATAGGATAGGGCACAGATTACCTCCTAATAGATACCGCATCATTGAATATTTGTTCTGTTTCGAGTTCACCAAATTTGGACCTATGCAAGGGTTGCGGGGGACGTGGCTAATGTGCTGTGATTGGATATTTAAAGGTCAAACTTAGAATGTACCAAACCATAGTGATGGAACAGGGTTGGGACGTTGATCGATAAATTTGGGATTTATTGATTATTGATAATGATAAATAAATATATTGATCAATTTTTATTTGATGTTTATTAAAAAATTATTCATTTATTAATTATTTGTACATTTAATTTATAAATATATATTTGACTGATTTTTAAAATGAATAATCTTAGTATAAAATTGTCTCACAGAATTCTTAGGATCTGTCTTCCTGGATGAGTAGAGTAATCTTACGAGTATGTCTATGTATTTTTCCATAACACTCTTAGCTAAATCAATGACATGATTACAACTTTCGTGATCGAATTGGTGATTTTTTTATATCATGAAAAATATACTCATTAACAAAACTGCTTATTTATTTGTTTAATTATGCTTATTTATTTATATTTATTATTTTTATTATTATATATATTATTTTATTATTATTATTATTTATAACAATTAAGCTTAATTGTGTTAAAACTACAAACTTTCCTAGTGATTTTACACAAGGTAAAGAAGTATTAAATGTTTTGCGTACATAATTATAAGCCTAGCTGAGTAATTTATGGTGAGTGTAAAAGCTCTCAATTGTGGTGAATATTTTTTTCTAACAATTTTGCCTGATTTTCTTGATTTTGATTTTTCTAAGGAACTTAATGCGTCATTGTTTTCCGCTGCTAATGAATTTTTGTTTTCTAATTCTACCAATAGTGACTTCAAAGAAACTATTTGTGTTTTTAGTCTTCTGTTGGAATCACTTAACTTTTTAACTTTTTTATCTTTTTTGTTCATTACGTTTGTTAATTCGATGATTCTTCTACAAAGACGTTTTTAACTGGAGTATTAGATGCAGATGGCGAATCAGGTATAGGAAAAAAAATTATTTTTTGTTTTGTAGGCGTTTCTAAGCAATGACTCTGATTTTTGGGTGTTGGCGGGTTTTTCGCGTCTTTCAGCGGTGAACCAGTAATCTAAATCAGAAATACATATTCGTTTCTTTTAAAACATTACCGATATAGTATTATTAATTAATACACCATACGGCACGTCTTCCAAATTTAGATGTACTTAGTAATTATAATAAGATAATACTGATGTTCATGTAACACTAAATACCAAGTCAAAACAATAATCACATTATAACTTTTACAAGTTTTATGATTTATAAATCCGTTCAAAATAGCTTGATTTCAACGTGTAACATTTACCTAAATATAAGAATATAATGTTTCACTCAACCACTTAATGATATTATTGTGTAATTTACGTTAGTACTAATCTTTAAAAAAAATGCAAAAGTCCATACCAAAACTGGCAAGAATCCAACAGCTTTATACGGTTTTTCATAATATTATGAAGAAAGGTGGGAAACCATTCGTCCCCTCGACAATTTGCGTCGATCCACATCTTTTTTCCTTTCGGGGCATTTAGGAAACCTATAACATATAGGTACCACAATGATACGTCACTATTTTTATAAAATAATATGACTTCGATAAAAATAATTAAACGATGACTAAACAAATATCGACTTAAAAATCACAACACTATCGATACACGTGCTGTTGTTAGACAAAGACAACTATTGTAATTTACGTAACGAGTGAAAGGGACATTTCAAAAAGACATCAACGGGTGCTTAAATGTTATCACTTTGCACCATTAATATACCAGTATAAGTTGATCTCCGGTGCATTTGAAATAGGTTAACGTGATAAGAATAGAATTTACTTACCAATTAAAATTTATGCCATCTTTTTGATAACTGGATGTCTTAGCTGACTTGTCACACCATTTTACTGCACAGGAAGCCATTTGTAATGTATTTTAGATACAAAACTATTTTTAAATTATCAAGAACTCGGACGTGCCTACGGATCACAAACTTGGTCGATACTGATGTCGTGATTCTTAGCTTCACTTCGTATGCTAGCTACAGCAAGTATGTGTTGCGCGCGTTTGTGGCCCTGTATGCGGAATCTATTAGGAGGTAATCTATGGGATAGGGTGACAAACGAGCACACAGTCCACCTGATGGTTAGTGGTTGCTGTGGCCCATAGACATCTACACCTATCCTCGTTTGTGAATCAAAATGCAGATGCGTTGTCACCCGTGAGGGCTAAGATGGAATGCATCTTTTCCAGTAAAAAGGGTCTTCGGATCTCTACACTCACCATACGAAATACAGCAGTGTTAAGCTGTCATTTTACGTTGGTATACTGTGGGAGCCTTCCTTCCCCGGTCGAGCCGACCCATGTTATTCTAATGTTTAACCGGTTCAGTGCGAATGGCACGCCAGGCGTGCCATTGGTTATTTTTGTGTGGCGTATGACAAGCGAGTCGTGTCTTTTTAAAAATCGTTATAACTCGCTCAAATTGCGTTTTTGGAAGATTTATCCAGAACAAAATATTAATTATTTTGCAAGTAGTTCATGCCTACAGCTTCGTATCTGGTTATTTTAAAATTTTGAAATTTTTAGGGGCTGACAACCTTTTTTTAACTTGTACATGGTACTCTTTTTACTTTGTAGGTTTTAAATCATGTTGTGGAAAAATAATCTAATAAGTAACAAATAATAGCACTCATTGCGATCGCTCACAAACTCAAGTTGTAAATAAATTTCTGGTAAACAAATCTCCTGTTAAAAAAAAAGCGTTTGTTTTATTGTTTAATTTTGCTTCAAATGGTTGAACTGCCGTCTTATTACTATCATATGGCCGACTAGACCTACGAAGTACCATGTGCTCTTGTGATATGGTATAAGGTTTATTTTTGCTTGAAACATATAGAAACCGTCCATGCATAAAAAAGTTCGCTAATAAATAGTCTTTTGTCAATCCGCCGCCGTATAGCGGAGCGTTTTTTTCCTTTTGAAAACACTTGTTTTGCTATTCTTACTAATTAGACGTTTTCAGATCGACTTTACTTTTAGATTTGTATAACATTAAATAATATTTAACATTCGTAAATATCAATGAATCATAAACTTTATTTTTTCCAAATTAAGGTTCTTGATTGTTTGGTATTTACAAATATTATTATTAGGTGAATATTTAATTTAATAAAAAAAACCAAGGTTTTCCAGGGTGATTTAGCTGTACCTACTTATATAAATGATTTTTTTATTAAACAAAAAAATAGTACAAAAGGTTTGTAGTAAGCTCTGCATAAAAAAAGTCACTTAAGGTACCATTCCGTAGCCGACCGCAGACAGCAGCAGCAGGCGGTGTGTCGTCGCGACACGACTGGTTTCTATGTAGTTCTATGAAATACCTTCCGTAGATGGCGACACGTCGTTTGCCGGAGCGGCAGACGACATGTCGCCCGACCGCAGATCAGTAGTGTCGCCAACGCCTGAGCGACACGTTGAATTTTTCTCAAAAAAATTAGTTTCACCGATTCCGTGGAAGAGAAACTGATAAACCAGGTGGCCCAATATCCCGCACTGTACGATGCATCTCACAATAATTATTTAAACAGTGTGACAAAAGACAATTTTTGAAAAAATATAGGAAAGGAGTTAATAAAGCGATAAATAGGTATATATATATATATATACATATATTTATATATAGTACCTATTTTGTTTACATAAATAGAGTACCCACAGAACTTTCGCAACAGATTGGAACACGTGCTGCTGCCGCTTGCAGTCGGGTTCGGAATCATGACCGCAGCGTCGTGTCGCCTGCTGTTGCTGTCTGCGGTCGGCTACGGAATTATACCTTAACTCTCAATTTCAAAGAAACACGTAGAAAAACACGTAGTTACCCACTAAAACCAAGTATCCTTCCGTTTGTAACTGATGTTTGATGTCAACTAAACTTAATTAGGTCTAAACAAGTGAAAAAAGCATAAAAAAAGAAAATTATTTTTACACATGGCTGATGGCGCTTGCCACTTCAGACGTGTCATGAAATATTTGTTTGCCGCCACAGCTAAAAGTTGTCTAAAATCGGTGCCGCAACGAATCGGAAAGCAATTAAATAATCAAAGAACTAAAGGGTAATAAAACAACGAACTTATTGCAGCATTGTATTTCAAAAAAGCTTTTCGCTATAATACCATTTGCGAAACCCATCTAATGACAAAAACATCAAGTTAAATTTAAATTGAAAAAAAAAAAGGAAATCTTTACAATTTTATAAAGCATCATCCGTAGAAGATAATTAGTTTTACTTATTCGTAATGGGAATGTTCTCTACCGCTAAAAAAGTTACGATGAAAAAAATATGGTTTAAGTGGTTCCAATTACATGACAAATCTACACACGACGATAAAAACAAGAAAAAAAATTACAATATTTATTAAAGTACAATTCTAAAATATAAATACTTTTAAAAAAAGAACTAGTGAAACAAATTATACTTGTGTGTTAATTAAAATCAGTACGCAAGTAAATAAACATAGGCAGTGAATAATTGATGGTCAAAATCGCATCAAGACAAAAATTCAAATGAAGAAGACACATTTTTACAATACATTGATTATGTAAGTTACATATTGATTAAAATATTTTAGTTTAATGTTTATACTCTTTGAGAAGCCATTTCTGAGATGGTAACAACAGGCGGTTTTATTATTTCACCGAGACTTACAATAACGGGCACACATTAAGTTAAGACACATTTAAAATTCACATTTAAGATATTAAAGTTTGAGACTATTATTTATTGACATGGTTACTGAATGTGTTTACTTTAATCCAGTTGTGAGAAATTGAATTGATTGATTATAGAAATGCATTAGGATGTTTCATAAGTTAATATCAATCAGTAGAATATAATGTGGACACTTGTTTGTTTATTTTGGAACTGCCATTATTTTATTGTTATTAGAGATTGTCTGTCTGTTATAAATTGCATTAATTACACAAGTTTTAAGAGATGAAATTTATATTAATAATATTCGAATTTTCAAAATGGAAGTTTTAATAGCAAACATTAAGTTTTTACAATTCCAATTCATTGACATTTAGTAAATATTATGATATTATTAAGAAATTCACAACATTATAAAAGGTTACTGATTATAAATAGGCCAGAACTACACAACAGACATGAGTATGGCAATCTCTTCCCAATACTCAATCACTTCAATGCACATTCCACGAATACAGTGCGGTGTAATGACTCTGTTGGAGATGATGCCAAGGGCGATGGTGGAGGAGTTTGAGGCCCAGTTACACGCTCTCCCACTACAAAATGGTCTTCCGTCAGCGGCCAGAGCTCCTTCAGAACGGACCACAGACGCCTATCCACCACAGCACGGACCTTCGGTAAGGGGAATCCGTTGAAGGGCGATGCGACCGGCAGTGTGTAGGCGCCCATGTCTCGGAAAATGAGCCAACCTCCTATCGGCTGAGGCGGAAGACGGATACGTGGAACTACGCAGTCGAGTCCGTCGCAAGTTGGACCCCACAGTGAAGACATGCGAGAGGCGCCTTCTTCCGACTGTGAAATGAGATAGTATCTTAGATATCTGGCTGCATGTAATTAGAAAGAGAAAAGAAAAAAAAAACAGGTATGCATGCAAAAAAGTCAACAGTAGTCAATAGTTGTGCCAGAGTGAACGAGAACAAAAGCTTTTAAGAAGAAAACAACACGACGTTTAATACTGAATATGACTTGATTTTATTTCATTACTAGCTGATACCCGCGACATCGCCCGCGCTGCTTGATATATTAATAAAGTTTTCGTATTTGCGAAGAAACAAACATCAAAAAGATCGCAAGCAAAAATATACTTTGCTTACAAAATCGTTGTTTCTTCAAACTTTAATAACTTATATTAAAGGAAACTTTATATTAAATGTCTAAGAAATAAAACTTAGAAAACCTAATTGAAATCTATCCAGTAGTTATTCCGTAATGCGCGCACAACTGCGAACCTGTATCATTTTATTTACATAGATTTAATACTGACTCAATGACCGCGTCGGCTCTAAATATCACGCTATTATTATATTATATTTTTAGGCAATGTATGATTCTATGATCTGCTCAATTATGACCTCGTTTAGCCTAAACGGCTTGACAATTTTGGAAGTGCGCAATGTGGTTTGATTCTTTATCTTCAGAATGTCACAGTCATAGGCGTTTGAAATGTTTTCTTGATGAACACCTCATCTTATTTGTTAAAAGTTTAAAACTAAATGACTGTAGTTGGGTTGTTTGTTTTCAATATTAATTGATAAAGTGGGTTAAAATGGTAAAGTGTTTTCACCTGGAGTGGTATGGGCACAACCGTCTGATGATCATATAGCAGACAGTTGAAGGAGCCGTACACGCCGTCGTTGATGAAGTACATCGTGTGCAACCCGTCCCCGTCCTCCTCGTTCTGTGTGGGTATCTGTAGTGCCATGAAAATAATCTTAAGTTGCATTTTAGTCGTGGTAGCAGAGGGGCTAAGTGCTCGTAAATGTCAATACCCGAGCAGCCCTAGCTGGCAGGCCTACTTTTCTACCTAGAAATCCGTCTGAGTAGAAAACAACAGTGTGTGTGTATTGCATATAATAATAAATTGTTAACCATTCAACATATGTACGCAGATCTCTGTCTACCTTTCTTTGTTGGTTCGAGAATGTAGGTGTAAAATTAAATGTTTCAAAATCAGCCAGGTCTATGTACACTACCTCAAAAAAGAGAAAACTCTGTAGAATTCAGAAAAAATAATTCATTTAAATGTATCCTGTCGTGGTAAGCCATTGATGTTTATCAATTATTTTTATCGACTTATTGACTCTGCGATTTAGTTACTCTGTGGTTATATACAACGACAGTAAACCATGCACTAGCACTTATTATTAATTTGTGGTAAACCATAAAGCGACCATTGACCATAGAAAGAGAACTGTCAGTTGTCATAACAGTGTCACTTTTCAGTGACTGAAACTTCGAACCTTCAACCTCCCCAGAAATAAACATGTCAAACGTCACATATAATTAAAAATGACAGCTTACCGCCATGACGGGTTTTTGTTGTGGGTTGCAATTTCAAGTGTAATTTCTTGTGCTTTACCAGCAATCAGCCGTTATAAAATAATTGGACAGTTGAGAACTGTTTAAAATGTGTTTCCCTATTTTTGAGTATAGTGTACAATAGGGTTTGGCTAATTTTTCGTAATTTTAATTGTCTCGAGTCCCGGGACTTTCGGGTCGAGACTCGAGACGAGACAAGATTGTCGAAATTGTTATGTAATCATTTTTATTTTCAAATAATTGAAGGAGCCTAGCGCAATGTGTTAGTTTAATGAATAATTACATGGTCTATTACGTAACTACTGAGTACGCAACACAATAAATTAAGCAAATATGTGATTATGAGAATTAACAATGAGATTATGAACAATAATTAGATGCTAGAATTACTAGATAATAGTAAAGTTATTAAGAATTAGTATGATTTTAACTAAGTTCGTTTCATAACTATAAGATTTAACTCAATTAAAATTCTTCCAAAAAGGCTTACCCATCTTAAAAAAAAAACAAAAAAGTTTTTTCTTAAATCTCTTGAAGTCCCGGGAATTCCCGGGACTTAGATTACAGGCTGTCCCGTGTGCCGGGACTTTAAAATTGTCGGGAATTCCCAAACTATAGTGCACAAGGACCTGGCCCAGGCTTCATACATTTTGGAACATCTCATTTATGTTCGACGGTGAAAAAAAATAGTGGGGAAACTTCCAAGTCATAGATATAAAATATATTTTGAGGAAGTATAAAATACGTTTTAGCAGATTCTTTTAGCTGCAGGTATATTATGATTGTAGCATGAATGGGTTCGCTTGACCAAAGAAGGAACACATTCTCACAGAATATCAGTGTAAAATGGCAGTTTAATGATGCTGTGTTTCGTATAGTGAGTGTGGAGAGCTGGAGACCCTTTTTACTGGAAACTATACATTACACCGTAGTCCTCAGGGGTGACAACGCATTTGCATTTTGATTATTAATTGAGGATCGACTGTAGATGTCTATGGGCCGCAGCATCCACTCAACATCAAAAAAGTATTATCATTGTTAAGCTCAAAATGAAATTACTTCTGTCAACATAGAAATAAAATTAATTTTCATGTTGATTTTGATCTGCCGCAATTGAACTGGTTAGAGTATAGTCCTGCGGTTTATATGCCGGCTTCTGCCTGTTGTTAAAATATCTATAAATTATATAAGACTTTTATATCAGTTATACTTTTATATAGTTAGTACTATGGTTTTTATATATTTAGTGCTATTGAAGGCTTCGTGGCGCAGTGGCATAGCATGGAGTTGCAGCGCTGAGGGCCACACGTTTGAATCCCGTACGGAACAAGTATTTGTATGACCCACAAATAATTGTTCCGGGTCTGGGTGTTAAAATATCGTACCTCCCGTTTGGCGTGTATCATGGCGGCGAGCGTGTAGGCGGCTGCAGCGAAGTAGCGGCCCGGCTCCGCGATGACGCGCACCTCGCAGCCGGAGAAGTTCGCGTCCAAAGATGCGTTGATAACTTGCGCCACCTGCCGGGCACACAACGGCTTAAAGTGGTGGTAAAACATCTTAGCGTTATGTAGATATAGTATTTATTGAATGAACAATACATGTACTGCTGTTTTCCGTTCCGAAGTGCCAGCCAGTGCAAGCCAATTGCAGGCTGTGAAGAATTCCATCTAAGTCTTCGGAGGTACCAACGAATTTGTAGGTTTCTTGTTTCAAGTTAGTTGTATGTATCCATGGACTGCAGTAGCCACTCATAATCAGGTGAACTGTAATTTCAGTTAGTTATTTTTGTTATATTAAAAAAAATTGGTGTACAAAATTATGGCTTAAAGGTGACGATATTAAGACGCGTACGCACCTCGTGGATGCAAGAGACGGCGTGCCTGAGCAGCCGTGCAAGCGAGAGTATCGCTGTGACGTCACCGCCATCGTTGTGAAGGGCTCGGCTGTATGGCGCTGACGCGACGTGGCGTCACGTAAAGTATAAAGGCGCGGTACCTCGCGGATGCAGGAGCCGGCGTGTCCGGGGAAGCCGCCGCCGAGGTCGAGCAGGCGCATGCGGTGTCCGGCCGCCGCGCCCAGCCCGAACAGCGCGCGCGCCGGCTGGTGGCGGTGACGTGACGTGACGTACCTCGCGGATGCAGGAGCCGGCGTGTCCGGGGAAGCCGCCGCCGAGGTCGAGCAGGCGCATGCGGTGTCCGGCCGCCGCGCCCAGCCCGAACAGCGCGCGCGCCGGCTGGTGGCGGTGACGTGACGTGACGTACCTCGCGGATGCAGGAGCCGGCGTGTCCGGGGAAGCCGCCGCCGAGGTCGAGCAGGCGCATGCGGTGTCCGGCCGCCGCGCCCAGCCCGAACAGCGCGCGCGCCGGCTGGTGGCGGTGACGTGACGTGACGTACCTCGCGGATGCAGGAGCCGGCGTGTCCGGGGAAGCCGCCGCCGAGGTCGAGCAGGCGCATGCGGTGTCCGGCCGCCGCGCCCAGCCCGAACAGCGCGCGCGCCGGCTGGTGGCGGTGACGTGACGTGACGTACCTCGCGGATGCAGGAGCCGGCGTGTCCGGGGAAGCCGCCGCCGAGGTCGAGCAGGCGCATGCGGTGTCCGGCCGCCGCGCCCAGCCCGAACAGCGCGCGCGCCGGCTGGTGGCGGTGACGTGACGTGACGTACCTCGCGGATGCAGGAGCCGGCGTGTCCGGGGAAGCCGCCGCCGAGGTCGAGCAGGCGCATGCGGTGTCCGGCCGCCGCGCCCAGCCCGAACAGCGCGCGCGCCGGCTGGTGGCGGTGACGTGACGTGACGTACCTCGCGGATGCAGGAGCCGGCGTGTCCGGGGAAGCCGCCGCCGAGGTCGAGCAGGCGCATGCGGTGTCCGGCCGCCGCGCCCAGCCCGAACAGCGCGCGCGCCGGCTGGTGGCGGTGACGTGACGTGACGTACCTCGCGGATGCAGGAGCCGGCGTGTCCGGGGAAGCCGCCGCCGAGGTCGAGCAGGCGCATGCGGTGTCCGGCCGCCGCGCCCAGCCCGAACAGCGCGCGCGCCGGCTGGTGGCGGTGACGTGACGTGACGTACCTCGCGGATGCAGGAGCCGGCGTGTCCGGGGAAGCCGCCGCCGAGGTCGAGCAGGCGCATGCGGTGTCCGGCCGCCGCGCCCAGCCCGAACAGCGCGCGCGCCGGCTGGTGGCGGTGACGTGACGTGACGTACCTCGCGGATGCAGGAGCCGGCGTGTCCGGGGAAGCCGCCGCCGAGGTCGAGCAGGCGCATGCGGTGTCCGGCCGCCGCGCCCAGCCCGAACAGCGCGCGCGCCGGCTGGTGGCGGTGACGTGACGTGACGTACCTCGCGGATGCAGGAGCCGGCGTGTCCGGGGAAGCCGCCGCCGAGGTCGAGCAGGCGCATGCGGTGTCCGGCCGCCGCGCCCAGCCCGAACAGCGCGCGCGCCGGCTGGTGGCGGTGACGTGACGTGACGTACCTCGCGGATGCAGGAGCCGGCGTGTCCGGGGAAGCCGCCGCCGAGGTCGAGCAGGCGCATGCGGTGTCCGGCCGCCGCGCCCAGCCCGAACAGCGCGCGCGCCGGCTGGTGGCGGTGACGTGACGTGACGTACCTCGCGGATGCAGGAGCCGGCGTGTCCGGGGAAGCCGCCGCCGAGGTCGAGCAGGCGCATGCGGTGTCCGGCCGCCGCGCCCAGCCCGAACAGCGCGCGCGCCGGCTGGTGGCGGTGACGTGACGTGACGTACCTCGCGGATGCAGGAGCCGGCGTGTCCGGGGAAGCCGCCGCCGAGGTCGAGCAGGCGCATGCGGTGTCCGGCCGCCGCGCCCAGCCCGAACAGCGCGCGCGCCGGCTGGTGGCGGTGACGTGACGTGACGTACCTCGCGGATGCAGGAGCCGGCGTGTCCGGGGAAGCCGCCGCCGAGGTCGAGCAGGCGCATGCGGTGTCCGGCCGCCGCGCCCAGCCCGAACAGCGCGCGCGCCGGCTGGTGGCGGTGACGTGACGTGACGTACCTCGCGGATGCAGGAGCCGGCGTGTCCGGGGAAGCCGCCGCCGAGGTCGAGCAGGCGCATGCGGTGTCCGGCCGCCGCGCCCAGCCCGAACAGCGCGCGCGCCAGCTGGATGGCGCGCGCGTACACGCCCGTCTCGCGCGCGCCCGACCCCACGTGGAACGACACGCCCACCACCTGCAACACGACCGACGCGCCTTAACACACAACTAAAGCTGAATGCACATTAGTCAGCACTATACGCGCCGTACGCGCCGCATTTACTGTTGGAGTCCCACATTGGCATGTACATATTAATATACATAATAGTACACGACATAATCATTTTGTTTTATAACTGGCTTTACGGCTCTGGGTTCTAGCCCTTCTGAGCCTGAAGTTACAATGTATAATTATCCTTCATAATACACTGCTTCACAATGTTGATGCGTCACATTGTGCAACCCTTGGGAGATTTTGACGGCAACTTGAGCCAGCAAACAGCTGACAGTTGGTGATGGTATCTCAAGGCGCCTAAAGAGACAGTCACCTTATTTTGAGAATCACATCACCTTCAGAGCATTTGCTTCACCGTTTCCACTAATAGTTCGCAGACACTTAATACACAAAATCGCACCACTTTTACATATCAAAATCCACTTCAAACCATTATTTAAACAATAATACAGGAGCAGCAAACCGCCGCCGTTCAAGTTCCCGCCAAAACTCCACATAATCATTCCTAAAGTTGATAGATTACATATAATTGGTATGCTTGATATAATCCTTTTGAAATTCAAGTTAGCGGATTATGAAAATCAGACAAATATTTAATAAGTTTTTTTTTTTAACTTCAAATAGTACGAATAGTATTAAAAACATGTCAAAAACGCGTGGAAACTTTTTTAATTTAAAATAAAAGTAAAGTATAAAATATAGAGACCTGGAGGCCGTGGACGGCAGCCAGCTTGAGGAGGCGCGGCGCCTCGGTGAGCGGGTCGCAGCCGAACTTGATGCCGAGCGGGCACTGCGCGGATGTCGCGTCGCAGCGGATGCGGATCACCAGCCTGTCACAATGTCACCTTACTTCATTTGCCTTTCTTTTAGTATAGAAAAAAAAAACAACATATTATATTGCTATACCTCAAATTCAAAATATAGCACAGTTATTTCACCATGTCGAGTTAGGCAATAAGAGGCTGAATTAAATTTTATAGTACGAGATAAAATGGAATTTATTAATTTACTTATTTATTAATTTAATTTTATTATTTAAACTTACAGTAATGACGCACACAAAAATATGCAAACTGGGATGAATATATTAAAATAATAAAAGGAAATGATTAAACAAATAACCTTATAAACTTAAGACAAATCAATTCTCGCCGATAGCAAAGAAAGTCATCAAGCGGTAGCGAAGCCTCCATAGAAGACGAGAAGCCAGGCTTGCCATTTGCAAACTGCTCAATCAATAATATCAACTAATAAAATAGCTCGTAAATTGTTTCAAACTATTTCAAATTTCCCGTGCGCTCCTCTGTTCTACACAGGTAGGAAGATTGCTTTCAATTCGAAATACACTGATTTGTGTTCTCTCTGTCCCAAAGCGAACTCGCAATGGACTGTCAAAATTAATGAAAGCAAAGCAATATGAATGGACCCCGGTCGCGGCAAAACTGCGCGATACTGCTGTCATAAAAAAGAGTTGAGTTGAGCAATTAGTCGTCTCTCACACGTGTGGGCTTTTTACCGGGCTTTCGAGAAGACGATCGCTCCCTTTCTAACCTGTGGCAAAATGTTCTATAATGAAATATAACTACGATTGCTTATATAGCAATTAGTATGGAGCGATAACCTGGACTTTCGGTATGAAGTTAGTCGAGCACGGTGGCGCGCGGGCGATACGTTTGCAAGTTCACATCACATTTTAATGTTTACTCTGTGTGTTTATTTGAGCGAATAAATATTGCGAGTTGAAAAGTTTATGCTTTTTTAAAGATTTTTACTGAAAATGGAGGATAATAGTGTTCCTTGTAATGAATTGAAGTGTGTTAAAGTGCTAATCGGCGAGGAAAAGGTAAAATCTTTAAAGTTAGTTGAGAAAAAACAGCTCACATCCACGCCGAAACCAACGTCTGATCTGTGTATTTCTCAAAGGAGTAAAACCTTCGTCTTTGAGACTTATCAATTACCGCAATTGAAAAACAGTTATTAGTACAATTAAAACGTTCACCAACATTTTGCGCGGACGTAATCAAATCTTTCCTTAAGAAAGAGTGACGATTCGATTTAGAATATCAATAATTTATTTTTTTAATTTTGTACATAGTTTGTACTTTGTTCATGCTTTTCTTTTGTTCGTGTACTGTATGTAAATATCTTTTTCTTTCGCTCAAGCAAATCTAAACGGCTGTTTTCAAACCCACCGAAGGAAACCTATCTAGCAGTAGTATGCCTTCTGTGTGCTTTGTTAAAGACGTCCCCGACAGCACTGAATATGAAACTGAAGAGGGGAGATAGATCAAGATTGGTGTATTTTTAAAAAAATTGCTAAAAACAATAAAACCATATCTTGGGCTTGCCCTAGTTTGGAGCCCTAGTTTCGCCACTGTCATCAAGATTGACGCTCTATGGTTGACGGTTTGACAACCGTCAACCATAGAGCTGTAAAGGATCCAAAATATCGGGAATTGAAAATAAACTTTTTAAAATTGAAACGCAATTAAAAATTAAAATATATTAGTTTCATTTTAAGCTAAAGAATATTAAGTGCAATTTTGCCCCGTACATGGCGGTGAAGGAAAACATTGTAAGAAAACTTGTGCGTCCGAGAATTTAAAAAAGAAAATTATTTTCCGGATTTACGAATTCCGCCATTAGGAAAGCGCGTCCGAGCCTCTACAGCCCTAAACCCCTGTCTTTAGTGAGAGGTCTTGGACCAATAAAGACACTTGACAAACACCTAATGTCAAACTTAACAACATTTAATGCCATTTCGCAAAATAAAGCTTATTGTACATACTACATCTAAACGATTACTGTTAACTTTATATAACCTTCTAACGTGATAGAGCGACGCTGTAGCTATATTATGGTTGCAACACGAATGCGTCGGCTTGATAGAAGAAGGACCACGCTCTCGCAGAATACTGAATGTAGAGAACCGGAGACCCTTTTTAGCCCCCGTTGGTTATAACAACGCACCTATATTTGATTCTTAAGCGAGAATAGATGTTAGGTATCTTAGGCCACAGGGCGATTTAGTTTTTGACATGAGTCAAATCCATTGGCACATTGCAGTGTTGTCAAAATTGTGTATAACGTTTACAGCCCATGAAAAGTCCACTGCTGAACATAGGCCCTTCACTAATAGCCACATAAGAGCATATTTGCTACAGTTGCCACGCTTGGCAGGCGAGTTGGCAACCGCAGTTTTTTATATTTTTAGTTGTTATTGGGAGGACGCTGCTGCCTAACTACCTTCTGACTTGCTTACCACTATCGCCGTTTACAGATACTCACAGGACGATATTGGTAGTTAATACTCTTCCACCGCGACTGCTTCTTTTTATAGAATAAGGGTGACAAACGAGCACACGGTCCACATGATGGTAAGTGGTTGCTGTGGCCCATAGACATATACATCTATCTTCTTCGTTCCCGAATCAAAATTCAAATGCGTTGTCACCCGTGGGGACTAAGATGGAATGCCTCGCTCCAGTAAAAAGGGTCTCTGGTTCTGGTTCTCTACACTCAACACACGAAACACAGTAGCATTAAGCTGCCATTTTACGCTAGTATTTTGTGAGAGCGTGGTCCTTCCCCGGTCGAGTCGTATCGTCGAGTTGTATACGTGCTACAACTATACCACTTTATAGCTGCAGCATGGCTCTACCAGGTAAACTGCTTGTCAATTTGTAGTCGTAAGTCATATGCAAATACTTTCATACTCCCGTTGGTTTCCAGATTTGTATACAGTCGAGCATTAAATATGCTGAAATTTATTAAAAAAGTTTTAAAGTTGAAAAAGTTTATGTTACAGCCTTTATACATCTCCAGCGGTCTTCACCTTTTCTTTCAAATATTTTTAATTCTCTGACATGCCAGTTTCACGATTTTTTTCTTCATAACCGAGCACGCCGTGAATCAGCACTTCAAATTGTAACATTTTCATTAATCGGCATCGGTGTGAAATGTACGGCAAGCGCTATATGAAATAAATTTGTTGGACAATATTTTTATGGTTATTTATAAAATTTCGATAAACTTACTGGGCATGCGGCATGGCCTGCTTGATCTTCACGAGCTCGGTCTCAGAGTCGAAGGTCATCAAGTCAACTCCGACGGTCGACGCGTAGCGGATGTGGGACGCCAATTTGGCCGGGTTCGCGAATATTATGCGCCTGCGCAGAAACGTATACTTTCAGTAGGTACACATTAGGTCCTAATAAACGAGGGAGCCATAAGCTTGCAGTAAAGATTAAGGCGGATTATATTCGCTCGTCGCTTCTGATACACTAGCGACCTCTATGTAATCGAAGCGGCTAGTAACGGAACAAACAATTATTATTCAGTGTTTTTCCAAATAACGTTAAAACAAAGTCCCAGAAAATATGCAGGACCTATCTATTAAAAAGATTAAAATCTTTATTAAGTCATCACTGTTTGATAAAGAGTAATACTATCATATCGGGGTTATTTTGCAATAACCGGCCAAATTTGCAGAGAAGGTCCAGAATAAGCAATATAGGCAAATGGTGAAGAAAAATTGATTATAAAAAAATAAAAAGTAAAAAGCAGTAAAATCATATCAAAATGTGATTTTACTGCGTACGCACACACGATCGGTAGGCAAAAACGTTGTTGGCCATAAATCTCATTCAATTTGGGAAAATTTCAAATAAAAGTAGAAACCTTATTTACTCTTATTTTCAAAAACAGCCATAACGGTATATCATTATTTATATTTTTATTTGAACTTAAATATAAAATTTCGATACTCATTGAAAAATAACCCTGTATGAGTGATCGTAAAAAGGCAACAAGGTTCTAAATATTTTATTTAGAACATGTTTTGCTAAATCTATTTTCCATTTAATCACGGATTATATCTTGCTGACATAGCATGTGTTAACACAGAAGCACTATACCCTCATAATATATACCACACATTATGGCTCATCGTCGCAGACAACGCAATCATCTAGGAGACCAGAAAAAAGCCACTTTTAACTACTTTACATAAAAAGCTACTTACTCTGGCCGCACCCCAAGTCCGGTGATGAGCTCGATCTCCGCTTTAGAGGCGCAGTCGAAGCCGGTGCCCAAAGCCGCCAGCGTACTCAACAGCAGCTTGTCGTCGTTGCATTTCACCGCTGCAATAAATCGCAGTTACTACTTTACTGACTCGTCGAGCTATGTCGGTTACTTTGTTTCTATTGCGGATTTACATATAGGGTTATTTTGCAATAATCGGCCAAATTTGCAGAGAATGTTCAGAATAAGTATCGTAGGCAAATGGTGATGAAAAATTAATTAAAAAAAATCTCAAATATTCTGTCTTTTTTATCTTTTAAATTCAGATTGTATGGTAATGCATTATTTTGACTGATTTTACTGCGCACGCACACATTCATAAGGGTTGATTGGTGGACAAAAACGTTGTTGCCCATAAATCACATTCATTTTGGGATAATTTCAAATAAAAGTAGAAGCCTTATTTGCTCGTATTTTCAAAAACTGTAATAACGATATATCATTATTTATATATCTTAAGTTTAAAATATGGCTACTCTTTGTAAAATAACCCTGTATACTCATTATAAAGTCTATGACGTAGTGAAAGAACAATGGCAGAAAAATAGTTGACAAAAATTATTACGTCTAGAAATAAGTTATATATAAAATGAGTTTTATTATTTTTCTATGATTTTTCAAATAAAAATGTATTTTAATTAAAGCCACAGAAAAAAAAAACATTTTTGGGAGTATCCAATGACTTAAATCATTTTACTTTATTCAAGTGTTGCCATTTACTATATTCATATTATTTTCGTATACACTTTGTAAGACTACTAACACAAGACACAAACACAAAATATTTTTATATCAATTTATTATTAGTAATAACTATACTATCAGTAATAATAAAAATAAATGTGATATGGTTGAAAATAAGTCTCTTACAAAGAACTTCCTACAGTAATACATTATCTCAATCATAGTAGTATGTAACAATTCCATTTAATGTTATGGCAACACTAGCTAAAACAAAATGTCATTGTGGTTTTTTACTGGCTTTACGACTCTGGGTTCTAGCCCTTCTGAGAATGTCACTGTATGACACAAAGGCCCTGGAGCCATGCCAGCCATTTATAGTATGCAAATATAATAATAGAGATACAATAATCTAAAAACTCTCAATTGTGTAGGTAGGTACATTATGTTCAGATAAGCTAACATCAAACAACCCCAGGACGCATGACTTTTTCCAAGTGACATAAGACAACCTAAAAAGATTCAAATCTAAATATCTTTATTTTAACGCCTTCTCAAGACAAAATTCTTTAACAGAGTTATTAAAGGGACTGACGTTTAACATTTTAAGATATTTTTGATATATAAACGCTACTATTCCTTCTCAACTAATTTTATGTATGAAAGTCTGCCATTGTTCTTTCGAGAACATCCCTCCATGTGACTGCCGTGTACCAGTAAGTGAAGAATAGGGTGGCCTCCACTAGATAGAGTGACGACCTAGTACACACATACACGAAATCGATCGATGAAGGTGGGTTAGGCATGTTTTGTAGCATTCCTTGAGAGAGGTTTATGTTCAGCAGAGGGTTTAATGAAGGTTTTATACGTAGTAGAGCCATGCTGCAGCTATATTATGGTTGTAGCACGGCTAGGAAGGACCACGCTCTCACAGCTTAACGCTGCTGTGTTTCGTATGGTGAGTGTACAGAACCAGAGACCCTTTTTGCTGGAAACGAGGCATTCCATCTTAGTCCTCATGGGTGACAACGCATCTGCATTTTCATTCGTAATCGAAGATAGATGTAGATGTCTATGGGCTACAGCATCCACTTACCATCAGGAAGACTGTGTGCTCGTTTGTCACCCTTATCCTATAAAAAAAAGGTCTGTAGGGATCTCCATTAAGAAAATAATGTCCAACTTTAGATCTAGACGATTATTTTAAACAAAAAGTTTTGATTATGACTTTTTACTAGTAATGAGGCATTATAGAATTGTCCCCCAGCAGGGCTAGCATGGGCAGGAGATAATTTTATCTCCGGGGAAAGGAGAAAATGTTTATCCCCTCGCTTATTTTTATCCACCCTTCGAGTATGGACACACCAGTGGATAAAATATTCACAGTAGATAAAATGGGAGATGGACTTAGATTTTTTGTATGAATATAAACTTAAATCCACGTCCAATGAACTAGGATAGAATTGTCCCTTTCAAATAATAATAAATGTCAAAAAGTAATTTTTTATCTTTCATTTGGCTCCAAACTACGGACGGGGGATATATGTCTACTCGTTATGTCAAACGGGGATATATTTCTCCCCGTTGTCGTGCTTTGGCATACTCGTAGGGACAAGATAATTTTATCTCTTGTCAGTGGATATAATAGGGGGATAAAAATTTTGTCCCCAGCCCATGCTAGCCGTGCAGGGGTTTATTGGTCCCGGCTGGAATCGAAGCTGGGTTGCTCGAGTACCTACCGAGGCTCTTTAAAATACTATTAATATATACGCAACGAAGAAATAGTTGAGTCTATAATCATAGACTCAACTATTTCTTCTTTGCGTTCCACTGTGAAGTTGTCTCTTTGAAATGAATTTTATTAGCAGTGACATCAGAGCTACAGTATATATTTCGAATTTTTAAAAACTTACCGTAGAACGGCTCGACGCGAGGAAGCAATTCCTTCCATTGGTGGTACCGAGCGACCACCTCGCCCAAGTCCATCAAGTAGAAGGGATCTTCCTGCGTCCCCTCCTCTATAATCTCCCTTATAACTCCCTCCGTGGTCCACGGACCCTCCATCACACGGATGCGCTGTTCCTCTTCAACTACCTTCATTTCGCACGGGATTTTGTTTACTTTCGGTGTCCTTGAAACGATATTTGTCAACTTTTGCTTGAAACGACTTTTGCAGACTTTTGCTGGTCTTAAGATGTTGCTTCTGCTCGATGCTGGATGAATTTGAGCTTTATGATGTGATATTTAGAGTTGTCAATAGATAGGCAAGCGATCTCCCCCTGTGGCTAGGTCTCGCGACGTACCGTAGCCCCGGCGGCGCCGAGGCGCGGTGGGGCGGCTATACTGCGCGCGCGCAGGCGAACGGCTGTCCAGAGAAAGGGGAAAGGCGGTGTCAGGTGTCAGAGGCCGGTGGTGGGGGCCCACTAGCGCTAGTCCACAAGTGTCAGCTGGAACAATTATCTTGTATTTATTATAGACGTTTTCATTATACAATTAAAGGTGTTGAACGTGTAGTGGCGGTGTAAGAATACTCACTACCTCATACCGCTCCGTGGGTGTCGGAAGAGGCAACAATGAGAAAGTGAAACAGGAGATGGACAGCAGATGTTCCTGTTAACAACTCTAAATAATAAAAAAACTGCGATTGCCAACCCGCTTGCCAAGCGAGGCAACTACGGACTGTGGACTATTGACAGGCTATAATGGTATGCTAACGGTAATTAAAGATAACAAACGAGCGCATAGTACCGATGATTAGTCGTTGTTGTGATCCCTGGACAACAGCATTTTGTCCCGATTGGCGTATTGAGAATCAAAATGTAAATATTAGTATTTTTTAAGAGCATAGTCCTGCTCCGTTATAGCCGGATTAGCTACAACCGTTCGTTCAATTCGTGCTAAAACCATAATATAACTGCAGAATGGCTCTACAAAAATCTGTGTGTGTGTTTTACGAGAATACATGTACGTAACGAAACGACCTCAAAATGGCGGCGTTCCCTTCGCCGTGCGCGATGTATCACATACCTCACTCAACGTAACGAATTCCTTCGTCCTTTAGCTCTCGCCTGGTGTAATTAAATTTTGGATACAATTCGATCCCCCAATTTAGTTTACTTTAATAATTTTGCCATCCACTATAAAAGCCAATTCAAGGACGTATTCACGTGCGCAGGAATTGTATTACTCAATTTCTCCCTCTTCACCATCGGAGACGACTTATAACGCGCATTCGAACCAAACGGTTTGCTACATCTTTCGTCATGCGTACAGCAAAAGAGTGAAATAAGTTGCCAGATAAGTTGCCAGTATCTGTCTTTCCATACGATTACGATGTGGATGCCTTCAAGGTAAGAGTGAATAGGCTATGGTTAAGTGTTAAGTCATCTTAGGCTACATCACCTCTTACCATCACATGGGATTGTAGTTAAGTGTGTAAAAAGAAAAAAAGATGAAAACGTACGTGTGTTGCGTGGTGTGGCGTCAGCGGGCCCGTGCGCGCTGCCAGGGCGGGTCGACGTTGAGTGCGCGGCGCCAGCAGCGCGGCGGGCGGAGGCTCGGGGGCGCGGGTCGCCCGGCACAGCCAGACGCGCCGGACTCGGCCGGTGCTCCCTGCACAACAAAAACAACCTCATATTATACGGCACAGGTTTAAATATATCCAATCATTACAGTATATAAAAGTCCACCGTTGAACATAGACCTCCCGCATAATTTTCATAGAACGCACCGGAAAGCACAGGCACAATGTAGCCAGCCTTTCAGTGTTTTGCAGGATACATTTTGAAGGGTGTGCGTAGGAATTAAATTACTTAATTCCTCCACCTCCATTCCATCAAGTTATGTTAAATGCAAAATAACCCGAGCGGCGCCTGGCAGCAGTCTCAAAGGTACGAGACGTCGTTAATCCACCTGAAAAGCGTGACGACAAAGGCAAATACTCCCTGCAACGAGATGGCTAGTGTCCAGCAGTGAACTGTTGAAGCCGATAAAGAAGAAAAAAGAGAAATGAGTGATATTACACAGAAATAAATGAATTAAATAAGGACAAAAATTGCTTTACCTAAGATAATTAATCGTATTACTGAATTACTTTACTTGTAAATTAAATACACTTAGTCTTAATGTTTTGAAACTGGCCGAATAAACAAACTATGTAAGTTAAAGAAAAAAAAAACTATTTTTTTTTTATTTCAAAAGCAGTGAAAAATGCCACTGCAAAACTTTTGCTTCTTCGCTGCGACGTAAATGTAATTTATAACTACGAGCTAATACACAAGTACCAAGTATGATCTGTGGTATGCTCGACCATCTTTATAGATAAGATTTCGATAAACGATTGATAACCACATCTCTCACTTCCCTAAAATTATCTACTGTGGTATTACACATAGAAATGAGTAATATTGTTACATAAATTTTATCTCTGACATTGAAATACAGTGAAGTAGGTAATCCCCTCCTACATTCTACTATATTTCCATATTTAAAAAATTTGCTATATTTAATTGTATATTTGCATTTATTTGTCATTTTTTTAATAGGATAAAGGTGACAATCGAGCACCAGTTCACCTGATGGTAAGTGGTTGCTGTGGCCCATAGACATCTACATCAATCCTCGTTTGGGAATCAAAATGCAGATGCGTTGTCAGCTGTGAGGACTAAGATGAAATGCCTCTCCTCCAGTAAAAAGAGTCTCCGGTTCTCTACACTCACCATACGAAACAAAGCAGCATTAAGCTGCTATTTTTAGCTGATATTCTGTGAGAGCGTGGTCCTTCGCCGGTCGAGTCGACCCATTCGTGCTACAAATATACAATTAATATAGCTGCAGCATGGCTCTACCACATTGAGAAGGTGAATCATAAAAAATTCTCCAAAGAAGAAAAAGGAATGTGACTATTAGTTGAAAATTATAAAATAATTCCTAAAAACGTTACCTTTAATGAATAAATAAACTTAATAAACTGAAAAATTACAGGTAATATAAAAACTTTTTATCTGCTCCAAATATTTCGTTTTGTTGAATCTGTAGGGTTTAACAATGTTTACAAAAAAACTAAAAATATTTAATGCAAGTACACTAGAAATCTTGACATCGACACACGTTATATTTTAAACCATGCCCATTAGTACTACTCTTCAATTTGATCAGTTTGACATGCGGTGTATGATTAGAGGTTATATTATTTAATTCCTTAGTACAAATTACAGGTAACATAAAGGGCAGCCATGTTGAAATTCTATAGATGGGTAGTGATGCTGTTGGTTTGCATAATTTGGTGTTATCATGTAATTGGGTACTGATAGTAAGCAGGGTTTGTTACAGAGTAGTTGTTCTTTTTTTTAAATAATTTTAAGAATAATTCAGACATCAGAAGTGGGATAATTTCTTACACTATATTTAAAAAAAAAAAGGTAAAGATATTATATATCTAATGGGTTTAGTTATTTAGCGAGCTATTCATTAGGTACGGGGCTGATTGACCTAGCAGACATTATTTCTGCCTTTTCCGGTAGGATGTTTATGAGTTTTACTTCGGACTTTAGTGTTTCAAAGTATGCGAGCAACCCGGGTTCGATACCCGCCGGTACTAATGAAATTTTTAACTGCAATTTTAAGTGCTGATTTACCAGGTTCTCGGCGGTAAAGAAAAACATCGTGAGGAAACCTGCATGTTTGAAATGTAAAAAAAAAAATTTTCAAAGACATGTGAAGTTCGCCAACAGGCCAATAGGTATAGGTAATAGGTAGCGCGGCGCGGCAGGCATTTCTATGCCCTAAACCTAAACCCTCTCAGAAGTGAGAGGAGGAGGCCTGTGCCTGTAACTTTATTTTATAATGTAAATTTCAATGACACGACACTATGAAAATGAGTCATATTGACTTAGAAATAAGTATTACACATTAAAATGACTCATTACAAAACAAATATAGCTATTGTGTGAATATGACCCGAATATTGTTCAGAAGTTACACGATCACTAACAGACGATCATATCAACGATATCAACGATTAAATAAAAGATTTGAAATTTTTGAAAAAAAAAAATATTTTTCTCTACATTACTGGGAGTTCTTTAATAATGATTATATTATTATTCTCAAAATATTTTAATCAATTTCAGCACACTTTATCAAGAACAATTGTAGTATTGAGTATCGTGGAACACTCGGTTGGAACGAAGTTCCTTTCGTAGTATATTATTATTGATAAACGTATTATATTATTAATTAACAAATATAAATAATGGATTACTAGCGTCTATTAAAAGGAACCGTCATTTAAAATAATGTTTCTTTCATGGCAATATATGAAAAAGTGCGAGGGAGATGGATATTATTTCATCTCGCTCGCACTATAGAAAGGGGGTCGTGACGGAAAAATCTTACATTTTTTTCTCGCCTAGCACCCATCCGTCAAATTCGTGCCGTGCGATAAGAACTTCGTTCCAATATTTATTTCAATACATAGCTATTCTAATTGCGGCTTTTTGTGAGGTTGATGACGTAACATGGCGCCAGCACGAGAGTTGAACGAGCAAGGTCAATGTTACGTTAGTAGAACTTGCTAATAAGCTGTCCGGCTATTTTAGTGAAATACCAAAATTTTTTGCACTGAATCTTTTTACACACGCAGTTTGTAAAAGAAATTAAAATAAAACACGATAACATGCCTGAATGAAAAATATTCTTATTTAGACTACACTATAAATATATTTTATTAACTATGGCTTCTGATAATGTGATAATTTTACAATATTACTACCTTCCTTTAGTTGTAAAATGTTTTGTATTATCAAAGCTATGAACAGAACAATAAAGCATATAAGTTACTTGGTTCAAACATTGGTCACACATACAACATTTATTTCAATCACAGAAAGAAATAAATCAAAATGTACCTTTATTAGCGTAATTCTCAAAGCTTTTATTGACTTCTAAGCAACAACCTCCTGGTTGTTGCTAAACAGCAAACTTTATTAGGGAACCTCAACGCGAATAGTATCAGCTTAACTGATCCGAAAGATATTTCGTTTTAATTCACGAAATGTTTTAGTGCGCAACCTAAAACTGTCACACGTTTAGCAAATGGCGGCCAATGGCGGCAAACTGATGAATGCGGCATGCGGCGCGAGTATTTAAGCGAGTTTATTATCAAAAGATTTGAGAGACACCTTTATCACGAAAGATGGAGCTCAAGGCGCTGAACGCTGATGTAACTAGTGATGTTACGTATAACACCAGACTCGACTGCTCGAAACCGCTTCGTGTGACGTCGCGATTATAGGCAATATTTTTTCAAGACGCGCAGTAATTTAACATGATAAATAAATTAAGTGTACAATGGAATAAAAGGTCAAATAAAAAATATAGTTCATCTACATAACTGCCAAAACAATATCCCAAACATAAGTACATAAACTTTGCTCCGTTTGTTATCAAATTGTTTCAATTAATCTTTAATTGAGTTTTATTTGAGACAGTCCGTATATTTACTGATATAATATGGAATGCCTATATACAAGGCACGCGCCTGTCGTCAAACAAGATTGTTTATGCACGGTGATGAGATGATTTATTATGGCGAACTAGTAACGGAGTTATATTAAAATAACGGAATATTACTGTAAAAAATTATGATACCATGCTGATAACCACTAAGAATATTTTTCATGAGCTTTAGACGTAGGTAAATGCCATCGCCCATAATCCCAAGCGTCTACAACAATTTTTCAGTAGAGTGTCGAGGTTACAACACTTTAAGTGAAAACTAGTTTAGGATCGTTGTGATTTGAAACCAGATGAAAAAGCTGTACTAAAAAGAGACAAACATATACATTTGTAGGATTTAGCTTGCGAGAGAATTAACACTGTTTAACATTACTAATGTACTCGTTAACCAATCCTAGAGAGTTTAATGTCCTCAGTCTCGAAGACGACTGACTAGGTATCTGTGCAGTTTAGGATCATAGTGCAAGTGTGTGCACCAGCACAAGTGCACTCCATCTATAATAGAATATTCCCTCACTCTCGTAGTCCGATGGGACGGCCTTCCGGCACGACCAAAGCTAGATTAGACACTACCAACTTCTAACTTCAGGCTGCCACTTAGAATTTCTTGACAGAAAACACAGTAACTGCTTTTGGACCGTCCCTGGACTTCATGATCAGCAGTTCAACTACTAGAAGTAAGTCAAAGAATAGAGTTCAAAGTGCTTATGTTGAGTGGTTCAGGCAGTCGACGAATGGCGAATTCGATCTGACAACTTTCGAAGTTTGCATTGCGCTTTAATTTGGCTACTGTTGCCAATTATATTTTTATAGATATGTCATATGCGCACAAAACCACCGAAAAACATGTTCCGATCTCGGCCGTCTTAGCGACAGCACACACCATACATACAGATTTTAATGTTTTACCATCGATCACTAATAAAAAAACTACTCACATTTCACTACATTCTCTCTCGCTCTTCGTGTTCTTATTGCACCATTTGTGGTCTATAGTTATCCTTTTCTCTAAGCTTACGTTATCATGGCGCCATATTTGTTAGCAAAGGGCCGGAGTGGCTAATTGACCACTTTCCGACGCTTCAGTTTTGACGTGCTAGTAACGTACCAATCTACCTTTTTTTATACATAAATATCATTGACTGTCGCTTTATCATTAATCTTTACATATAATATCTTTCAATTTCCTTCTCTATGCAAGCAAAATCCCCCTGGGGTTGCAAGTTTTCATGGGCGGCAGTAGTCGTTTACCATCAAGTGAGCCGCATGCGCGCGTCAATTTCTCGTTTGCCCCCTCTTATATTAAAAAAAAAAAAACATGTTATATTGTTATTTCCCTAAACATTACGATGAGGATAAGTATCAACAATATTAAAAAAAATAGTACCTACCTTCAACCCTAATAATTAGGCGACATCCAATACAGCGCGTGCCAGACATCAAGAAATAAACACATGATAAGTTTCCAAGAAACGATAAGCCTGTTGTAAATATACGCATAAGCTATTATCCATACTTGTCTTTAGCAAATAGTAATTGTGATTCGAAATTCTGTAAACAAAATGTCACGTTTCCTTTCACACATTAAACTGCGGATATCACGGTCTGTTATGATGATATGATTAATTAAGGTTTCAAATGTACTCAGTGCCTCGAAAAGCACGTACCGAAAGCCGTTGATCCTGCGCCTCATCTCTCTCCGAAAGTGTCGGGACTATGAAAGTGAGGAAATATAGTGACTCGTGCACTACAATCCAGTCCTGCACAGATGGCTTGTCTTCACTGCGACTGGCTGTTATGACCGAATTCTGGAGGACATTGTTATTGAGGTTCTAGTACAAAAAAATCGACGATTTCATTATTCTTCTTTTTATATAAGTAGAGTGACAAACGGGCACACTGTTCACTTGAGGACCAGGATGAAAGGCTCTCGCTGTCTAAATACGCTGATATGCTGTGAGAACAGGGTGCTACTCTGGTCGAGTAGCATGACTCTACCACGTATATTCTTTATAAGAGAAAGGATGCCTTCAAGCTCTTGTGGCGGGTGAAAGGAAAAGGGGAGATCTCCCGCCCGGCACGGTGTTCTGCCCGGGGAGCGGCTAACGCTCCGAGTGGTAGTTCGGAGCTATTCTATATAATATATTGCTTTAATTTCGGAACTTTGTTAGCGCGATTTAGGCTTCGATGTGTTTCGCTCGTGGCGCAACGACAGCGCCGCCCCATCACCCCCCTGCTCAGACCGGAGGTCGATAATGCAGTCCAGATGTCGACAAATTTGCAAGTGCCAGGGAATTGCCTTGTAAGTCTACGGTGAGTCGAGAAGAAGGCAAGTAATCTGCGAGAGTGTCGTGAAGCAGAGGCGAGTAGTAAGGCTCAGAGCCGTGCCGAGCACTGTAGCGCAGAGAGTATCTTGAAGGAACAGGAAGCATTATTATTCCAGTGCTGCGATGAACCTTTATAAAGCTAGATGGCTTGCAGAATGTGAAGACTGCAGACAATATCTGCTCGGGAGCGAATGAATGGGGTACTTGAGGACGATGACGAAGGTTTTGATGATGTAGTTTCCGAAGGTCGTTGGTTGTGTGTTCATATCACGTCGGGGTCACCACTGTGGCGGGTGGAAAGAAAAGGGGAGATCTCCCGCCGGGCAAGGTGTTCAGCCCGGGGAGTGGCTAACGCTCCGAGTGGTAGTTCGGAGCTATTCTATATATATTGCTTTAATTTCGGAACTTTGTTAGCGCGATTTAGGCTTCGTTGTGTTTCGCTTGTGGCGCGACGACAGCGCCGCCACACTCTTATAAACTTCAATGTCTAACACCGGTTCCAATAATAAGACCTCAGCAACTATCTGGGTCCATATCTTTTTTTCAATTCCTTATACAGGGTTGCTCAACGTAGGGTACGCAAGTTGATCATAGGGTGTCACGGTAAGATAAATGTTTTGAAAGCAGACTGGTTCTAGCGCGCTACGCATCATTTGTATTACTGCATGTGCATAATCACCACCGCCTTTGCTTGCGGTTGGGACATTACATAGTTTCAATGGTTTAAATAGCGGAAAGGAGGCATTGCTCGCACATTATTTGCCTTATTATATCTATAAAATATATAAATAAAATTGAAGTGTTTGTCTGTAATATTGAAATATTATTTTTAAACTCGAGGAGATATTTGCATGCTATTAAGACTTACTACTTACTTATCTTCACGCACAATCCCTGACGGGGTAGCCAGAGAGAACAGATCGCCAAGTGTCACGATCCTTACATACCTCTTTCGCTTCTTTCAGATTCATTATCTTCTTCATGCATTAACTATTAAGACTTAAACAACCATTAAAAAAATCTGTTGTTTATCTGCCCTGGTTAATCTTCGCAATGATTGAACCAATTGTGATAAAACTTTATGAACAGATAGATGTCAATGCCAGGAGAGATCTAAATTTTATGCGAATAACTTGAAGATTTTGTTAGAAAAAACGAAAAATGGATAATAAATGGAGCTTCGATTATTATCTAAAATCTAAATAACATTGCTTTAATGATCCCATCAAGGCGAAACCCAGGCGGGTCGTTAGTTTTTTTTTAATAAAAACCTTATTTTGAAAAATTTCATAGGGGTATAAGGTTTGAGAAAGCCTGCCCTATAACAAATCTTGTACAACAAAATTAATATAGTACGTAATGTCAGTATGCTAGATTCAATCACAGCGTTACAGTTACGACGACGCCCCGAGTACAAAGAGGCCATTAAAGCTAGTTAAGATAAATGTAACACAAAGGGCGTAAATCGAAAGGTTACAATAATATCAATTCTAATTTACTTTGACGATCAATAATAAAATATAAGTAGGTACTTTATTAAGACGCTAATCAAGCACAGTTACTCTAATAATACAGGGAAACCTTGACATAATAAATCTGAAGGAGATTATAAAATATTCGTAATAACAAAGTAATTCGTTACAATGACGTTTGGTTGTATTATATTGTAATGAAGAACACAAAACATTAATTAATTATGACAGTTTCAATTCCTGCCGGGCTATTCACAATCGTCTCGGAAAGCGAAATCGACTCGGATTCGATAACTTCTCGCACCGAAACCAATAAACGCTATTCACATTTAACGTTCGGATAAAGGTCACTTAGATACATCCCATAACTATTGTATCGTCATTTAGTTACATGCATTTACGAATTTTGTAGATAAATGGGCTTTTGTATTTTTTTAGAGTAACGCCTATACAAAAACATGATGCAATATTTTGGTGTTAGCCATTGATATCGAATATAAAAAATATATAATTTAACTATATAATAAATAACAAAAAAACTGAGATATGTCTCGTTTCACAAAGCAGCATATATATACATATACATATATATATATATATATATATATATATATATATATATATATACATATACATATATATATATATATATATATACATATATATATATATATATATATATATATATATATTTGTGATAGAAAACTTATAAAAACACACCTTTCACAAAAATTCAGCTTTACGATTAAGTGCAAATATTGAAGTAATTATATGAAAATACGTCTTATAGATAATTGTAATTAATTTTTGTTACCTACCTTATAATTAAAAGGGTTTATTTATCTCTTCTAATCATCAATATTCGAAAAGTTTTCGCCAGCCTCAGAGCTCTCGTAAAGTTTCCGATGCAAACTGTCACAATTATCGAAAACAAACGTCAAAGAAGTACGGTCACGCCCCATAGAAAAAAACCCAGACCCGACAGAAACGAGACATATCTCAGTTTTTTTGTTATTTATTATATAGTTAAATTATATATTTTTTATATTCGATATCAATGGCTAACTCCAAAATATTGCATTATGTTTTCGTTCAGGCGTTACTCTAAAAAAATACAAAAGCCTATTTATCTACAAAATTCGTAAATGCATGTAACTAAATGACGATACAATAGTTATAGGATGTATCTAAGTGACCTTTGTCCGAACGTTAAATGTTAATAGCGTTTATTGGTTTCGGTGCGAGAAGTTATCGAATCCCAGTCGATTTCGCTTTCCGTGACGATTGTGAATAGCCCTGCTGGATTGTCTTACGATAAAATGACCGTGTCTGAATCTGTCGCGACATGAATTCTTGTTAAATGGATTAGTAGAATAAAGTATTGCAAAGTATTGCAGAGTATAATAATTATACGAGTACTATTATGTTTTGCAATGATTGAAAATTATAAAGAGGTTTTTTACAAAAGCTATTTCTAATGTAAAGGTATATTTTACATTAACTCTTACGGCGAGTTCTAGGGGATCTCGTATTATTTTGTTATATCGAGGAAATTGTCATATTGAGGTTCGTTATACTAAGGTTGTATAAGTAAGGTAAGGTTTGTGTAAGTCTCACTAGCTAGGTTTCCATGATACTATATTGAGACTAATAGAAGACTAATGGGAATTTTCTTCTCAGTAGTTCTACTCTATAAAATAGATGGAATTTTTCATCACTACCTCTACATAATACGTGGTAGAGCCATGCTGCAGCCATTAGTAGTATAGCTGTAGCACAAATGGATCGGCTCAACCGGGGAAGGACCACGCTCTCGCAGAACACAAACGTAAAATAGCAGATGAACGCTGTTGTGTTTCGTATAGTGTTTCTTTATATCTATTCTTTTACTGGAAACGAGGCATTCCATCTTAGTCCCCACGGGTGACAACGCATCTGAATTTTAATTCGCCAAAGAAGAAGGGAGATGTAGATGTCTATGGGCCACAGCAACCACATACCATCAGGTGGACTGTGTGCTCGTTTGCCACCCATATCCTATAAAAAAAAATATAGTTTATTTTTGTATAAATAATGCAATTGATGTACTTAAACATTTTGTGACCTAATTTGATGGATGTTTGTTTTTTTATGATTAGTAGGAATAGTACTAGGCGAACATAAACGTGAAAGAGTCAATGGGGTAATTCTAGTACAAATGAAATTTTAATTTAACATGTCGAACAATTAAGAGTTTTAATTTCGTAATCGTTTCATTTTAAATCAGCTCCGCGGTATCATATTATTGCTTTGTTATCAAAGTAACGTAAGTTACCAAATTGTAGCTCAATCAGATGTCAGCAAGTGCCTCAAAAATTACTTAAAAGACATTCGAAAAAAGTTTACTTAGCTTACTTATAAGGCCCAGCAGTGAAAATGGAAAACGCACTGAATAGTACATTAATTTAATTGCATGCACTCTAAGATCGAGATAATTACTAGCCAAGACTATCACTTCCAGCATTTCTTTGAATGATAGTGTTGGCCTGTGCCCTTATTATCTATCTATACTTGTATTTACTGCAGGGGGTGCAGTCGTGGCTCGAGATTAGAAATAACACTTCGCCTGCTGGGGAACTTTAAACTGTCTGTGAGGTAAGTAGTACCGATCTTTTAGGAAAAACAATTATGTCCTTCAGACTGAATTTCGTTCACGGCAGCCAGTCTCCACACAGACTAGCCAACTGCGCAGGACAGGATTATAGTGCCCGAACGATTGCGGAAGCACAGGTGCACTCTCTATTCCCTCACTCTCATATTTCGATAGGACGGTACCGGGACGACCGGAGAGATCAGGCGCAGAACCAACCTTTACGTGCTTTCCGAGGCACGTGGGTGAAACACCGCCAACTTCCTAACTCCGAACTGCAACTGAAAATGTCTTATCAGAAAAACTCATTAAATGATTTTGACCAATCAAGACCATCAGTCGCGTTTACGATCACTAGATCAACGAGGCAGTAGAGTAGGAAAAAAAAACGGTTTACGTAGTAATAGAATGGGATGTGATAGAAAAATTAAATACTTTTATTATTTTTCTTTGCCCGTTAAATTTCTTTCGTCGCCAATTTTGAAATTAAAAGATTATTTAAAAAACGAAATCAAAGTGTATTGCGGTTTGCGTGGGCGTGAGGATATCCATCGCTCAATATAGTATCGTGGGAACCATAGTTAAGGCTTTAACTAGCCTGAATGACCTTGACGAAACGGCAATCGCAGAGATTTTAGCCGACGTCAACACCGTCTAGCAACTACGTTCTGTATTACTTATAAAAGTGCAAAGATTAATAGACTGCACAGATGACAATTATATAAGTGACATACTGCCTGTTATGCTTGCGCATCACTGAGAATTATGTCATGGTTACGCATCTTCAATTAAAAACAAATATATATATATTATAGTTCTTGATGAAAATAATGTATGCGCATTACATCGCATCCCATCAAGAATTTCGAATGTAATTCTTGGTGTAAAGCTAAGACGTGATAATAACTGTAAAGAATAGAATAACAAAATAATGAAAACATTTACATTTACATACACAACATTTACAAAAATACTTGCTTTATAACCTAATAAATATTATTTGACCGTAATAAAATAAAAAAGGTAGTCTTCAGCATGAAAGTAAAAATAAATATTTTCGATTATTTTTGCAATATCTAACAGCCGGATCAGGCCGCGATTCTGATCCATCTAAAGATGCTAAATTTCAGCAAGCACTGTCAAATTCAATAGACGTGACAGAAAAACGGTTCTTGATATAGAAAGGTAAATAAATTATTTAACCTATAAAGTAAAATCACTTTATTACAAATCAAAATAGCCCAATAGCTAGTGCCCAAAGTGGCAACCTCGTACAGGTAAGCGAATTAGTATAGGTCGCAAATAATACTTACCTAGTACTATTAGGCACGAATGAATAGGTTACCGATGGGATTGTAGTTGCTTTACTACTTGCTGGGTAAAAATAGTAAAAAAAAAAATTTTCCCTGTGAAAGTTTGCATTTAGATATAATTTTTCTAACCAACCATAAAATATGATGAGAATATGTATATAAGTATAAAGGTTGCCTTACACGGGACAGTAATAATATAATATTATATCTTCCATTATCTACGCATGAAAACTTTTAAAATCTCTGAATCCCGAGGTATGTTCATATTAAGAGGCTGAATAGAGCCACATTGAAATGCATGGGGATCGTTTTGTAATTTCACGTCATTATCGAAAAAAAATGTACGTATTTCAGGTGGCGGTTTGCAAAACACGATTCCACAAAAATTTACTCAATAGAAAATAATTGCAAAGTTGCTTCTGAAAATACTTAAATTTTCAACGTCAATTTTTTCTTACGTGGTAGAGCCATGCTGCAGCTATATTAGTAGTAGGTATAGTTGTAGCACGAATGGGTCGGCTCGACCAGGGAAGGGCCACGCTTTCACGAAATAACATGTAAAATAGCAGCTTAACACTGCTGTGTTTTGTATGGTGAGAGTAGAGAACCGAAGACCCTTTTTACTGGAAAAGAGGCATTCCATCTTAGTCCTCACGGGTGACAACGCACCTTCATTTTGATTCTTTATTGAGGATTGATGTAGATGTCTATGGGTCATAGCAACCACTTACCATCAGGTGGACTGTGTGCTCGTTTGTCACCCTATCTTATAAAAAAATCGACAGTAAGTTTGGTACTAATAATAGTTAGAGATTTAATAAATAGAACGACATTAGGAAACAGCGGCAAAAGTGCCTCTGGTACTCAATTATCGTCTCAACCGGAGAATGACCAGGCTCTCACAGAATACCATGGTCAAATAGCAGCTTAATTGCTTTTTGATTCTTAATCGAGGATAGATATAGGTGTCTATGGACCACATCATCTACTATCAGGGAAAGGGAGTACCTGTTAGTCACACTTATTATATCAAAAAATTGTGCGTCATTCCTGGATTTTGAAGCATTATATTCGACGAAACTAAACGTATCGCTAATAGGATAGTCCACAAAATATTACACAATCTTCAAACGCACCTAGTATTTTGCCAAAAAAATGCATTATTAAACAGAATAACGATACATAACCTACTATAAACATAATTTAATATAACTAACATATCTTAACTAGATTCAAATCAAAAAGAAGCTGAAGATAAGTAGAGCTGCCTGTTACTATGCAGCTCTGCTGATAACTTCTCCAAAATAATAATGTATTAAAATTTTGTAAATACATGCAAAAAAAAAAAGACGAAAAGAAATGATAAATTGTTACGTTTGCCAAGCGATAAAAAGGTGATTACGATGTTTAAATTACAGTTGGTAGTGAATAATATCATTTGTAAACATAACATCGATTAACTCCTTAACATTTTTGCGATAAGAAAAATAATTAGTTTACTGTAAATAATTAACCACTAGGAATAGTATAATTAGTTTTCTGGAAATAATTAACTGTTAGAAATAGTGATCCCCGTATAGCGGCGGGAAAGAATACCCACTACCCCATATCTTCCCGTGGGTGTCGTAAGAGGCGACAGAGGGAAATTGAGACAGAAGATGGGCAGCAACATTTTTCTGATAACAGCAAATTACAATAAAAAAACTGCGATTGCCAACCCGCTCGCCAACCGTGGCAATTATGGGATTTTTTTTATAGGATAAGGGTGACAAACGAGCACACAGTCCACCTGATGATAAGTGGTTGCTGCGGCCCGTAGACATCTACATCTATCCTCTGTTACAAATCAAAATGTAGATGCGTTGTCACCCGTGAGGACTAAGATGGAATGCCTCATTTCCAGTAAAAAGGGCCTCCGGCCACCTGCACTCACCAAGCGAAACACAGAGGTAAACCTCTACTTCACGCTGGTTTTCTGTGAGGTCGTGGTACTACCCCGGTTCGAGCCGGCCCATCCGTGCGACAGCAAAAGCTGCCGCGTGGCTCTACCACTGTGTAAAATACAACCCATGATGAAAGTTACAAAAAGACGGCCTCCAGTCCCCGGCGGCCCCGCTATTCCTGGCTACGGTGGCGACCATGGTAACGGCGGGGCAGGGGGTGCTAAGAATCTCCGGTGGAGGTTCGGTTGCCACCTATGACGACTCGACCTGGCAACATACAACGCACGCACCCTGAGGACTGACGAGAAGATTGTGGAGCTAGAAGAAGAGACAGACAAGTTACGCTGGGATATTATAAGTTTATCTGAGGTCCGAAGAGAAGGTCTCGAATCCGGCTACTTGTTCTATCACCGGGAGGGCGACCATCTGTCCCAAGGAGGTATCGGATTTATCGTCCACGCATCACTCGTTAACAACGTAGTAAAGATTGTGAGTGTGACGACGAAGGTTGTACGCAACCCTCGTCGTCGCACTCACCTTATACTCAGAATCACGAAATGATATTCGTTGAAGGTCATACAGATTTACGCACCAACCTCGGCATATCCCGATGAGGTGGAGGAAATGTATGAGAATATCTCTAAAGCCAGGCACTTCACCATACGGCATTGATGCACAGACTTATTAAGACTAGGGGCCACTCGGGCAAATTATGAACTGATGGCGGGCCGCCAGAAGTATAGGTAATTAAAGACAATAAAGAATTGATAATAATGTATTAAAATTGAAAAAGAATTTATTAATTTGAAGCGTGACACTGCATAGTGCTTACAATCTTTTTTATATTTGGCTCAAATTTACTTGTAGCAACACGTAAAACTGCTTCCAAACTTTCATTTGCAAGGCGGTTTCGATTTTTTGTTTTATTATTATTTAGTATTGAAAAGGTTTGTTCACATATATAGGTAGAACCAAATAAGCGGGCACATTTCAGAGCGTTTATGCGCAACTCTTTGTACGTATTTTTATCAATGTAGCGGTAAAAGTTCAGCAAGTCTCCTTCGTTGAATTTGTTGCGTAAATCTTGGTCGTTTTGAATGTCGATAATTTCTAACTGCATTGACTCTGGCGCATTTTCAACTGAAATCGTGAAAGGATTGCTGAATATGTCTAACAGAGGTTTCACTTTTTTAAACTCCGAAAATCTGTCTTGAAAAGATTGAATCAAAATATCTAGCTTTTCTATATAACTGAAATTAATCGTAGTTTTGTTGAATTTTTCAGCCATTTTCTTATAATTCGGAAAATGATTGTAATTTCCAGAATTCAATTGCGATCTGAAAAGTGTCAGCTTGCATTGAAAGGATGATACATGATCGTAGAGCTGGGCTATCAGTTGATTTTTGCCTTGAAGCCGTGTGTTCAAGACATTCAAATGATTTGTAATATCAACTAAAAAAGCCAAATCACACAACAAATCAGGATTTTTAAGTTCCCGGACATCCCTTTGCTTTTCCGCCAGAAATATTCCAATTTCTTCTATTAAATTTAGAAATTGTTCCAGTGTCAATCCACGACTTAGCCACCTTACTTCTGTATAATACAGTAAATCTCCATATTCGCTTTCGATGTCATCAAGGAATTGTTTGAATTGCCTGTGATTGAGTCCTCGTGATTTTATGAAATTTACAGTCGAAACTACCACTTTCATGACATTTTGAAATTAATTTTTTTTAGAACAGAGGGCTTCTTGGTGTATAATGCAGTGAAACTGCATGAGATCTTCAGCGTTTATGTTTCTTTCTTGCAGATGCTTTTTCAGCAAAGTAACTAGCCCAGAATTGACACCAATCATCGAAGGAACACCGTCAGTCGCATCTCCCGATAATTTTGATAAGTCCAAATCAGTTTTTGAACACTCATCCAAAAGTACATTGAGTATATCAACTCCTCTGGTTTGACCTTTCAATGAACACATTCCTAATAACTCTTCTAAGACTTCAAAATCTTGAGTAACGCCTCGTATGAATATCAGAAGTTAAGCTGTGGAACTAATATCAGTGGATTCGTCGAGTGCTAATGAAAAAAATTCAATTTTTTTTTTTTTTTTATTGGATAAGGGTGACAAACGAGCACACAGTCCACCTGATGGTAAGTGGTTGCTGCGGCCCATAGACATCTACATCTATCCTCTGTTACAAATCAAAATGTAGATGCGTTGTCACCCGTGAGGACTAAGATGGAATGCCTCATTTCCAGTAAAAAGGGCCTCCGGCCACCTGCACTCACCAAGCGAAACGCAGAGGTAAACCTCTACTTCACGCTGGTTTTCTGTGAGGTCGTGGTACTACCCCGGTTCGAGCCGGCCCATCCGTGCGACAATAAAAGCTGCCGCGTGGCTCTACCACTGTTAAATCAATGATCTTAGTTTTTTCATTTAATTGTTCCGCAATATTACCTGACAGAGACATAATTCGTCTTTGGGTAATCATACGATTCAGTTGAATTTTCTCAAACTTTTTTGCTGCTTCTGGACACATTTTCTTAGCGGCAATTTCTATGCATTCTTTTACAAAATCCCCATCATTGAAGGGGCGACTTCGCTTTGCTATCATTCGAGAAATTTTATAACTAACTTCTGTAGCTGTTTCTGAATCTTGAATGGATTTTGTAAACATAGCTTGCTGACCAATAAGCTCCCGTTTTAAAGACAACATTTTTTGCTTTCTTAATTCGCCTGTAAACTTGGTAAAAGTAGGATGCTGCGTTTCATAGTGCCTTTTTACATTATATTCCTTTGCAATCGCAACAGAATTCTTGCAAATTAAACAAACGACTTTGTTATGCGACCATACAAAAAAGTATTTCTCAGTCCAAATTTCTTGAAACTGCCGATTTTCATCTTTAACCTTACGTTTTTTTACTAGGTCCTGGCTTGTCCATGTTGCGTTCTAATCCTGGCTAGGATTAACACAGCACCTAAAAACAATTACAGTACCTACTTAAATTACCCATCCTTTTTTAAATTACCAAAAATAATTGATTAAATAGGTAGGGAAACACTTATTAATAACAGAGTTTTACTTACGATTTCACAACACAATTATACACGGCACTTGACGGGAAATCTACGTTGAATGTGGATCAAAATATATGACACCGGCTAGTCGAGTTAAATTCTACACTAGAACTATTGACACTTCACTCAAATTAAAACTAAACTGTCGGTCGCTGCGATTAGCGTGGCTTTTATACCGCGCGTATAGAGTCGAAAACTGGCTGGAGAAATCACGAAACCGACTCTGGAAGCTTCGTGTATCTACCTACGCGAGCAATCGGGAATTCGGGACTATTGCTATCTCGCTTGCTCTAACAATATAACCCGTGGATAAGCCGCCACCGCGCTGCCGTCGTCGCCGCGCCGCCGGCCGCGGCGGTTCCTCAAGAAAACGAATTTAACCGAGATCAGTACGAACATTACCAACCGCTGTTACCGACGCATGCACGGCGCACCGATAAGCGCACTTAAGAGCGCGCGCGCGAGATTCAAATTACTTTTCGAACATATTATTTTTGGTTTTATTCTGGAATATAATTCAATATTTTTCGAATGTACGAGAGTATTATTTTTGCTGTCGGCGGGCCACCAGTATTCGACCGCGCGCGCGAGCCGCGGTCTGTGCATCTACGCCATACGGTGTTAATGGGAGACTTCAACGCGAAATTAGGTACAAGAGAAAACGGCGAGCTGAGGGTAAAGAAATTTGGAATAGGGCAACGGAAGGAACCCAAGGGGACAGCAGCTGGGCGACTTCATGGAGAAAGATGGACTTTTTATGATGAACACTTTATTCCAGAAGCGGCCCCACAGGAAGTGGATCTGGTCGAGCCCCGACGGTTCGACAAAAAACGAGATTGACTTCATTATGACGACAGTTACCGTCTAAGTGAGGTGATGTCTCAGTGATCGCGAGGGTGAAAACTGGTAGCGATCACCGAATGATTAGAGGCACTATGAATCTAAATCTTGGAGAGGTTTCGTCTGATGAAGTCAACGCTTCGTCCCCCATGTGCTTTAATCCAAAGTCCCGAAAACTTTCAGCTCGAGTTACAAAACCTGTTACTAGACGGCAACTGTTCAGTGATGTCTCAGTGATCGCGAGGGTGAAAACTGTTAGCGATCACCGAATGGTTAGAGCAATGGCAATGAACCTGTCACGACAGTCACTGATGTGATAACTGACAATCGTTGGAGTTGACATATCATTGAGTGAAAACAGACCGCGCTTAGGCAAACATACCTAATGTGGGACGCCCCCTGACTTGATACAGTGACGATCTACACAAGATGCTGTTAACAACCGAATGCGTGAACGTGAAACCAAAGACTGGGCTAAGTGGCGCCTTGGATGAGTCCTATGTCCAGCAGTGGACGGCCGCTGGCTCATTATAAATTAATGAGAATCTTTGAATAAATAGGAAGATACTACAAGGTTAAATCTACCCATTCGATAAAAATAAGATTAGATATGTAGTAGTACGCTGAGACAGAGAGACAATCACAACATAATCCATAAAAGTTAAAGTTACAGCTTACAGACTATATACCCCTATCGAATCTGATTGAAACGCCTTTGATTTTCTCAAAATATATTTAGATATCCAAACATCCAAAAAACCGGGCCGCACATATTGTGCGCTTATTGATCGAACATTTTGTACAGAATCCGTTACAATTTTTGAATTTTAGTTGCCCCTCCACGCGATGGCAGCATTTCGCTATCTCGCGACTAATTTACTTATGTAACATAATATACATACACACACGTGTAAACAAAGTAATAATTTTACTTATGTAAGTGAAATTATTACAAAATAATAAATGTACCTACATTGCCGACCAAAAGTTTCAGACCACACTTAAACAACATAATTATCTATAAATTGTAACGAAATCCCATAAGTTAAATAACACAAATGTACACCTGCATATTCTATTGTTAATATCGAATATCTAAAGAAGTCATTATTTTATTTACTTTCAAGTTATTGAATAATGAATCCAAGTTTGAGCTATTCGGTTCGAAACGAAGAATTTACGTTCGACGCAGTGACCAAGAAAATATTAAAGTTAAAAAGTTATATATGTATAAGTTACATGCGCGTGACTTATACAGGGTTATTTTGCAATAAGTTATTCGTAAGGGTCGCTCGGTAAGATCATCCCTTCTATTTGCAGTTACACTGTTAAGTATCTACATCCGCTCGCCCGGCCGACAGCTGACAGTGTTGACCGTGACCTCATTACGTACGCTTCGTTTCCAATGACGTAGCGAAAATACTCGAACCGCGGGTACTATGAAACTATGAAATGGTGCGATATCACCACCAGGTGATATGATCAATATTTTAAGCAATCAAAGTTTACGTGGTGTACTTAAGTGAGTCTTTACCTTAACGTGTCGTAATTAAACTACCAGTCGAAGAACAATTAACAGATAATCAAACTATTCAAGTGCAGTTAGCGATAACTTAAATAGTGATTATGAAGATAGGTAGATTGCGTACGGAGTACTATGGTCTGCAAACTCACCGGAACTTTCCCCGTTAGTATTTTATCTGTGTATAGTCGTGTTTCCGTCAAAGAGGCCCATAGTTATGAAGACCGCCACAGTAAAATTATTGCTACATTCACGGAAGTTAAGTGCTCAAGAACAGGTAATAAGTATAAAAATATTTTAAGAAAACGTGCTGGTCTATACATAAAGAGTGTTTTGGTACGGTCCGTTCGGCAATCAGTTCGGTTCTTCTCACCTCGCCAGTCGATCCGATCGTGCGATGCAGTCATTCCGCTCGTTTTGGCTCCGATCCGCTACTTTGAATTTACGTTGTGAATTCGGAATGAGGTTATTTAATATGTGGTGTGTGAATGAAACAGATTCCATTTTGAGGTACCAATATTAAATATTGGGACTTGCGTTATTTAGTTGTAAATATTTTATTCATTTTTTTAAATACGCCATAATAAGGAAAGTCTTCGGTTACGTCGTTGATAAGCAAAAATATATTTTTTCATTTTATTTATTATGACAATCCTGAGCCCATTAAAAGTTTAAAAGGAAAATTGGAATCATAATTCGCCTCATGTAGTTATTATCTTAAGCATTACTAGAAAAGCGTGTCACTTAGAAAGTAAACAGTAAGCAAAAGCTTGAAAAACGAAAACATGAATTGAATCACACACACAGGAGCGCGCGTAAGATTAGTTGTTGCCCATAAATCACATTCAATTTGGGATAATTTCAAATAAATGTAGAAGCGTTATTTACTCGTATTTTCAAAAATTTTTATATCGGTTTATAATAAATGATTTATTTGAACTTCAATATAAAACTTAGCTGCTCTTTGAAAAATAACTTTTTGTACATGATGAAATAGTTTTTGAAAATGCTGATGTGTGCAATAACTTGTATTACATGCGTCACGGTGGAGTTCTTGATACCACTAGCCAAGAAGTAAAAATATTGTACGGCAAGCATCTAATAATGGGTATGCTTGTTCCCAGATCAACATTCTTTCGATGCGTTAATAAAAAAAGGATGAAGTTATAGGTCGAAGCCCAGTTTCGGAGACGAATGTAGAAAACCTGCTGGTTGAGTACATATTAACCATAAAGAATAGATTGAATGTGCTGACCAGAATGGATTTGAGGCATATTATAACTAGCTTCTTCTTACGTGGCAGAGCCATGCTGTAGCTATATTAGTAGTATAGTTGTAGCACGAATGGGTCGGCTCGATTGGGGAAGGTCCACGCTCTTACAGAATACTAGCGTAAAATAGCAGCTTAACACTGCTGTGTTTCGTAAGTTCAGTATAGAGAACCGGAGACCCTTTTTACTGGAAATGAGGTGTTCTTATTTACCATCAGGTGGACTGTGTGCTCGTTTGTCACCATTATCCTATAAAAAAAACTATAATTAAGAACGGGTTTGCTGGGAAATACCGGTTAAATCGATTTTAAAAACGAAATTAGCATATTTTGTCCATAAGACTGAAACTTCCCAAGCAAGATTTAACAGATTCACTAGAGAAAGCATGAATGAATTTTACGACAAAAAATCCAGACTGATAAGCCTTTCCCTGCTGCGCACAGTCCAGACTAAAATACCAAAATATATAGCTTGAAAAAGAAAAAAAAACAAATCGGAGCAATGAAATCAGCCAAAGGGGGGTCCCTAATTACCATTGTGATCTGTATGAGGCCTGCAGGAGTATTCGTCCCTCCAATGATAATTTTTCAGCGTAAAAATATGTCTCATACTTTGACCTCCAAGGAGGTCCTTTTATTAAAGTATGAGCCATAGAGGAGAGCTTGATGAAACTGATTCAGGGTCGTTCGCTAGTAGGACAGAAAGTCACTCCCTTCTTACTTCCTTTCGTATTTCTCTCGTGCCCACATTTAAAAAGGGAACTAGCAATAGAGGCCGTAAGGCAGCAAATCAGCAATAATTTTAAGTTCCCCTTACAAGAAGGAACTTGAACTGCACCGTTAAAAAGTCTGACAAAGAGAACAGGCACAGAAAACTCTATGGAAAAAGGCAAGAATAAAATAACAAAAAAGACAAGGAGAAATATGATAGAAAGTGAAAGGTCAGGTTCGAATCCTGCTGCTGTTTGTGTATATAACACATACTCGTCCGATGAAGTAGCAACGGGAAATGAGGCTGCAGTTTTTACTGAGGATGATGCTCAGTGTTTTTTTCTGTAACGGAAAATATAGCGAGAATAAAGGATGTGAAGGATGGGTACAGTGCGTAATGTGCGAATTGTGGGTTCAGGGTGCTTGTGGTGATAATAAATCCGATGTGTATTTTAATTATTGTGACTGATTAGAAACTAATAATTATTGTAAGCTATTTTGATAAAAAAAAATATTAACATTACAGATTACATAAGATTATATACCCATATGAAGACTGTAGAGCGATAAGAGATTTATTAGTTTCTAAGAAAAAGTGTAAGCAATTGTCAAAGAAAAAAAGACGAATATAATTTTCAATACTAATAGGCGAATATAATGGACTTTTAGTTTGATAGAAATTTTGAGAAAGTTTCTAACTAAGTAAACTAAGTATTCACTCCGTATGGTAAATAATCCGGTTTTACTCAGTGAAACGGGACGTTGGGTAAGCGTGTTTTAAATCTCCCTTAATTGTTCGTTTATACTAAAACTACTATATAATTTCATGTAATGTAATTTTGGGTCAAATCACAAAATGTGTAATTGTATTACGGACAAAAAAGGTAAAAGAATATTACTTTGAAATAGATTAATAAGTTCGTGTTGATTTTTAAATACTTACATATTCAAATTAGATGATTTCGTAACTATCCGGTGTTACCTCAATTTCCCTTATTATGGAAGTATGTGCATATTCATGGATTTAATTTTCCTTTACACGACAGGAGATAACATTATGTATGAGGCCATTACTGTTGTAATTGCGATAAGCGACACGTGCTTATTCTCGATCGAGGTTGCGACCCGCTGTCTGTTATCGCACTAGTTTAATTCATCCACTAGGTCTTAGTTTGAGCTTCGCTTGTAGTTTATTAAAGGTTATTTTGATTTTGCGGTCAGCGTCTGTACTTGCTACGCCTTAACTGAATTTAATGAACATGTCCTATAGCGGTATGGGCGGAACTAAACTGTCGTGAATTCGAATCCCCCATTCGGTTACAACCGTAAGAAATTATAAAAACCTAGCATGATCATTTTTAAATTAGTAAGAGTGGTTAACGGGAATATTACTTAATATATTCCCGTAATATAAAGTATTTACGTTGCCAATATTCTTTAAAAAAATATAAGCAATAGGCATCGTATCTGACTCCGAATCAAAGTTAACATATGACTCTTAAACAACAAATTAAAATTCAGAAAGAAACTGGCCTATCGTTACTTTTTTCAAGTTCTTATACAACAAGAATCAATTCCTAGTAAAAAAAAACTTGTTTTTGTATTACGAGGTATAGCCATGCTTTACCCATAATCTATACAAAAAAACTGTATGTGGGTACGGCATTTTAGAATTTCCGCCTTCGAGCTTCAGGCAATCGTCAGGGCTTCGCCTATCAAATTTTAACATGGGATGTATTAAGAAATATTTAAAATTTATTCAAACATTACTACAAACGTGATATACTTGGAATTTGGATATGCATAATAAATGTACATGCAACAATTTCAATAATAAATCTATTATACGTGAGTAATGTAACGACAAAATATTTCCGAACGAATTGTTACGAAATTCGACAACTCTATGAAATAACATCTAAAATATTTTTTTAACTACTAAACTTTTACTAAACAGCTAATAAGTTAAATATCTAAAGCATTCGTCTGCAGAGAATCCCATTAAAGTATAATTACCGCGACTTTCTTTGCTGCAATTTATTGCCAATCTATACAAATAAATAAAATGGAAGTGTCTGTTTGTAATGTGAAAATTACAGTTTTTTACTAAATGCATATGAAAGAAAATACGGTACTTTATAAGTAAAATACAATTATTAAATTTTTTGTCTGTCTGTCTGTTTGTTCCAGCTAATCTCCTAAACGGCTGGACCGATTTTGACAGGACTTTCACTGACAGATAACTGATTTCATAAGGAGTAACTTAGGCTACTTTTATTTTAGAAAAAGAATTAGGGTTCCGCGCAAAAACATAAAAACCCCAAACACTGGAACGGAACACGGAGAAAACTCCGGTATCGCGGAGGCAGTTTATATGCATAAATTGCACAAAGACAAACACCGAGGTCCGGAACAATTATTTGCAGGCCATACAAATAATTGTTTCCTTCGGAATTCGAACCGACTGATCTCAACGCCGCAACTCAATGCTAAGCCATTGCACCATGGAGCCGTCGATATAAATAAATGTTATGTTGTAAGGCATTAAAGTCTTACAATTAGGTGCACATTCCTTATATCCATAACATGTCATTTAGCTTTAGTGTTTTATATTAACGATAGCATTGGTTGAATATTCATATACGTTGAAAAGTTTGAATAGATTGGGGAGTGGAAGACAAGAATAGCCTCTTCTGCGTCTTGCAATTATTGCAAGAGCCATATTATTTTCGCTTGAATATAGACTAAGCTTTAATTTCAACTGTGGTCCATCTGATGATAGGTGGATGCTGTGGCCCATAGAAATCTACATTTATCCGCAATTAATAATCAAAATACAGATGCGTTCTCACCCTTGAGGACTAACAGTTCTTGCAACTATGAAATAGATCTAACAATCGCTGACATGCTGAACTCATTACGAACTTACCATCTAATCAGGTCATTATGCCCAAAGTTACGCTATTCACGATACATAAACCGCGGTTGGGTCAACAATCTAAACAATCTGTCACGCAATAGAACATTTGCGTTGTAATAAAGTGTTTGTTTATAATAACTTTTAGGCTACTAATATTTCTCTTTAAGCAATCAGTGATATCATAAACTACATTATTTGTTGTTTAAACTCAAATGGAAATGCCACTACTACAAATTAATATTAGTTTCATCATAAACATATATAAAATTCCTGGAAACATCCACGCTCATAATCTTCCATTTATGAGTTTTGCACAAACAATTTGCGTTTGTATATTTATGTTTGCGCATGATTAGTCGAGACTGCGATGGTTAATTACTCTGCAACTGTAAATACGGCAATAATTCCACATTTTAAGATTAATTTATATATTCCAAGGTTGTCATGCTGGAAGAGAGGGAAGAAAAGTGGATTTTGCACTTATTCTTCAGAATTTTTGAGTCATCTCTACATCTGCTTTATCATTTCGGTAAAGTCCACAACGGGACATGAGCCTCTTCCGTCTTATGGAGGATTTGAATTAGCCCTTACAATATTGCGCCAGCAGTAGTACATTTTTTTCTTCCCAATCAACGAACTAACACAAAAAATTGGCTCCGGTGTTAAATTAAAATTTTCATGTATTGTATACGTATTAATTGAAATTTTAAAAAGCAACGAGTTAATAGGTTCTATTCTATAAAATATTGTTATTGAATAAGTAATCTAATACCATGCACAATTTCAACGCCGATTCTATACATTATATCAAAACAGGTCATGTCGCGATACACGCAGACTAACGTAATTTTGAAAATGGCGCTAAATTATTTATAGCAAGCGTGTTAGTGAGTCTGGAGCTGAATACATTTGCACGAGTAATGATGTGATTATTAAATTTAAATCTCAGTTATAAAATTTATAGAACTGATTTATTAAATGAAGTGAAGCAGTGAGAGTTACTCCAATTCAAAAACTTCAGAGATCCTACAGACTGTTAATCTCTACTTTTTTTCTAAACTTTATTTAATTTAGAAAAAAAGTAGATTTTTTTTAAACTTTACCTCCACACTATGACTTATTTCCTGAATCGTGGGGGCAGTTTACATACATAAATTTCACAAGGACAAACATCCAGACCCAGAACAATTATTTTGTAAGCCAAACAAATACTTATATATTTATAATATCCACTACCCCATATCATCCCGTTGGTTTCATGAGGCGGCAGAGGATTTGTATCCCTATCCCAGTTATATCCCAGTAGATGTGCAGCGTCTTCTTAAAAACTACCAAAAATAAAAAAACCGGCCAAGTGCGAGTCGGACTCGCGCACCGAGGGTTCCGAACAAATCCGTAGGTATATAAGTTTAAAGTTATTAAATATATTTTTATTATATGATGTAACTAAAAATTTATGCTTTTCGCAATTTTCCCTTTGTCTGTGCTATAATACGTTGCTTCGTACCAAATTTTAAGATTCTGAGTTCACGGGAAGTACCCTGTAGGTATTGATTCCCTTACGAATGTCGAAAATTTGCGGCATAAACGGCTGTATCTTTTGATTGCGTGGGCTTAGAAGCTTAATTTTTTCACAGCTCCAAGGGACAGTAGACTTGAGTATTTGAAAAAATTTCAGCTTTATATCTCCACGCGTTCCTGAGAAAAAAGGTCTTGACAGACATACATACGGACAATAAAGTGATCCTATAAGGGTTACGTTTTTTCTTTTTAAGGTACGGAACCCTAAAAACCGTGGTTGCCACGCCGCTTGCCATAACGCTAACCCCATGACGCAATCTATGGGTGAGGCCTATTATTAGCAGTGGACTTCTATTTAAATATAGAATGAATAAATGATATAAAATAATATATAATATATATATATATATATATGTATATATATATATACATATAATATATACGACTAATAAAATAAAATTTCGTTTTTAAATCTACTACCGTTATCTTTATTGAGGAAGGAGCCAACTACCATACGACTCACCAAGACCAGAGGAAATGCAGGTGTTTTGCCAGCCTATTAAAACAAGTAAGCTCGTTTCTTGAAGAAATAGGTACCTAATGAATAATTTTCGAAATAATGGATATGAAATGGCGAAACATTTTTTAATGTAAATAATTTTTGCATTCCCTTTACCCGATATCACCCGTAAGAGGAGACAGAGGGAAATCAAACAAGAGATGCACAACAAGATCTTTCTGATAAAAGTTCAAAATAATAATAAACACTTGTTGCCAATCCGCCTGCCAAGCGTGACTACTGTGGCAAATATCACATAAGGCAATCTAACCTGTGAACTTTTTATTGGCTGTAAAGAAAAATTAAAACTCATAAGAGTATGGTTATTTTTATAATCTATGCGCTGTTAATTATTCCTCCATACTAACAGCTCCGAAACAAAAATTGCGTCCGGCGTCCCATATTTTAATATTGCTTGTATTCTAATTATGATTACAAAAAATGAGTTTATATTGTGTTCTTGTAATACAAATGTTAAACAGGCAATGATACTATTTGAACTTTGATTTTATATATCAGAATAGGTCATGCCACAGAATATAAAATATCATCACGCGACTGGCCAGTGTAATTTTGAAAATGGCGCCAAACGATAACAAAGGTCAAAGTTTTGTTTAGGTTAGAACATTTACGTAAGGTTACTAATTATTTAAATTTTGCGGATAGTAAATGATGGCATATTTAATTGTATATATTATACAGATAACATAAAGTGCTTGCATTTGCCATTAAAACTATACCTACTTTTTAAAGGGAACCTGGCTTAAGGTTTGGGGTTTGCGTCCTAATCTTATTTTTTATGAAAGTATGGGTATATAACCAAACACACAGAGTAACTGATAGTAAGATGATGTTGTGGCCTATTAACACCTGCATATATTTTTAATTAAAAATCAAAATGCAGACGCTTTGTCACCCCGGATACGATTACCATGACCTGATTTTAAGAGTCTAGACCATACTGCTAGATTTCAATACACCAGGAAAAAAGTTGTCGATTGAGTCTACTTAAATTATACATATAAATAAAATTGAAGTGTCTAATACAGATAGTATATTACAGATATATATTAACCCTTTCGCTGTCCCATGCAGTACATATAGGTCATTGCTATTGGCTTACAATTGTGTCTGAAAACCGGACAATGAGTGTTAAAATAACTGCAATTTATTGAGCTGAAGAGGTTATTTGCATGCCATTAGACATGAGTAATCATTTTTTAAATTTTTGTCTGTTTATCTGTCTGTCAGTCTGTACGGTAGCCTTCAAAACGTGTCTCCGGTATTCGCCACTTCTCAAACTAGCAGTATTTTTCTGTTATTATGCAGCTTGTACAAAACAGCTGCATGTATAATGCAGCTGTTTTGTACAAGTTTGGTCCTTCCAGGTGGAGCTGAACTATTATAAAATGTTTCTTAATTAGTATTGCCAGCGGGAATTGAACAACCTGAGTTCGATTCCGGCTGGCAATACCGATATTGTGGATTACAATATTAAGTGCTGATTTGCCAAAAGCCCAACGGTGAACAAAAATGTAGAGAGGCTACTTTACTACCTCGACAATCTCCAATCAGGCCTTACACAGGTGTTGTAGGTTGCAGAATTATCGAATTATCAAAATTAGCTTCATGATACAGGACAAATTTCTTGCGCTTATTATTTCAAGAAAAAAAGTTTTTACAACTACAGAAATGAGTGTTTATATAACCAGAAATACTCACGAATTGGATAAGTGCTATTCTATAATCGAATCTATGTTGATTGATAACTCTAAGCAGAATAAATTAATACAAATTCTAAACAGTTAGCGAATTTGCTGACTGAGTGACCGACACTTTTAAAAATTAAATAGTGAATTAAAGTTAAAATTCGGATACTCCAGTTTACACGAGCACAAGCAGTTTTATACTTGTTACTTATTAATCATAAAAAGCGAAAAACATTTAAAGACTACGGTAATTTAATTTTGAATGTTTCATATTAACCAACGGCATTGACAACCTCATAAACATTGAACAAAAGAATTGTTGTTTTATCAGCAAAAGCAAAGCGAGAAATGAAGCTCTTGAGAATGCCCTAGAAATTGATGTTTCTAGTATTGTCAATGATTGTAATGCATAATGACATATTGAAGAGCCATGGTGTTAAGGGGATCAGCTATTCTAGTTTGATCCTGGTCACTGCCAATAAAGAATTTAATTAAATTTAATAAATATATATCATATATAATCTGATCATATATTGTTAGATATTATATTATGACAATACCAATATTGATTTTAGAATCATTCAGTCACTAAACAAGAATTATTAAAAATGGCAGCTACTTGTTACAGTCTTCACAACAAATTTACTTTCATAGACCACAAATTCACTTTCATAGACAACTCCAAGATATATATTTTAAAAGAATTGGTCCAAAAACAAGAGTTTTCAAAATGGCAATTCATCCACATATGAACAAAGGTGGGTACTCACAACACAGTCTTTCAGGTTAAAAGTATTATTCAAGCGGCCTTGGCAATAGATGCCTGAAAGGTAAAGGAATTCTCCATCAGAATACTGACCGAAAGATGGCAGTACTACGCTGAGTTGCAATGTGAACAACTTGGTGCTAATATATGATTACCATCAACAACTAAATGACGTATATAAATACAACAATGTAACTCTACAATGCATCAAGGGACACAGTGGATCCAGGGGCAACGACGCAGCAGATGAATTGGCCAGGGAAAGATCAGATCTGGTGATCAGGGCCGGAACCGATCATACTAATTCTTTTTAATAACATTTGGTCACTGGTATGTAAGCACTTCACTAATCAATATCAATCAACATGCTCAGCTTTAGAAAAATCTAGAAGACTTGTAGGCAAGCTAGGGAAGCCCTGCCAGTAATTTGCAGTATGCTAATGTGTGGCAATTGGCCAGTATTTCTTTTCCAAATTTATTTGCCCACAATACTATCTAAATATTATTTGATCTAAGATATATAATCATACACTTATAAAATTTGCGACGATTTTGCATACATTTTTTAATCATAAATCTAAGAGGGAACATGAAAAATAATTTTTTCTAATATTATAATGAAGATGTGACATTACGTTTACTACTGTAAATTGATAACATGGGAAAACTAAAAGGATTTATTATATTAAAATAAATCTATAAAGAGGCATACAATGGACCACCGGTAATCCGACAAACATTTTGCAGGGCAGTGTCGGACTATCGAATTTGTCGGATTATAGAGTACTGCCTAGTCCGGAATTTTTTATAAAAGAGTACCTTATAATCCGACAAATTCCAGATCCAATGATAAGATTCTAATGTTATATATGTACTCTGAAGTACAAATTATAGTTCATTATGTATGTCAAATTTAGTAAATTATACAACACAATAGGGAGCTTACATTTTATTATAAAATTAACGTCATTAATGCTATAGAACTTACAAAAATATGCAATAATGTTACATTAGGAAATAATTGTGTACAAACAAATGTACATACTAAAATAATCAAAAATTATGAATCAATTAATTTAAGAAGCATAAAAATATTCATCCATTTTTTGTTGTCAAAAAATATCTAATAATAAACAATAGACCATGTCGGATTACAGGGGGCGCCGGATTAGACAGAGGCTGGATTACCGGGGGTCCACTGTATATTATTTATATTTAAGACTCCTGTGCCTCTAGAGTCTGTCTGGGCTATTAACAGTTACCAGCCTTTTGCCTACTGCCCCAAGCAACAGTGAGTGCAGAGTTCCAGAGAGAGTGATTATAATTACAACCTGTGAGATATTCCATTTTAATCCATAGAAGTGATAATGTAAAGCAATCATTTTTTGAAGTTAGTGGCAGGTGTCCGTGGGGTGCAATAAACACTTACCAACAGCTAAACTGTAAGTTAATTTGAAATATTAATTAAAAAAATAATATATGAATAAAAATTATATAATATGCTCTGGAGTACATTATATAATAATGACAATATGATAAAAAGTTTTTTTTCCAATGAGTTAATATGAGAACAGAGTTAAGTAATGGTCTATAGCTCCTGGCTTTGATACATTTCAATTTATATATAAAATCTCATATTATCTTAATTTTTATTTTACAAAATTCAACCTTTCTGATATTGTATGTATTTTAGTAAACCAATAAGATAAAAAATACAAAATGTATGGCTCTTGTACAAATTCTTAACCTAATCATTTTGAATTTTCTCCAACAGCAATTCTAACCTACCAGTCATCACTGGTTGGCCTTTCTTTGTCTTTTTGCTCAATTTCTTAAACCTCTCTTGTTTCTTCTTCTTATACTCTTCGATCTTCTGTGCCTTTTCCAGTCTAGATTTTTCTAATTCTCGTTGCTTCTCCACTTTTTCTTGCTTGATCTTTTCATAATGTTCTTTTGCCTTCTGGAAGGGATCTTTCTTAGTTTTATGTGCTTCCTTAATTAAATCAGGATGTCTTACAAACTTACCAATGTTTGGGTCATTGGAATCAACATTATCTTCATCAAAAGATTTTGGTTTGTATGATCCAAGCAAAGGGTCATTTTTAATGCTTTTATGATAATCATAAAGCAGTTTCTTCTTTCTTTTTTCTTCCCATTGTTCCAGCTTGTATTTCTTGCTATATTTTTTCAAACGATATGCCTTTTTATCAAATGTTTTCTTGCCCTCATCTTCTTTTTTGTTTTTGAATGTTGTATGGTTCTTTTTATCAAAATCACCATCTCTATTATTTTTACTATTTGGTTTTTCATTTGTTATTTTACTGTTTCTATGGAGATTTTTATTTTGGAGAAAAAAAGAATCTCGTTTCTTCTCCATGTTTTTAATGTTTTGGGCTTCAGACCTATAACGAAATGAAAAAGCGTGTTTGAAAACAAAATTCATAACTACATGCAAGAAAATAAAAATACAAAAGAAAATTATTGCAATTAAACATTAACTCGTCTTTAACTTATAATAAAGCAAAAAATAACATCTTTACTGAAAAAGAAAACCTATATTCACGCTTTTTCATTTCTAAGTATACTTAAAATATTTATTTCAGTTGTTAATGATAGTTTAGTTTTTATTTTTTTCTATATTTTAAGTGAAGAATGATTCGATTGAACATATGTATGTATGTCATTATATATGGTTTCTCAGAAAAAACTCTCAGTTTAGATGAAATTTTATATTTTGGTTATTCTTTTACTTTCCAAATTTATCTAGATTGAGTTATATTGTTTTTTAATTGCTGAGCAAAGCTTAGTCACCCAGATACTTAATAAAACAATAATAATCTCTACATAGTATAAAACAAAATCGCTTTCCACCATCTGTATGCTTAGATCTTTTAAACTACGTAACGCATTTTGATGTGATTTTCATTAATAGACAGAATGATTCAAGAGGAAGGTTTATACATATAATACAAGCATATTATATATTACACAATTTTTCTGACTGTGTGTATGTGTATGTGACTGAAATCCTAAATTGCTTGACCAATTTTGATAAAATTTTGTGTGATTAAGTTAATTAGAGAATGGTTTAAATTCACAATTGGACCCAGTAGTTGTCGAAATCCAGAAATCAACCTTGGGAAGCAGGAGCAGATTGTTAGTAATGTAATGTATGTAATAATGATAAATGAATATTATTATAACAGATAATAAGAACATTAATGTGTATCTCTTATATACATACATGAAAGACAAATTAATATCAATATGTTAAAATATATAAGCGGTAGTTCAACATATCAGATTATTATAAATTCGATGCCTACTAAAAAAAAATTGACAGTTATTGAATTGTTAATTCTGATCACAATTTATTTAGATCTATTGTTTAAAAAGAAAATTACAAAAATCAGTTCACTAACTTTGATAAGATTTTATATATTACATACATATATATACATAACTTATACATTGTTATTATATGTTATACCTACAATTATCAAGAATCATACATTATCCGCAGTAGAACTAGAGTGACCGACATAGCCCAACGGATTAGTAAGCTGAAGTGGCAATGGGCCGGCCATATAGCTCGAAGAACCGACAACCGATGGGGAAGAAAGGTTCTCGAGTGGCAGCCTCGTACCGGCAGGCGAAGTGTAGGGCGTCCCCCCACTAGATGGAGTGACGACCTGGTAAGATATGCAGGAAGTCGATGGATGCAGGTGGCTCAGGACCGTGCTTTGTGGCATTCTTTGGGGGAGGCCTATGTTCAGCAGTGGACTTGTGAAGGGCTGTAATGAATGAATGAATACATTAAGTAGGTACTAAGAAGCAAGCAGAGCTCAAAAACAATTATGCAACCAGAATTATTTTAGATCATTATCTTAAGAATTAATAATATTACTTTAAGAGAAATTAATAATGAGTAAATTTCAAATTATAAGGTACATGATTTTCATCAGTATTTGGGCAGGTGGCAACCATTTGCATGTTCTAGAATAATGGAGTAGGAAACATATTGCTCGCGAAACGTATACTCCTATCCTATAGTGACGTAAATTTCGTAATCAGTTAATGTAGTGATTCAGTTAAGTAGTCCTAGACATCCCATTTTCATAACACAGAACATACTGTAACTAGAAGCTGGATATCGTGCTTTTTCCAAAGATTTAAAAGAACATTGCCATTCATATTTATCAGTGCACTTGTAAGATTTATTCCCAAAACAATATTAAGTAGCTAAGTATCATTAAGCAATAACTTGAATTCCAATTGTTAAGTACGAAATATGTTAATCACATGTTAGAATGAGGAAACTTACCAAATTAAGCCACCCACTGGGTAGGCTTTGAAGTATCGGCGGAATCTTGATAGTTTAGTTGCACTTGGCACGAGAAAACTTAACCACAACTACAGATTTGATATCACGGTTTTTTAAGTAATTTTCTTTATCGACCATGCCCTAATGTAATTTTTTGGAAAATTTTCACGATAAAACACGATGGACGTTTCGCAAATATGTCACAAAAGGAGCGAAAGTGAGAGAGAAAATAGGAAAGAGAAAGATGATATGCGACCGTTGCGCCCTCTACTTCAAGTTTCAAGGTTTGCTAAAAGCACTGCGATCATTAAAAAGGAGCATGCGCAATTAAATTTATCGGACTTTGAGGAAGACAGCTTATATATAAATAATAAATACATAACATAAGAATCAAGTACTCGATTTTTAGGGTTCCGTAGTTAAACAACAAGGAACCGTCCGTCCGTCCATCCCTTTTCGGTTTTAGTTAGAGACTCTAGGTGCTACAAATTCCATGACCTAAAACTAGCTGCATTATAACTTTTTAACGTTATTGTAAACTGTAAGAATTAAACATATTTTTAAGGAAAACGACTTATGCACACGCTATAGCTTTACTTTTTCCTTTGTGGGGTAGGCAGAGAGGATCAATTGTCAAAAGACCGATCCTGAATAACAATTTTCATTTATTTTTTAGTTGTAGGCCTCACCTCCTTTCATTCGTGATATTCTTGGTTTACGCGGGTGACCTTCAGGATAATTTAGGGCTGTGATGATTTTCGGGAAGGTTCGTTACGATCATGTATATCTTAGGTTGCACTGTGGGGAAGTAATAGATAGATACTGAACTATGACCATTTTTGTACGGATTTGGTATGTGAATGATTTAATGTAAATTGTATTATTTTCAAAATCGAAAAGTTTTTGAAACGGAGTTCCTTATTGGACGGTTTGACTTTGGCGGATGGGGGCTAGGCGACAAATAGTGTGTTAGATTTATTAGATTTTTCCGTCACGACCCCTTTTGACGTAGTGTAGACGGCCTTGCCGGCTACAAGGAAACGACATGGAATAATATCCATCTACCCCGTACTTTTTTTTATCTTGCCATTAAAGAAATATTATTTTATTTTAAATGACGTTTCATTTTTATAGACGCTAGTAATTCATTTATTTGTACTTGTTAATCAATAATACAATACGTTTATCAATAATAATATACTACGAAAGGAAATACGTTCCAAGAAAATGTTCCGCCACACTCACGCATGTTCATTTTTAAATATTTTTTGAATACCACTCTCTATAAGTCTTTTTTTTTAATAGGATCGGGTGTCAAACGAGCTCACAGTCCACCTGATGGTAAGTGGTTACTGTGACTCATAGACATCTACATCTATCCTCAATAAAGACTCAAGATGCAGATGAGTTGTCACCCATGAGGACTAAGATGAAATGCCTCTTTGCCAAAAAAGGGTCTTCGGTTCTCTACACTCACCATGCGAAACACAGCAGCGTTAAGTTGCTATTTTACGCTGGTTTTCTGTGAGAGCAAGGTCCTTCCCCGGTCGAGCCAACCCATTCCTGCTACAACCATAATATAGCTGCAGCATGGCTCTACCATGTAGAGAAAGTCTGCTTGAAAAATAAGTCCTTCGGTCACCACCGTCCTATTTGGGCTTATTTTTATTTGTTATAGCGGTGAAACCACAAACTCACTTCATCATCATCATTATCATCATTACAGGCCTTCACAAGTCTACTGCTAAACATAGGCCTCCCCTAAGTATTACCACCAACAAGGAAACCACAAAGCACGGTCCTGAGCCACATGCATCCACCAACTTCCTGCATCTCTTACCAGGTCGTCACGCCATCTAGTGCGGAACCACTCTTTACCTCGCATATCGGTACGAGGCTGCCACTGGAGAACTTCTTCTTCCCCATCAATGGTCGGTTCTTCGAACTATATGGCCGGCCCATTGCCACTTCAGCTTACTAATTCCTTGGGATTTGTCAGTTACTCTGGTTCTACTGCGGATATCCTTATTTTGAAGTCTATCACGCAGATAAATCCTGAGCATAGCTCTCTCCATAGCTTGCTGAGCGACCTTGAGCTTCCTCATACGGCCCGTAGTGAATAACCACGTCTTAGATCCATAAGTCATCACTGGCAACACGCACCGGTTGCACAATCTTGTTTTGAGGTACGTCTGACGAACAGATGTGTCGTAGTCTCCCATGAACTCACTTGATATACTCATAGTATCAAAAAGGTCCTTCTAAATGTATATATTGTAACGCTACTACGGAACCCTACCTCTACATTGTGCGTGGCCCGACACGCACTTGGCCAGATTTTTTATTAATTGTTCACTTGAATTGAAATTGTAAAAGTAAGCACGTCATTATAAACATAACAAATGTCTTATAGTAATAACATACATATTATGTTATCAATATACTTGTCTCCCTTTTTCTAATTTAATTTTCAAATAAATAAAAAAACCTATTGAAATATGTTACGTGTAATAATTAATGCGTGTAGTATCTTTAGTATCTTTACACTGTGCTAAATATAAGTGTAATGTTACTGAGCTGAAGCCCCTTTACCCGAATTATAAGACAGTTCTTGTTAGCCTCACTGTTAATAAGCTTCGTAATAGTTAACTATCTTAAAAATACCGCACAAAGCAGACCGGAATAATGGAATACATTATTAAAAAAAAATAGCAATGCTATTACAATAACTAAAATTTCCTGTAAAGTATAAGCGCCAGAGTAACCCGCGAAATTCAAATTTTCTTACGTTTTTTGCAAACTGTAGGTCAGTGTTAGGTTGTATATTTAACAAAATATGATTCGCGACCATGACGAGTATATATTTACAGAATTATAATCATTATAATTATCAATACAACCGTCGATGTTCGTATAATCCCATTGCATATGGCTATTTCCAGAAAAACTCGTTCAAAAGGATTATATGAACTTAGAGGCTTGTATTGGTGATTTTAATGATAATTATTCTATAAACACATACACGTTACGGTCGTGAATCATATTTTATAAAACATACAATCTGATCCTGACCTGCAAATTCCAAAAACGCAAGAAAATTTGAATTTCGCGGGCCACCCTGGAGCTTTTACCTTAACCACTATTGGTAAGCTTAAAAATTAATCGAATGGCGACTTTAAACCCACAGCCCTTTGAGTTCGTGATCTGCACCCTGCCATTAGGCTACTATCCCTTACTACACAGTATTCTATCTCATTCTCACGCAGGCTAAACCCTTTAGATGTATACGCTTGTCTCTTTTGAATGTCGCTTTTTCGTTTCATCCACTTTCAAATCACAACGATGCTAAAGAAGTTTTCACTTAAATTACTTTTTCTATTGAGATGCAGAGCTTCCGAAGGGCACCCCGTCTATTATACTGCAGCAAGTAATCTAGTAATCACCCTCACTCTCTCATTACATTTGTCATTCACGCCCACTTATTTTGCAACAAAACTATAATATAAATTATAAATTACGATATATACGATATAAATTATAATATCGTTTGTTTGCAAAATAAGTAGATATAATTTCTAACATATGGCCGCCAGTAGGGCGTCGATGAGATAGTCGCCTTGAACGCTGTCGACATTTTATCCATCTCTGGTTACACCGCCAAAATCGACGTCCTAAAAATACGACGAATTGTTCCGTTTTTCTTTGCTATAAAAACGATCTGCTACGTCAAATTTACAAAAATATGTCATTACCTTTCTTAAAGAGGTAATTTTTAATCATAATATTGTTGTTTACTTCTTTTTTAACTTCAAAATTATAATTATAACGGGTTTCGGATTTCTTTAGCAAAACAGGCCGCTTGCCCTCATACATTATGCAGAGCGGTCGAGCGACCAATCCGAGTCAGTATTCGAGTTGTCGCTGTTACCGAGCGATACTGTTATAACTTATAATGTATCTATGTATGTGTGAAGTTCTTAGTCAATTGTTTATATACCATATGTTAGTTTTTTTATTGACATACGGTTGTGTGTGCGAAGATTTCCTCTCGCAAAAATAACAGACAGTTTTGTAAAAAAATAGCATATTTTTACTCCTCGAGGAATTGCAGGCGGTTTGGTCCTGAATTTGGTCTCACTCGGTTACGTTGGAGCTACTTATGTTGTGAGGGAGAGAGCTTACATGCAGATATAGTGTTCAAAAGCCCTCTCGCTTCGGACCATACGTGTGAAAGTGACGGAATATAGTGTGTGAGGTGTAGTGCGATAAGGTCGGTCATATAAATACAGAATTCCATTTCGGGATTTCGTTTCGGAATTCCGATTCGGAATTCCGTGAATACATCACACACATACGTATATTTCCTTTCTAAATGACAAGGGTCAGTTGAGAGACGTTAGCCATTGAGTCTAGACATTCTGCCAACGAATAATGACGACGATTTTCAAATTGCGATTCTATTGTTGCTGTATCATTCTTACTGGGTGCATCCTCTAATCACCCTAAGCTTGCAATATAGTCAATATTTTGTAAAAATATCTAACTATCCAGAGATATTTTTAAATATAGATATCTGTAAATTCTTTCGACGAATTATTAAATAAAACAAGATGAAAGGTTACGAAAAACTATACACATATAAGATTGAATGTAAAAACATACATAAACACATCTATTCGGTGTGACGAACATACATTGCGACTTATATAAAATCTATGAAATTTTGCGTTTTTAATCTCGAACCGGAGAAAATTCCGTACGGAAAATTACCGTACATGTGTAGCTGGTCATAGATTTTAGTCCCGTTACGTACATACGGAATTCCGTTTCGAGATTCAGTTTTGGAATTCCGATTCAGGATTTCGAACGTAGCAACTCCATATAAAATCTATGACCCGTAACACACATATGGTAGTTTTCCGTTCGAAATTATGCGGTCAAAACAAGATATGTGTATGGTCGTATGTGTGTGGCCGACCCGTTCGGAATACTGAAACGAATTTCCGTACGTATGGCGGGCCTTAAATGGACTTGCTGCGTTCGGAATTCTGAAACGAACTATCGAAACGGATTCCTTAAACTTAATTCCGTATGTATGTAGCCGACCTTATTTTAAAAGTCGCAAGAGTATTTGGTTTCAAGAATTCAAGAAGTGGTTGCCAATACGACTTCATCAGAATGCTCACATACTTCATCTTCTCTATAGTGTTCTCTTTAATCCTTCTTACCCTTCTTACCTCAAAAATCGTTTTGAGTTTCTTCGTGATTCCCATTCGCGTAACTTGAGATCAGCAGAGAGTTTGAAGTTGAATTTGCCACTATACACTAGAAAATTTATGAACAAGTCTTTTATTGTACAGGCCGTTCATCCCATAAGGAATGAACTCCCATTGTCAGTAAAACGCGCACCATCCCTACCGGTATTTAAAAAAAAACTAGTTAAGAATCATTACCTCTCACTTTAAATTCTAACTTCACTTCCACACTAGCCATTAAATATATTATTATATGTAGCATACCAATTTCATTTATTTAATTAAATAACTCAATATATATGTCTCGGAGAATTACAACTGAGGATTCCAATTTTTATCTCGGAAATACATCAGGATAGCGTTAAATTTTAAAAATAACAAAAGTGTGAGAGCGAATGTTCAACTTGCTCTCGTGCTTACGCAATTAATCATTTTCAGTAGTAACGCACCATACATTCAGTATAGTGAAATTACAGTTCGACCACACCGTAACACGTCTCCACCACACTAGAACTAGAACTTGCCTGGACTAGAAGAATTACAACAATGAACAGAACCATGACACTATCTTAGCGCAGTAGAATGACCACACTCGTTGAATGACTTAAGCAGAATCTCACGCGCACGGCACCTACAGTGAACTTTATACTGCACAAACAAGAGGGGGTTTCTCTATATACCCTCATTTCCACCTCGATCCAAGTCATAATTTATAGACGCTCCGACATATGTATTTTATTTTTTGTATATATATATATATTTACAGGGTCATTTTTAATTTACTAAAGACCTTTTGGGAATATATTGGATACATAATTACAAACAATTTTAGCGAGATAACTCTTCACAGAATATAATACATTTACGAAAAAACTACTTTTAAGGTTTTGTTGTCATGTCTGACTACTTTTAAGTCTGTATTTTGTAGTACCTAAACAATGTCAGAATAAATCGTCAAAGAAAATGCCTTATTTATTTTACACTTGATATCAGTATCACACATTGTGTTGAAATCATTAAACATAATTAAAATGAGCAAATGACATTAAAAAAAATAACAAATATAAAAATTTATAATAAGTAAGAATGACCGCCGGGCCGGTCGACACCCGCGCTCAGCTGATTGCGTTGTGAGTGCCTACTAAACCATTCATCACTGTGCCTATTGCACCAGGGTGCCACTTTAAATGACTTTACATTAACTTTTCATATACTTTTTTATTTTGCATTAAACCATTTGATGAACTATTTGATTCTTTTATTAATTTCTTTAAGAATTAATAGCAATTCTTTAAAAGACATTTAGGTAGTTTTTTTACGAATACTGTTTGCAAGCAACTCTGCCTGCATCCAAGAGGCAATGCCTCAACGTAACACATGCGGCGGCCCAAGGCCAAGCCAACGATATATTATAACGTCGACATAGGTGTCACCGTCATCAAAGGCACCGCCTGCCCTTTTCGGTTTGCAGGCATCGATTTGGTGATCGATGTTTGCAGCAAGTGCAAATTAAATGAGTATTATTAACAAATTTTTTTATTTAATGTAAGTTGTATTTAAAAAATGGATGCAGGTTAAAATAATTACAAATATTACAATAAGATATTTATAATGATTAAATACAAATTAACAGTAATCGAATAAAGATATTAAGGTATAATGGTTCAATAAAAATATTAAAATACAAATTTAAAAATTAGACTTACCTAGGTACTTGTCCGCGGATGGCGGTGAGTATCGCGTACATAGCATTCAAAATAATCACCCCCACATTCTATGCATAGGTGACACCTAAAACTTAACTGTTCACCGACACGAGATAATACTTGATGATTCATTTTGATTTGATCGAATGCCCAAATTATTTTTTCTTTCAACATGTCGCGGGTTTCGAATGCGCGACCAGTATACACTAATGTCTTTACATGCCCCCACAAATAAAAATCCATTGGTGTGATATCTGGCGATCTGGGACGCCATGCACAAGGCCCGTCACGACCGACCCAGCGCCCAGAGTATTCTCTGTTTAAATAATCCTTAACTTGGCGAGCATAGTGTGCCGGCGCCCCGTCAAGTTGGTAATACATATTGCGTAGAGATGCAAATGGTATGTCCTCTAACAACTCTGGCAGCGTGTCGGTGAGAAAACTATGATAGCTTTCACCGTTTAATCTTTCTATGCAGAGCGGGCCCAGTAACGTTGTATTAATAACGCCTGCCCACACATTGACACTAAACCGGTGTTGAAAGCTATGCGGTCTTGGTTCATGTGGATTTTCATAGTACCACAAGTGTTCATTGTGCGAATTAAATAGTCCTATTCTGCCAAATGTTGCTTCATTGGTCCATAAAATGTTGGCTCGTTATGCACCTAGTAGCCAGTTACAAAATGTAACTCGCGCTGGTTTGTCAGCTTCGCTGCGTTCATGAACACGATGCAAGTGGAAAGGGTTTCCCTTCATTGTGTATGACACTCCATGCATAGTACTGTGACACATTGAACTGACGGGCTGCCTCATAAGTGCTCGCTGCTGGATTTTGTTCAAAAAACTGCAGTATGTCTTTCTGCTCACGTACTGTGCGCCCCGGTGGACGACCACGATCGATTGATGCAGGCTGGAATTACTCGTAATCTCGAAATCGCTGTGTAGTACCTAGCATCGTAGCGTAGCTCGGTGCACGTGAGTTGGGAAATCGCTTTGAATATTCACGGCAGGCTTCACTAACGTTATCATTGCAAATTGCTAAAATTCGCACCATTTCGGTATACTCAATATTTGAGTATCGGTATGCCATTGTAACAACGCGTAACGTTCGCGATATTAATCTCACAACGGAAGGAGAAACGTCGCGGTCGCACCAAAGGCGACTGACGACACAGATAATTAGGTCAAGTTCAAATGAGCAAGCGCCGCCTCCTACACCCCGCCACACCTACCCCGCCACGCGCTTTATTTTGCTATTTAGGACTATTGCCGTTTAGAATGTCCAATTAAAATTTTTTATTTTTGTATGAAAATAAAAATTGATGAAATATAATTTCTTTTCTTACAGATGTTTTTGTTATGATGTAAATAATATATTCCCAAAAGGTCTTCAGTAAATTAAAAATTACCCTGTATATACAGGGTATTTTTGGAACGCTCCCGAAAACTAAGACAGACGACAGTACCAACTATACCTTTGATGATAGATGTAATATAAAATCGATCCTGATGAAAGAAAAGTCATCTTTTCACAACGTTTTATTAGCTTTATTCATTCTCTATCATGTTAGTACAGCTAAATGAAACGATAATTTCATAAAAATATCGTGAAAATACTGAAACATAAAACCAGCAGTGGAATTACTGAATTGATATTAGCTGACTAGAGGTTAATATACGCGCGAACGCCAATTCGCGTGGCCCGCAACTAGCGGGCCATACCACAATACCTAATAATTTACAACACTTATCTAAATACCTAACTTATCTACTTAACCTACTATTTTGCCACTGTGCTTGTCTCCACGTAGCCACTTTAATACGAATTTACAGGTTAAATAACCCAAATAACTGGTTCGATTCCCCGCTAATGAAAAAATACTTAAATGAAATGTAACCAAGGTTAGAATCATGCGTTTTTATTCATCGTGTAGGTATGTTTATTATTCTCATGTATTCAGTTATGTACCTATTCAGATTAGTTCAGTACTAAGTTATTTAAAAAAATTAGTTATGAAACAGCTTACCGCTCTAAATCCTCCGTGGTCTTATGAGATGCGGCTTAAATTGTGCTCCATTCATTTCAAGGCAGATTTGGGCTCTGTGTTGCGTCTCCTCATGCAGGCGTACGTAGTTTGTCGAAAACATCCACGATCCTTTGGCGTATTTCGTCAGCACTATCACACTCACGATTAAAAAACCTTTCTTTCACATACCTCACAGAAAGAAGTCTAACGGGGTTAGATCTGGTGAGAGAGGTGGCCAATCGTGTGGTCGTAGTCCGCCAAATCCAGCGATCATCAAATAATTCGGTGAGGCGCTCACGGACGAATCTCACGACATGTGGAGGTGCACCATCATGCTGGAACCATGGGCGGAGATATTCAGCCAACGATAGGTCATCTAAAATGTCAACCAACTGTTCATTTATTAAGTTTAGGTATCGCTGTCCGTTAAGTCGCTGTGGCAGAAACACTGGTCCCAGTATGCGATCTTTAAATAAACCTTAAATAAATGTACGCGTTAGGCATTATTAAAACAAAAAAGAAACAAAAAACGTAACAAGAAGAATAATACCAACACTTAATCACAAGTAATAACAATAACAATTTAATAAACAAAACGATTTAACTGTCGCTCGCGCACGCGTGTATAAAATCAACACGGACCTGTCTCAAAAACTAAAATTAATAACGAACCCCACCAAAACAGAAACCTACTGCGTCACAGTGTGAGGCGACACCAGCCGGCCGGGTTAGGCATTGTTTCGCACCGAGCTAGATACAGGTCGACATTGGAGGGAGTGTGGGTACAGTCGCATTCTAAAGTACTACATGGTATTGGGCTATTGTTTTATAATATTATATAATATTATAGTAATTAATTGTTTTATTGTAGAATCATAATAGGTGTTTTACTAGCTACTTATAACTTTGGAAGAGGTTGGCATTAAAAATGGATAAGTTTACTTGAGCATTATTTGTTATTTCTATCGTAAAATATAAAGTAGTTTGTAACAAGAAAACTTAAGCTAAGGGTGACACTACGTCCTTTATGTCGTCTTGGGTCACATAGAAGCCAGATGTTGATGGTGTGTTGGTGTTACTGGATGTTACTTCATCATCACTTTCATCTTCGCTTGAGCTTCCGTCTTCAGGTCGACCACATGGTAATTTTATCGGTATTCTTCCTCAACACTTTTAACTTTACTGCACAATTTTCCCCATTCACATTTTCCTATCATATTTACCTTTTCGTTCACTAGTTCAGTCATAAAACAATAGATATAAATAATTTTTCTTTCCTTCCTTTTTAAAACCATCGTCGCTAGTCGCAAAGTAAGCTGTGTCTGCGACTGTATTTTGGGAGCGAACAAAGCGCGGGAACCAATAGCATGCGGGCACAGTAATACTGGCGGATTGTTCCCCCGCCGCGCCCCCTTCGTACCAGTCACTGATAAATCAATCACTGCCCAGGTTCAAGGCCAGCGTTCTTTTTTCAGCGTTCGCTTATACATTGACCTCTAGTCAGCTGATTGCAATTCAGTAAATTCACTGCTGGTTTTATGTTTCAGTATTTTCATGATTTTTTTATGAAATTATCGTTTAATTTAGCTGTACTAACATGATGGAGCATGAAAAAATCTAATAAAACGTTGTGAAAAGATGATTTTATTTTCATCAGAATCGATTTTATATTTCACCTATCATCAAAGGTATAGTTGGTACTGTCGTCTGTCTTCGTTTTCGGGAGCGTTTCAAAAATACCCTGTATATGTGTGTGTGTGTGTGTGTGTGTGTGTGTGTGTGTGTGTGTGTGTGTGTGTGTGTGTGTTATTCTTTTTTCTCTACCACACCAATTTGTCCTGCCCTTGTCATATTCGTGCAATCCTGTCCATTCATTGGTTGTCTGGAAGAAATTGCTATCAACAATAAGACCGCCCATTGCCTACTTCTTTAATGTATATAATTTCTGTAATTTATGTATGGTGTGCAATAAAGAATATTAAATAAATAAATCTTTACTTCAATCGTATTATTATATCTTATTTCGGTGATCCGCAGTCCGCCAACGTAAATTCGATAGAATCTACTAGTTAGTCTGTGGCCGATTCCAAGGTAGTCTGTGGCCGACGCAGACGCCATTTGCATTTGAGGCTTAGAAGGGCTAGAACCCAGAGCCGTAAATCCAGTTTAAAAAAACCATTTGCATTTGATTTGGCCATGGAGTATAGAGTACTCTATACTCCATGGATTTGGCTCCTTGATTTGGAAGTTCAAAATATAGATGTGCCAACTCGGGAAAATTACGACTCGAATTAACTCGAGTTGAAATTCATGTAAATCGAGTTTAAGCTTGAGTTATCAGTACGAATCAGAGTAAATAATAATAATAATAATAAATAATTTATTGCTTTAAAAGAAGTATTAAGTTGTTACAATATTGTTGGGTACTCTCTTTTAGGTAAATAGATACCTGTAGTAGAGGGACCCGCTCTTCCGTAGTACAATTATATTACTACATTAAATTATAATTCAAATAAAAAAAATAAAAAAAATTCTACACAATTTAAAACATGCAGTAAGGTCACGGCTGGTAATCTTTGAGCAAAAATCTTTGACCGTATGAAATGCAGTGAGCAATCCAGAACATGTTTCCCTCGTCCCTCCCATCTCTTGCCCCTTCCCGCTGCCGCCATTTTGTCATGTTATTGTCGCGTAGCTGTCAAGTTAGAAGTTTTCTTGGAAATTTTCATTTTGTTTTTCTATGAAGTATGAACTAACTATAAATTATAAATAAAGTTTTATTGGCATTTTACTGCTATTTTACGAAAGGATGTTTATTGTTTTATAGGTTATATATTTCGACGGGACGTTTTCTTTAGCTTTAGTGTATTTTGTATAAAAATTTTAGTTTTAAAATGTATTTTTAAGTGTTTCATTCCCAATTGTGCAAGTAACAGAGAAGAGTCTGACGAAGGCTAAAGAAACAAGTGGTTGGACTTTATAAACTGTGACAAACTTAAAAGTATGCTGCATTCCAGTAACCATTTCAAGAAGCCTGCTTGGTCACAAAATTTTTGAATAAAGGGTTTCATACTGCTAAATCTGACATTAATAAGGCTAAAAAAGGTTGGATAAACTCAACACTAATCTTTGGAGTAAATTGAGTTAGGTTTATCATCAAAGATGACAAAGGTATGTACATTTAATTATTCCTTAATAAACGTAACTGCTCAGTATATTCAGTATTCATATAAAATTTAAAAAATTATAATAAAGATGTACGGGAGTACTGTACTTAAATGAAACTACTTAATTCCTGGCATTTCAAGTGATCTCTTTGATAACAACTTAGTAATAATAACAAACTGGTTGCCAACTTGTCTGCCAAGTGTTACAACTATGGAAAATGTACACCTTATATGATAACCTATGAAGGCCTATGTTTACCAGTAGCTTTATGATAGTCTGCAATGAATGAATGATGAATGAAACAATAATAAATTCTTTTTATAATAATTTATTAAAATTTTAAGTTAATGGCTGAAGTAAATGAGGAATTCTATTATTTTAAATAACTAATTGTCAACATTATTTTATGCACAATCGCACACCTCTAGTCTTAATAATTACAAAATCAAGGATGTCTGAATGACAATGACAAACAATCTTTTATGTTTTTATTTCAGATGATACAGTTCAAATAAATTTAGTGTGATATTTGATCAGCCATCATAAAAAAAGGTATGAGGAATAATTTTGCTGTCAAAACACATAATAACTGATGGAAATGTATCAAAATGGCAAGATGATGTGTACTAAACAGGACTGCAAGCATACTCAATTGCGCTTATTAGATAAACTAAATGATGACCATGTGATTCCCAACGAAGTAAAAAAATTAAGGTAATAATCATGTAAAATTTAAATTACAAAATAATCGCCATTCTAAAACTTTAGTTCAGATAATATTTTTATTAGGATTAGTAATATGTTTATATTTTTGAGCAAATTTGATCTCTGTCTACACCCTGAAATAAATGAATTAATGTTAATTCCAATTTTAAGTGCTAATTTATCATGTTCTGGAACATTGTGACGAAATCTGTGTGTCTAAGGAAAAAAATATTTTAAAGATGTAGTCTACCAATAAGCACCTTGCCCAATACATTGTTTCATACCCCTCTGAGAAATGAGACAGTCTGTGCCCAGCAGTAGAACATGAACATAGACTCCAATAGATAATTGGCTACTTTACAAAATATACTTTTATCTTCCCAACCTTCTATCAAAAATTGCTATAGTGTACTTAATTATCTTAGGTATCAATGATAATTATGTTCAAAAACTATTGGAAATTTCTGTATAATTGTGAAAGCTTCTTAGATTTATGTGAAAGTAACTTTATCTGATTACAATGGTCTCTTCTTGTCTTGACATTTTCTATGCAAACATTTATAAACTACAACAATTACAATGAGCAACAAGTTTAATATGTGTATATTAAACTTGTAATTTATATATTTAAATATTCCTTTTTCCAGCTCAATACACTGGATATCAAATGTATTGAAGAGAACCTTTTCACTGAAAATATTCAAGTGCAAGCAGCAAAGGAGGAATTATATGTTTACTCTATAGCATGTACCACACATGGGTTTCTGAAAGGCACGGACATCATTAGAATCGAAAAGTGTACATTGCCACCAATCCAAAAAAAAACCTTGAACAAGTTTAAAAAAGTTAAAAAAATAAATCATATAATAAATAATATATACAATGCATTTTATTTCTACGAATCCTTCATAATAAAATAATAATAATAAAAATAGTAATTAAAATTATGAATATAAAAATATATAGGTATATACCTATGTATATTATATATATATATATATATATATACAACGTGTCCCAAAATTCAACGATAAGCCAACACCGGAGGATAGACCTGCCCCGGACTAATCGGGTAAAAAAAGAAAAAAAAATATATCCTAATTATATTTTAAGTTATATAAAAAAATGAAATTCTTCAGAAATTGAGACCGTTTATGATATTTTTCACTACCATGACCACAATTTTTTAAATATTTTTTTCTTTTTTTTTTATAGGCAACCTGAATAGTACTGCTATCTACCACAATTCTTAAAAACTCCAGAATAACTCTCGTTTTATCACGAAAATTAATGAAACTTATTTTATTCCCTAAATTTTTTGAAGACTTTTACTTTTAACCAAATTTAACTTATCGTGGTGTAAAAAAAAAGTATGAACACTAGTATGGCAAGTTTTTTTAAAAATTGACGCAACTAACCAATATTCCAAAATGGTATAATACTCTAGGAAAACAAGTTATAAAAAAATATGGGCCTATTATTTCTTAACAGGGGCCAAATGACGGTCGGGTGTAATAAAAGTATTATTTCTTGAAAAATGTTTAATATTTCAAAACAAATGGTACAAACAGTTTCACGTGTAATTTATTAAGTTATTAACATTATAGCAAATGTTCGAACTGTTTGCCACCAGCATTAATACATGCACGACATCGCCTTAAAAATGATCGTTTTATTTGTCTTGCATATCTTCTGCTATTAATGTAATCAGCAGCCTGAGTGATATTTCGACGAAGCTCGTCCAATGTCACAATGGGTTTTGAGTAGACCCTGTTTTTAAGACAACCCCAATAGAAGAAGTCCAGGGGGTTCAAATCGGGTGAACGGGGTGGCCATAAGATAGGACCAAGTCGCCCGATCCAACGCCCTGGATACTCTTGATTTAAATATTCTCGCACAGGACGGGCATAATGTGCTGGGCAACCATCATTTTGGAACCACATGTTTTGAAGATCACTTAAGGGCACGTCGTTTAACAATTCTTGCAAGTCATTTTGTAAAAAGTTTAAATAACTATTGCCATCTAAGTTTCCTTGTAACTCAAAGGGCCCAATTACTTTTCCATTTAATATGCCGGTCCATAGGTTAACCTTGAATTGATATTGGGATTTGTCTTGTCTCATCAAGTGTGGATTTTCATTACTCCAACTATGTAGATTGTGAAGATTTAAATACCCATCTTTCTTGCACGTTGTTTCCATATTTTTTTATAACTTGTTTTCCTAGAGTATTATACCATTTTGGAATATTGGTTAGTTGCGTCAATTTTTAAAAAAACTTGCCATACTAGTGTTCATACTTTTTTTTTACACCACGATAAGTTAAATTTGGTTAAAAGTAAAAGTCTTCAAAAAATTTAGGGAATAAAATAAGTTTCATTAATTTTCGTGATAAAACAAGAGTTATTCTGGAGTTTTTAAGAATTGTGGTAGATAGCAGTACTATTCAGGTTGCCTATAAAAAAAAAAGAAAAAAATATTTAAAAAATTGTGGTCATGGTAGTGAAAAATATCATAAACGGTCTCAATTTCTGAAGAATTTCATTTTTTTTATATAACTTAAAATATAATTGGGATATATTTCTTTTTCTTTTTTTACCCGATTAGTCCGGGGCAGGTCTATCCTCCGGTGTTGGCTTATCGTTGAATTTTGGGACACGTTGTATATATATATATATAATTATACTGGGCTGAAATAAAATTATTCCCTTGCCTATATCCAATTCATATTTAAAAAAAAACGAAATGTCATGTTCTGATTTGCTCTACGGTACAAACTAAATCCCGTCAGGGACATGTGTTCTGTGAACTAAATGTACCAGAGACGTCCGTCTGAACGCGTAGTGTTTCTATATAGTTTGTGAGTAAGGTATAATTAATAATATTTGTGTAATTGTGTGCAAGAATGTTTGTGTGTGTGTGAGTGAGTGAATGAGTGAGTGAGTGTGTGAATGAGCGAAAAAAAATGATTTGTTACAAATTACTTTTTTATGAATTTGTTTTTCTATTTAGGTCTTTGGTGGGTTGGGATAACTATAATTGGGTTAGCTTTCTATTGACGTCCGTCGAGTTGAGTGTTGATACGTATTTTTACAGAAAGGTTTATAAGCACACACACAAAGTTTCAACATGCGGAAACGCGTAATTTTTGAGAATTTTTTTTTTATTGAAAATCAATTATTCTTAAATGTTTATGTCTAATCCTACCGTAAAACTGGCGCCATTTTGTAATGTCATTGTCATCGTCAGTAGAGATATCGATTCACTCCGAAAAAGATAGATTTTTATATCGACTCGAATCGTAAGCTGATGTATCGATTCACAAAAAATTCTATTCAAAAAGATTTCTAAAATATCTATATTTTTTTATGTTTGCATTTATAATGTAAATATAAATCCATTTTATGAAAAACAAGAAAGATACTATAATATATGATCTTTTATTGAAATTTGTTTTATTTTAACAGTACCTATTAGGGCAGATAACAAATAAAATAGGTTAGGTTCAACTTATGTCAAAGAACCGATGAATTGATTGACCCCGACTCCATCTGGTACGAGTCTGTCCTACCCCTAGAGTGGTTTTATAAAGCCGGAGGCGCGTAGGGGAGTGCAGCTTCCGCCTGCTTGGGGGGTTTAACAAAAAGGTGGATCTAGTGGCATGACTACAAAATCATGGTGTAGATGCTGACATGAATTTATTGAAAGCAGAACTGCTAAAATTAGTCAAATAAAATAATCCTGTGAGGCCAAATTACGATATCGATGAGTTGGCATAGGAACATGGGCATAAAATTATAAGGACCCCACCATGCCACTGTCAAAACAATGCTATAGAGATGATTTGGGCTCCAGTTAAAGGTTAGTATATAAATATTTTAATCTAAAAGGAACGATTGTATACGTATTTATAGAAAAATAATCTAGGAACATTGTAATATTAGTAGATATTTCTCGTCTAATATAGCGACTTACTGCTGTCGTATTTTCATAGTTAATTGAATGGCATATTTATTAGAACCTATCTACCCGTTTGACTGCACAAGGGAGTAAAGAATGTAGTCATTATAACTTTACCTCTTTTACAAGCTATGCTGCACGTCAAAATACAAAACCTCCAGTCACCACAAAAAAAATGTTTGGTATTCTTAAAGAAGACCAAGCTTTTTCAAGAGAAGAAGAAATAAAAAGGGGAAAAAGAAGAAGAAAGAAGCATGTGCACACATCACGAAAGATGATTGGATCAATGTAGTAGAAAGGACAAAGAAAATTATAACGGAAGATTTTAGAAGAGACGTATATTTTTACAATATAATTAAAAATTAATTTATTATTAGGTTAACTGATTAAGACAGTTCAACTGATGATAATTTTTCTGGATCATCCAGTGACGAAAGTGAATAAAAATGTTACGAATTTAATGAATTTATTTATTTACCTGACCCAACCTCACTTATTTATTGTTAATTTTATTCTTGACTAGTGACCCGCCTTGGCTGCGTACTGGGGCATATCAGTGGCGTGCCTTAATAATATACAATGTATTATTATACGTTAACCTTCCGGAAGAAATCAGTATGTCGGATTTTAGTTTATGTCTTGCCTTTGAAACTAGCTCATCGATATGTCTCGAGAATCGGTTTTTAAAGTAACCAATTTTTTTCCATCATTCCACAAAGTATTTCTAAAGCTGTCAAATCGGCCTTCTTAGGATGTCACGAGTATAAGTACCTGTATTTAACAACAAAACAAGTTATTTAGTTGTGTTCATGAAACATATTAGTCTAGCTTTAAGATGTAGGTACATAAGCTATTAATAGTTTAATTATCACAGTCAAAATATCATTAAATATTTTTTTTAATTCTTAATATTTATTGTAAGTTAAGTATTATATTTGGCATTAATTTAAATATGATGTATCGTACAACATAATCATCCTTTTCGGGTATTTCAATAATAAGTCTGTGACTTACATAACTATATTAAATTACATAACTTAGCTATTATAAAATTCTAAATAATAAATTGTTTTGGTTGTAGCTAAATACTCTTTGAAACACAAAGCGCGTACATAACGAACGAACCGCACTCTTACTCTTTTGCTGGTTCACTTGATCCGTGTATATACAGCAGCCACGGCTGGTAATCTTTGGCAAAAATTTTTAACCAGCTTTTTCCAGTAACTTGTTCAAGAAGCCTGCTTGTCTCACAAAATTTTTGAGCAAAAGATTTCATACTGCTCAATCTATAATAATAATAATAATAATAAAATCTTTATTGATCTGCAAGACCCGCCGCAGAAGAACACAAAAACTCTCCGATCACACTCTTAATCTCATGGCTGTTAGACGGGAGATGAAGCTACATTCTTCAACAGATTTGACAGCATACAGGCAACTGAACAGACAGATCGCGAGAGGCGGGACTTACGCAACTTCAATACAGCTCGTATTGAAGAAGCGATCGAGCGGAACCAAGGCTCCAAAGTCTTTGCCAGAGATCTGTCTGCCAGAAAGAGCCAACTGTCAAAGCTGAAGACCGAATAGCAGCATCGTTTCCGGGACACCTGAGATTTTGAGTGAGATTGAGAGGTTCTATGGGCAGCTGTACACGTAATCGTTGGAGCCACACGTAAGTGTGAGTAACGATCCAAGAGCGAGTCTCATCCGACACTATTCCGAAGATATCCTGGACGTCAGTCTGAGCGAGATTAGAATGGCTCTCCAGCACCTTAAAAACGGCAAGGCCCTAGGCGAGGATGGAATTACAGTGGAGCTTCTGAAAGCGGGTGGAAGACCGGTACTTGAAGTCCTTCAGAAGCTCTTTAATTCCGTCCTCCATGGTGGCGTTACACCGGAGGCGGGGAGCAGAAGTGCGGTGGTCTTGTTCTTCAAGAAAGGTGACAACGCTCTCTTGAAGAACTACAGACCGATTTCCCTTCTGAGCCGCGTCTACGTGCTGTTTTCGAGAGTCATTACGAATCGTCTCGCGCGCAGACTTGACGACTTCCAGCCTCCCGAACAAGCCGGTTTCGGAAAGGGCTTTAGCACCATAGACCACATACATACCCTTCGGCAAATTGTACAGAAGTCCGAAGAGTACAATTTGCCACTATGTCTGGCGTATGTGGACTATGAGAAAGCCTTTGATTCCGTCGAAATTTGGGCGGTGCTGCAGTCCCTTCAGCGGTACCAAGTTGACTGTCGGTATATCGAAGTGTTGAAGTGTTTGTACAGTAGAGCAACGATGGCTATCCGAATACAGAACCAGAGTACAAAACCTATCCAATTGCAGAGAGGTGTAAGGCAGGATGATGTTATATACCCGAAACTCTTCACCGCTGCATTGGAAGACGTTTTCAAACTTCTGGACTGGAAAAGATACGGTATTAACATCAATGGCGAGTACATCACTCACCTTCGATTTTCCGACGATATAGTCCTTATGGCAGAATCGCTGGAGGACCTAATCACTATGCTCAATGACCTCAATAGTGTCTCCCAACGGATAGGTCTTAAGATGAACATGGACAAAACAAAGATTATGTTTAATGTCCATATCACACCTATGCCGGTAGTTGTTGGGAGCACTAAGCTCGAAGTTGTTGACGAGTATGTTTACCTGGGACAAATAGTCCGACTAGGTAAGTCCAACTTCGACCGAGAGGTCAATCGACGGATTCAACTCGGCTGGGCAGCGTTCGGGAAGCTACGACACATCTCGTCAGACATACCTCAAAACTTGAAAACGAGACTGTACACCCAGTGCGTGTTGCCAGTGATGACATACGGAACTGAGACGTGGTCCTTCACTGCTGGCCGGATGAGGAAGCTAAAGGTCGCTCAGCGAGCTATGGAGAGGGCTATGCTCGGAGTTTCTCTGCGTGATAAACTCAGAAATGAGGATATCCGCAGTAGAACCAGAGTGACCGACATAGCCCAAAGGATTAGTAAGCTGAAGTGGCAGTGGGCCGGTCATATAGCTCGAAGAACCGACAACCGATGGGGAAGAAAGGTTCTGGAGTGGCAGCCTCGTACCGGTAGGCGAAGTGTAGGGCGACCCCCCACGAGATGGAGTGACGACCTGGTAAGACATGCAGGAAGTCGATGGATGCAGGTGGCTCAGGACCGTGCTTTGTGGCATTCCTTGGGGGAGGCCTATGTTCAGCAGTGGACTTATGAAAGGCTGTAATGATGATGATGATGATGATTATTGATCAACTAAAACTTTACATTACAATTTGACATTAATAAGACTTTATTTTAATTTACAAAATAGATAGTCGAAAGCAGTGAAAAACTTAATCCTGGAAAAGATTACCAATGAGTAAAAATCATTAATGATTTTAATATCACAAACTCACCGTTTCATGAAAATCTTGCGCAAATAATTGGCTTGAGAATTCCACGAAAGTTTTTTCATTGTTTATTTGTTAATTATTGAATATTTTTAAGAATTTGCACACGGGCATATTAAAGTAGCCTAAGGGCTAGTTTTTTACGCTTGGTGGAGTAAACAATAATCATTTTTCAAAGAGATATGATTATTTGAAATATAAGAAAATGGGAAATTCTATTTCGATTTTTCCTGGGAAAACGAAAAAACGGGCTTTTAAAATAATTAACGTAGGTCGAAAGGATAAATTAAGATCAATAAATTGAGATTTTTTATTTCGAAATTTTAATATTTGTAGGCCGGTACGTACCCGGTCCAAACTAAATGTAACAGAGACGTCCGTTTGACGCGTGAGTGTTTCTATATTATGTATATAGTTTGTGATAGAGATGTTACGGAGGTTCAATTCCGAGTCTGAAAGTTCGGAACTTCCGATTGATTTTGCACTTTCGATTCCGATTTCGGTTCCGGTAAATTTTAATCGGAAATTATATGTCGGAGGTTGAAACACAGTGGTGGCGGCGGCTATGATCAGTGTGTACAAACAATTTTATACTTGTCACCCCGGGAACCTCCCACCCACCGTGCATTCGGTCGATTACTCTTTAACTTGATGTTTTGTTTCGAATTTGGCAATTGGCATGTTGTGCATTCGCGCTTCATTTATACCCATCTAAGTTCTTGATTAGTTTTAGTAGTGTTTTATTTGACGTGTAACAAATTTATTTGAATTGAACAACGAAGCCAAAATCAAGTGCCAATTGGAATTATTTCAATGAAGTTTCTGAGAATACGGCAAAATGTTAACTATGTGAGAAGATATATTTACGAAAGGGAGGTACGACTACTTCGTTAAAAAGTCAATTAAAGTCTGTGCATGCCACTGAATGCGAAGAATTCAAAAAATTTGAAAACGAAAAGAAAAATACAGTGCAATAGACCTGACCTAAACACATCTCTTCTGCCTCCACCTCCAATTCCGGTTTCGGTTCCGGTTCTGACAAACAAAATTTAAAAACTCCGATTCCGATATAACCACTTCCGTAAGATCTCTATTTTGTGACAGCAGCCCAAAATTGAGTTAGGGAGATCCAACTCGAGTTAAGCGCAACTCGAGTACAACTTTACAATTTATGAACTCGAGTTGACCATCACTAGTTGAAAACCGCTTGCTATAGATGTGCCAACTCGAAAAAATTACAACTCGAGTTAAATTCATGCAAGTCGAGTCTAAACTCGAGTTAGCAGTACGAAACAGAGTAAATGATTTGTTACAAATTACTTTTCTACCGACTTCAAAAAGGAGACGGTACTCAATGCGACTCTTTTCTTTTATGTGTGTTATCTCATAACTTTTTCTGGGTGAACCGATTTCAATGATTCTTTTTTTATATGAAAGCTGGTGCTTCTCATGTGGTACCATATAAATTTGATCAAGGTCTGATCAATAGTTTTTGAGTTATACTAAATAGTTTATATTGAAGTCGGTTGTACAAAATTTTAAATTTTAAATTATTTATAAAAATTTTTCTATCTAGCTCTTTGGCGGGTTGGGATAGTCATAATTACCAAGCTTAGTATGCAGGATTGAAATAAAAAGGTATATTTAGTATGTATCACATACTTATGTATATTTGATTTTAATCTTAGCCATAGTAAGTACTTGTATTGAACAACAAAATTAGCTGTGTAGCAGTTAAAAACAATATTAGTATAGTTTTAAGATAAAGGTACATAAACTATTAATATATTAACTATTATAGTCAAAGTATTCTTAAATAAATTCAAATTTTTTCAAAATTAAAATACTTATTGTAAGTTAAGTGTTACAATCTGCGTTAATTTAAAATATGTGTATATTTATAACTGAACCACTCTTTTCGGGTAAAAAAAAATGTTTAAAATAATAATAATAGGTTTGTGACGTACATGACTATATTAATCATAATTAATCAAAATTATAAAATTCTAAATAACAAATTGTTTTGGTTGTACCTAAATACTCTTTGAAACACAAAGCGCGCGCACACAACGAACGAATTGCGCTCTTACTCTTTTGCTGGCTCACTTGATCCGTTGACGTATAGCAGCCCTAACTCGAGTTAGGGAGATCCAACTCGAGTTAAGCGCAACTCGAGTTGACTCATCACTACCGCTTTCGCATTTTATGCATATATGTAATAGTAGAGTACTGTTTATATCATGGGGGTGCAACTTAGAACATTATTTTACGAACAAAAAGATACGTTGTATTTGCTTCCATCTACATTCCGAAGCGCTAGGCTAGACTTATTTTAATCTCACTAGAGGGCACTTATATATTAAGTCTATTCATACGCAATAATACACGCGCACTACGCAGTTAGTAGCGGTCACTGGTTACGCTTAAATTGTTATTAATATTTATTGAACATTATTTATTTTTAGAAAATGCCATTTTATCTGTGTTTTCAGACAATGAAAAACTGCTAAAATATTATTGGAATACGAAGGTAAATTTCACCACAACGCACAAGGTTATAATAGCTCAGGTGAATAATCGGGCGGTCCCGAAATCTAAAGACCCCGGATCGCGTCCAGCAGATGTGTTTATTTGTTCCCATTTTATCAAGTTCCTTCTTTTGTTAGCGCCGATTTTTATGCAAAGCACGACACTAAAGAAATTTAAATTTGAGTCGCGCATCTATATCTAGTATATATACAGTAATCTATGGTTTATACTTTACTTTGTAATTATTATTGTAACTTCAGGCTCAGAAGGGCTAGAACCCAGAGGCGTAAAGCCAGTTTAATAAAAATTATATTTGTAATTATTAATCTTGTTTGTTTAATACACAAACTAAAACTATATAGGGTTTTTATATTTCCTGTATAGGACAGTTACTATCACAGAACACTAATACCCTTAGGCGGGGTTACTATACTCTTTGTTTAATATATAGGTAGTACTTAATACTTATTATCAATTTGATAGTGAAAAAGAAATTAAAAGGCTCATAGCGGCAAGAGGACATTGTAAATCAATTATAACGAAAATTGGTAATTAGTTGTGTGATTCAGAAAAATACGATTTTGAAGTTTTAAAAGTCATAAGGGAACGCGTCATCAAGGCATTCTCTGATTATTTATCAATCATATGGATGTACGGTTACTGGATCCCATGGATATTGAAGAATTTGACGAAATAGAGGAGAAATATTGTCTAATTCTTGCGTGTTTTAACACAATTATCTCCGATAATAATACATTATCAGGTTATTGTGCAGGGATTCGCGATTAGGCTAACAATGATAACAATAACCAAAGCCAGAGGTTTCCTCAAATAAACATAGATACTTTTAGCGCGAACCCAAGTGAGTATTGTCATTTGATGAATCTTTTAAAAATCTCATTTTGAGGTTATGTTTTCGTAATAGTTTGACAATATAAACCTGATTTGTGGAGTGAGAGATTTGGGGAAGTTAGCCCAACGCCACTCAACGTGATGCAGTCGAGGGAAGCCCGGTCGGAAGCTTATCACTTAATGACACTTTGCTTAACCCTTAATTTAGCAGGATTTTTTTCATTTAGTTACTTTTTTTTAAATTTATTTTCCTATATTGTGTGTAAGTAAAAGTGGAAAAATATAAAATAAAATGGTCGTGCTTTAGTTTACGGTCGCATGCGGAGGGGGGGGGGAGGGGTTGGGCGGTAGTGGTGAACCCTCCCCTAAAAGGGGGGGATGCGGAAACGTATAGTTTCTGAAATATATTAAAAAATCTATCCTAACCTATAAAATATTGATATTGATTAATTTAATATGGTATTTGTTTAAATCAAGTGGGGAGGAGGCTCTAATCTTCTCTCTACCCCGACTGACGCTTTACATTCGACCTTCTTACTTACAGGGGTTCGATTCTGGGGCTGATCTACGTTCAACGGACACAATTCTTACCAAACCTGATGTGTTGCCAGTTTTGTTCTGGCCTGAACTCATATATATATATATATATAATATATTACATAGAGAACTATGTAGGCACAAATAAAACAAAAGAGTAAAAATAAATTCTTTATTTAAATTTATAAACAAAGTTTATGGTCTCTATAAGTGATAAATATAAATCTTTTTTATTTCTTTGTATTCTTCATCTCCACATATATTCTACAATACTATCCGAAAAATCTTTAGGGTTATTTATGTTATGTTTATAATACTTTTTAACGACATGCCACTGTGCCTCAATCCTTTGTGTATGAGTTCCATCTGGAGCAACAAAAGGATTGTCTGGGTCCGAGTGATTCACCTTTTCATGGATGTATCCATAAGAACCCAGACAATCATATGCACGCCAGCAGTCCGTATGTATAATTGACCCCTCAATCACATGCTTCTGGATCAGGGGCACCAACACTTCTGCTGAGCGCACATCTCCGGGCAAACTTCTAGCCGAAGGTCTTCACTCCCATCTTCAATAAGTCCAAGGACCCAATGGCCTTCAATGTGTCGTCCTAGAACAAATCACAAAAATATTATTTAAAAAACAATTCAAATATAAATAATATCCGTCTCCATGAACTCGGTTTCGCCTTAAACATTTTGTATATCAATATATATTGATTACCTACCAAGCTAGGTCAACTGACTCCTACTATGTAGGGCCAGTATTTCTGGGTGGTTATAAAAAAAGTAAACACGAAGGCTAAGGCGGGAGCTTGGCTCCCGCCTTAACCTTCTAACCTAATCTGTCCGAGTCGAATTGCTCTGAATCGGGCTGTCAAACATGATATCAAAGAACTTAACCAACTTAAAAGACCATTAAAAAATATCAATACCTTTGTTATATTTTCCCTTTCCAAATTTGCTTTCATCGATTTGGACCACCTTGCCAGGGCCACCAATTTTACCCATATTTTTTTGTACATTTATCTGGTATATAACTACTGTCTCACGACAGTAGCTATACCAGTCGGCTATTGTTGCCATTGAGAGGCAGCCTTCCGTATCTCTCTCCGGATCCTCAAATATTACATTGTCATATGACCATCGGTGGGCAAAGGCGTACATTAAGAAGTAGACATGCAGCATCGATAACTTCACGTTTTCGAACCACGTGTCCCTTAGCTCGAGAAACTTTCGAGCGTGCCCGACAGTTGCCTTTAGTGCATATAAATTGGCCAACATTCTTACAATTCCCATATGAAATTCGCATCGGGATGCGATGATGGCGGCACATTTTATTTTTAGGGATCAGGCCATGTTCTTCTGCAAACTCCACACATTGCTCCCGAGTTTGTAGCTTTTTGAAAAGCATGGTCCAATTCGGCATTTTTATTAATTCTTCCGCGTGCGACCTCCTATGCTCGTATACTCCGTCGGTATAAACAGCCTCAGTCTCGGTTGATGATGAAGCGCGCGCGTCACAAACGGCACTAGTTGACGGCTGAGGGTTGTTGCTTGTTGTCTGCCGTCTCAAATAAAAAAAGGTCCGTATATGAAAGCAAGGGTCGTCGTTCGTGTAAGGTTCGTAGTCCAAATACAATGCCAGGTAAAATCAGGGGGATGAAACTGCCATACTAATTTACAAGAATAAAAATGCATTGAAAGTTCTGCCCTCTAGTGAACAAGGTACATAAACTTGTAGGCTAGTTTTGTTCAGCGTTGAATAGATGGCGTTAATTTAGCCAAAACCCCAGAATCCAAAGCCAAAAAAACCTAAATCTATGGCAGTTTTGGTCTATGGTTATGGTTGACACACTCGGTTGACACTTGACAGTTCTTTCTAATAAATACGAAAATTATTGATACGATAATTTAGAAAACGAAAATATTTTGCAACTATTCGTTCCTCGCGTGTGAATATCATCATTTAGGCTTTATGATTATTTACTAAATTTAACAAGAAATGTGGTTGTTCACAGTTTATGCACCAATGTTAACAGGCTGCTAAATGGAAAATTATTAACTACTGATTTGTGATTGTGAAAATGATAATGTCAACACTCAAGCTATTAAATATTATAACATTCATAAAAGAAAATAAATACATAATTTAAATTCTGTTCAGTGTTTGATATTATTATTAAAATAAAATCTTATGTGAAATAGGTTAAGTTTTATTAGTGTTAATGTTATCTGCAAAATTACTATTTGAAGATTTAAGATAATCATTGGAGATATCCAATAATTATCTGGTAGAATGCATAAACAGAAACATTATTAATAAAACTGCATAGTTCATAATTACCAATATAGTCATTGACAAAATACGCCATCTAGTAGTAACCATGTGGTAACTACCGCAAGCCGCGTTGTACTAAGGAATACAGCGGCATCTAGCGTACACGGTACACCCATTCGAAAACTGAAATGTAAGTGGCGCATCTATCCCTGGTATATAGTGTATTATCTATGGGTAAAATCGTCAAAACAGGTACAAGTCACAAGGTACAATGCAAGGGTCAGGTTGGGAGCAAATAACGAAACAAATCTCACGCACAAAAAACAACGACGCCAAGAACACAAAGGCAATGGAATGAACAATTCTATCATATAATATTGACAGCCAGTGTTTCCTTTTTTTTTAAAGCAAAGATTTACCATATACAGCCAAAAAAATTTTTAGGTCTGAAATAACACGCGGTAAAAGGAGATGCAACCATTATGTTGTCTCTTTCTAATGCTTTAGAATGTCATTATGTAAATGTCAAGGGCCAAAAGCCAAAACAATACTGTTCTATATGATTCCTAGTAGTTAACCTATAAAACTTAAAAAAATAATTTCTCGAAAACTATAAGTTTCCGCAGAAAATCCTTCTAGCATTTACTTCAATGATCTGTTACCTACCTATTAAAATTAAAATTATCACGAAAATCGTGCGACCATAAACTAAAGCACAGCCTGCACTTTAAACATTAGTATAATATACTATACATATCTGACTCATAGATCGTTTTGGGTGAAAAATAAAAGAAACAATAGGAATGAAAGAAGTTATCAAAAGTTAATAATTATGGAAATTATAAAAGCTGTTTTGCTTGTTTGGGATAAAACAAAGTCTAAACTGACTGACTACAATACCGACAACGCCCATTAGTGTTATAGGTTTGCTTATGGCTAACTTTATCACGAGGGATATCATCGCAGGGCCGGTTTCTTTTCGGTGCAGCCATCTTTTTGGACGCAGATATGCATGGTACTTCAACTGGCAAAGAGGGTCTTCCAATGTTTATAAGTTCTTCGCTGACAGTCTGAATTTTTTTAGCATCGGTTTTTTTTTCAAGCCTTTTCATATTTCTTTTATACATTAGCCATGCATTGTTGCAAATATCATTTATTTGGGAAAAAATCGACAAATAATATCTTCTTGATTTTCATCTCAGTTCTGTATAAAGCCTCCCATGTGAGCATTATAATGTTTCACAATTTGGGGTAAATTTACCGGTATTTTACTCTTCTCAAACTTATCATATCTATTTGTGGTCTCTTATGGGTAGGAGTCGATGTATGAACTCACTAATGTTACAAACTTGTTGTCATACCACTTTACGACAGCAATTGGATTTTTGTTGCATACCAACTGAACGAACGCACCTCTTCCTCTTTTTTAAAAGTTTTGTCATCTATTAGTAGTTTTTCACACCCTCTAATCATTGTGGCGCAGCATTTGTACAAGAGCAAGAGAACTAAAAAAGTTATTAAAATATACTACGCAAGCCTTGCGTTTAATACTTTTGCATAATGCGATTACAGCTTTAGCCCCCCCAACCAAGTAACATTTCATCATTGTCAAAGTGAATATCTAAGCAACGAAAAGTATCTTTGCCGCAATATAAATAGAAATCATATATGATTCCTGATACTCTCGCTCTCACTAGGTTCATAAAACCCCTTTTGTTTTTGAGGGCTGTACCGTTTCTTTTTTCCAGCTTTACGATCTTTGTACAGTATTGTCATTTCATCAATGCTGAATCTGTTTTCTTCACCTACTTATAAGCAATTCTGTTTAATTTTTTCAATAAATAGTCGTATTTTAAAGTATGGGTCTGTATCAGGAACTGTATTATCTACAAAGTGCTGTGTATTTGCTGGTACCTTTTAAAGAGTAATTAAATCTGCGATGAATCCATATCTGCTTTTTGACGCACAATAATCTAGATAAGATTGAGCAGAAATGATCCCCATCATGAGTTTTATTGATAAAAAAGGTTCAGAGGGAAGTCTGCCTGGTGTACCTGGGTACACCTAGAACTGCGCATACAGGTTAGTCGCAAAAAAAATTGGTCAAAAAAGTGTTTGATTCAAATAATAATAATGACTATCCGTCAGCTAAGTTGATAAAGAATTAGGAAAAAGAAATGGCAGACACTTCTGAAGGGGTTGACTTAGGGGCAGACTATCCCAAATTTGTATATTAAAAAATACTAAAAAAGGTGTTTGATTTAATCTGCCATTTTACAGCGTTTTTTATTATGTATAATAAAAAATTCTCACAAAAGGACAGACAGTTTCTCTGGGGATCAATAATTTAAAAATCTATACTAATAAATAAAATTGAAGTGTCTGTTTGTAATGTCAAAATAACAACTTTTTACTAAACGCATATGAAACTATATACGGTATATATAACAAAAATACAATTTTTTAAAAAAATCTGTCTGTCTGTTTGTTCCGGCTAATCTCCGAAATGGCTGGACCGATTTTGACGGGACTTTCACTGGCAGATAGTTGATTTATTTATTTTATTTATCTAAACTTTTGTGCACAAAAGAAAAATCGTACATATGCCAGACTTATGCCTTCATTCAGTCATTTTCTCTCAGTCAACCTTTAGGCTAAGTAGAGATAAACATATGGGAGGTAGTGCAACGAACGAAAAGGTAACGAAGTTGATGTTATATTTGATCTGCTTTATGTTAAAGTTAAAACTACGCTTTTACCTAAATTAAAGTCACCACTACCAGTTATAGTGTTTTACCTTGATATACTAATATATCACATACTAAGCCATTTGGATTGGCAAGAATAAAGGCTTTAAGTCCAGTGAGATTCGGCTTGCCAGGGCAATATTGACGCATCGGACAAGTACCTGTAAATGGGATTATCATCTCGTCAATGGAAATTTTTTGATCCCGGATCTGTGCGTGACATCCCTGAAGAACTCTATCCAGTAATGGACGAACTTTCCCTAGTAAGTCGTTTTTCCTCATCTTAGGAGAAACATCATTATCAAATACTAATTTTAGAGAATTCCTAAGTAGGATATACCGATCTCGCACCATAGTTTTGACTATAATTGGTACAGCATACTTCAAGCTCCAGTACATGCGAATTTGCGGGTAGCCAATACATCCCATAAGCATAGTTCTTCCAATAAAAGCCTTGCATTCTCCTAGGGTTAAATTTAAACATTTTCCAGTTTTCTGAACTGCAGTTTGGTTACTAATTGTAACTATTAAAGTCAGCAAGTTATCGTCTATGTATTCGTTAACCCTTAATAAGGCTCGCGCCTGTGTTACAGCTAGAAAGTAAGTTACAGTGGAAATAGTGTAAATAGATACTGCAGAATTTAAAAAAAGTATTTTGAAAAAGGGGGGATGGTTTTTTACCCCCTTTTTTTGGGTGGGAAATAATATCCCTTTGCCCGATTATGTATGTGCACTGTGTCTCGAAGTGGGAAAATAATTCCCTTCGCCTATTATATGCCTAGTTTTGTTGTTATTCATATACTAGTATTTCACCTGGTTTCGCTTTTTTCATTTCATTTATTTTTTAATTTTTTTTTATGCGTTACGAACTTTTATTTTATTTACCTATGAATATTATCATGCATGCTAAATAAAAAGCGGTATTGCAATCGCATTTTTATTCTAATAATTAATATAGCTAATTACAAGTAAGCTAAAAGCGTGTTAAAAATATAATTATTCTTGGGGTGAAGCCTCGTGGAATAATTTAAAACATTTCTTTGCACATAGTGCAACTTGGCACGTGGAACATACTATTTTTGTTCTTCTCTCCTCTTTTTTTGTGCTACAAAATCGGCATCTTTTGTAAGTATTTCCTTCATCTGGAAGATGGACGCCGACATTGAGTAAACGTATCGCATCTGGAACTCCAAAGTTGGAGCCCTTTTTGTTTTTGAAAACAACCTGGCGTTTTACCTTGTTAGAGTAATTTGATATTAGCTCACGAGCCAATCGCAATCGAAAATTTCTATGAGAATGAGTACTTGCTACATGCACAGTGTTGTAGGTTATATAGCTGTTTATGATTGCCGCATCAAACATAAAGAAAAACAATCTCATCCAAAATTTCCTGCATTTTCTATTGATCGGATATGATGATCTGAAATGATCAAAGTGATCGACGCCTCCCATGGTGAGCGTATACTGAGCGATAGCTGTGGGGATGAGAACTTTTTTTTTAGTACCATCTTTCTGAGTTCTCTTTACAAATACTGTGTCAGTTGGATGGTGAGCTGTTGTAAGAATATTAACATCCCTTGTATCAAGCCACTTGATTGCTGTAATTGGTTTAGCAGTTACAGCTGCAAATTGGTTCCTTTCAAGTCTTAAATGTTTTGGTTGAGACTTTTTAAAAATTTCCGGAAGATCTTTTCTATTTACTCTAACTGTACCAACAGCAAAAATTTGATTTTAGTACAAATCTTCCATTAGGTTACAGCTAGTGAAAAAGTTATCAAACGCTATCAGAGTGTTCTCAGGAAGGCCGGCTGACAGCTTTTTAACCACATTGTACCCCAGTCCCTCGTCTTCCATACTGTCTCCTTTCCCGGTATAAATTTCGAACTGGTACAGATAGCCGGTTACAGAATCACAACGTGCCCAGATTTTGAAGCCACGCTTGATTGGCTTCTTTGGCATATACTGCTTTAAAGATGATCTTCCTTTAAACTTCACCATGCATTCATCTATTGATTGTTTACTTGAATTACCTGTTTCCTGCTGGAACAATTTATTAAGCTCTTGAATCATTGGTCTCAACTTGTACATTTTATCGTATTCCGGTGAGTTCCTATTTGGTTCTTTTTCATTGTCATTTATGTGTAAATTTTCAATTATTTTTTTAAATCTTTTGATAGGCATAATTTTTGAAATTTCTGCATTATTGTAAAAAGGGTCATTAGACCAATATAGCTCCATATCAGGCAATGGGTTTAACCCTATCATTATTAATATTCCAAGGTAAGCTTTCATTTCCTCTGATAGTACTGGTGTAAAATTATTGCTTTTATTCTGAACCGCATATCTATTTGTTTGTTCCACTAGAACTTGTACTAAATATTCTGGGAAAAAGTTTTGAAAAACATCGATAGGCTGCGTTTTATGACTATATGTTGATTGTGGTTGAATTGAATTGGTAAATTCAGGAACATTGTGTATCTCTGTTTCAATTTTCCACTCCCTTGGTTGTCTTACTGTATTCATAGTTCTGCTTGATCTTGAGCGACGATCCGGTTCTGTTACAATAACATTACTGCTTGAAGGTCTTGCACTTAAGTCATCTGTAGATATTGGAGTATAGTGGGAGTGTTCTTCACGGATATCATCTAAGCATTGCTCTATTTCAGTTTCTCGTTGGTTGCAATCCATAACAAAGCTTTCTTCATAAGTTGCAATATTTTCCTCTGTTGGGAGAACATCATATTGTCCTGTTGTCTCACCCACACTACCAATAGGTCTAGGACTATTTATTTCTAAAATATCTGTGAGTGCTTCTACTGAATATATTTCTTGGCTTTCAATAGTTTCTTCCAAGTTATCAGATACACCAAACAACTCTTCAAGACGCCTTTCAACAATAACATCTTGAGACTCATTCTGGTAATCTGCCGGGCTGGTTACAGGGGCTGTTTGGTAATAGGCATCATCATCTGAGTCAAGATCGGATAAATCTGACAGGTTGTTCATGATATCTTCTAACTCCCGTTTCCCTAAATTTGTTTTTTTATTCATGGTGAATCCTACAAATAAATTATTACATGTAAATATCACATCTACATCCCCTAAGAAGCTTACTTTCATTCAAATTTCAGCATTCTATTATTATTTGTATTTTGTATTGACATATTTGTGAGTTCAAACTTTCATATATACAACGTGTCCCAAAATTCAACGATAAGCCAACACCGGAGGATAGACCTGCCCCGGACTAATCGGGTAAAAAAAGAAAAAAAAATATATCCCAATTATATTTTAAGTTATATAAAAAAATGAAATTCTTCAGAAATTGAGACCGTTTATGATATTTTTCACTACCATGACCACAATTTTTAAATATTTTTTTCTTTTTTTTTTATAGGCAACCTGAATAGTACTGCTATCTACCACAATTCTTAAAAACTCCAGAATAACTCTTGTTTTATCACGAAAATTAATGAAACTTATTTTATTCCCTAAATTTTTTGAAGACTTTTACTTTTAACCAAATTTAACTTATCGTGGTGTAAAAAAAAAGTATGAACACTAGTATGGCAAGTTTTTTTAAAAATTGACGCAACTAACCAATATTCCAAAATGGTATAATACTCTAGGAAAACAAGTTATAAAAAAATATGGGCCTATATTATTTCTTAACAGGGGCCAAATGACGGTCGGGTGTAATAAAAGTATTATTTCTTGAAAAATGTTTAATATTTCAAAACAAATGGTACAAACAGTTTCACGTGTAATTTATTAAGTTATTAACATTATAGCAAATGTTCGAACTGTTTGCCACCAGCATTAATACATGCACGACATCGCCTTAAAAATGATCGTTTTATTTGTCTTGCATATCTTCTGCTATTAATGTAATCAGCAGCCTGAGTGATATTTCGACGAAGCTCGTCCAATGTTACAATGGGTTTTGAGTAGACCCTGTTTTTAAGACAACCCCAATAGAAGAAGTCCAGGGGGTTCAAATCGGGTGAACAGGGTGGCCATAAGATAGGACCAAGTCGCCCGATCCAACGCCCTGGATACTCTTGATTTAAATATTCTCGCACAGGACGGGCATAATGTGCTGGGCAACCATCATTTTGGAACCACATGTTTTGAAGATCACTTAAGGGCACGTCGTTTAACAATTCTTGCAAGTCATTTTGTAAAGAGTTTAAATAACTATTGCCATCTAAGTTTCCTTGTAACTCAAAGGGCCCAATTACTTTTCCATTTAATATGCCGGTCCATAGGTTAACCTTGAATTGATATTGGGATTTGTCTTGTCTCATCAAGTGTGGATTTTCATTACTCCAACTATGTAGATTGTGAAGATTTAAATACCCATCTTTCTTGCACGTTGTTTCATCCGACCATAGAATTTTGTCTAGGAAGTGGGGATCTTCACTGTGCCTTTGCAGCATCACACGGCAAAATGTGACCCGTAGCGGATAGTCCCGCGGTAATAACGTCTGCACACGCCTGTAGTGATATGGGTGAAGCTTGTGACGTTTTAATATTCGATGTGCAGAACTTTTCGGGATTCCTGTAGCTTCTTCTATGGCACGTACCGAAGTAGTCGAGTCATTTTCTATCTCCTTGAGAACTTCTTCATCACGATCCAATCTAGGTCTTCCAGCGCTGCTCCTATTGGATGGCATACGACCCTCCGAAAACGCTTGATGCACATTAATAAACACTCGATAATCAGGATATCTTTGAGCATTTGGGTATCTTTCTGGATACAGTCTGCTAGCAGCGTTACCATTACATCGGCATTCTCCATAGATTAAATGCATATTAGCGTATTCCTGTGGTGTGTACGGTTGCGGCATGTTAAACACCAAACAGTCCAAAATGCGCCAGAACTCTAAATCACAAAACACACAATCGTAGTCCAAGATAATGCCAGGTCAGTTCAGTTTGCAGATCACTTCCAGTCCAAATAATGCCAGGTCAGTTAAGTTTGCAGGTCGATTCCAGTCCAAAAAGCCAAGCCAAAAGTCGATAGTATGTACGAGGGCCACGTAAGTTGAATTGGGTACGGTGCGCAGTAAACAAAGGAGCAGAGCGTACTGAACCGACTTGCCAGTGTTGCCAAGTCTGAAATCTAGCGGACGGTAGAATTCTTCTAAAAATACGGTAGAATTTTCGAAATTATGTTGTAATATATATTTGAAATACGGTAGAATTACCTTGTTTATTTAGTAGCATGTTATGGGTCAGAGTTAAAAAAAAAACATATTTTTAATCAGAATCGGACAGTATAATTGTTTCAATATTTTTATACATATCATTGTTATGTTTTGCGATCATAGCGTGAGTGGGATTAAAATCAACACAGTTTTTTCCGTGACGCTGTATGGCTTGCTGCGATAAGAGATTTCCCTTGATGGATTTCGTTAGGAGTTTATTCCGTTTTTTTGTTTTTATATCGTTAACTCTGCTGAAGACTCTTTCGCACTCAGCATTCGAGTGTGGCAGAGACAAAATGGCCAACATAAATTTTGGCAAGTGTTGGAAATAGGTATTCCCTTCTCGATGTTGGTCACGCAGTTCTGCGACCTGAAAAAAAAAATGATTAGGCTGCTATAACAATAGAAACCAATATGAATTCACGTTGCTTCGAGTTTACATGGAAACTTACCTGGTGCCAAAATACGTCAGGGGGTTGACTTAAATCCAAATCTTTGTAGTATAACGGCAACTTCCGCCACTCATCATCTAGTTCTTGTTGATGTTGGATTGAAGTTGGGGCAATTCTGGGCAGTAATGGAAATAACGACGAAACTGACTCTTCCCTGTCATCAGAAATTACTTTCTCTAGATCAAATTTTGCTATTTCTGTCATAATTTTGTCATTAAAACAGTATCGTTTACGAAGGCCCACACAAGCTCTAATAATAAAATTTTTACACATCTTTCTGAGAGTTAACTTTCTTTCTTCATTTTCAACAGAATCTAGTTCTTTCTGGACACCTAAACCTAGATATATGTCTTTTAGGTCCTTGTGATTTATTTCTGTCATTGGATCTATAGTTTCAATAGGAGCGGAATTTACATAATTTCTGTGTAAAACCAATAGTAACAGTTCTTTATAAAAAGCTGTCATTTTCCCATGTAGTTTCGTAATTAAAATAGATTCGCTCTGAAAACAGCTATTTAATGTTGTAAATTTTGGCAACATCCAAGCCAAAAAATAGTAATAAGCCTTGATTATGGGATCATTCAGGCATGCATGAATATCGTGGCACTCCGATTCTTCCAGCCATTTGCTATTGAAATAAAGACGTAATACATCCCATTGTTCCAGAATCCTTTGCACTACTGCATTTAAAGACAACCATCTAGTCTGGGCTGGTCTTAGAATTTTGTGCACATCCGCCTCAGCAAAATACTGGAACTCTTTCAACTCACTCTGCCTTTTACTACTGGATTTAAAATAATTATAAATATTTCGCGCCATTTTTTCACAATTTAGTGGAAGCTCTTTACATGCGTCACTAGCGCAAAGATGCAGAGAATGGCAAATGCATTTGATCACAATTATGCCTGGACAACGTTGACGAAATCGACTTGAAACTGAATTGTTACATCCCATCATTGTGTTGCATCCATCAGAGCCGAAACCTATGATGTTTTCCGTAGGAATCTCATACTTTTGAAATGAACCTATAACAGTATTAAAAAGTTTTTCGGCATTTGCAACATGATCGGTGGTTTTCTCATCAAATAATTGAATCAAATTCCAAAACCGAGTGATAACTTTACCAATCATTGGATCAAAATACCTGACCACTACAGCTACTGTTTTTACTACAGCAATATCTGTGCTTTCGTCTATCAAAATTGAAAACATTTGTGATTTCAAGTCACTGATCAAGTTTTCTTTTTCAGTTTCCCCAATACAGTTATTTATCACAGCTTGAACTTTAGTTCTTTTTAATCTAATATCTTTGGCTATCTGAGAATCTGGGAACAACTTTGGTAACAAATCTGCTAAGTGATTCATGACATTATAAGATACCTTATGCTCAGCAACAAAAGCAGCTAATTTTATTTCTGAAGTCTTTACCAATTGCTTTTCATTAGTTGGCATGGATTTAAAAACGCTTACTATAGACTGTTGTTTTTTGGACGTTGAAGCACTACACCTCTTTAAATTATTCACGTGTTTAGTTCCTTCTTTGTGGCGTTTTATTACACTTATTTCGGCACTGAAAGATGTATTGCAAACGTTGCAGACCGCCTTCGATAAGTCCCTATTATCCTTTCTTAGCCAGTCACTATATTCTTTATTCAGCAACCATTCTTCCCGAAACTTCTGCTTATAACGCTTTCTCTTAGCCGGTACTCGTGTTAAGCTATCTTCTCGATCAGTAGCGCTGTCGCCATCACTCTCCATATTTTTAAACACTCAGATCACACACAACACAACACAACACAACAAACTCTTACGTAATTTTAAGTATTAATGAAATGTTAGTCGTATCTCGTTTATGATACAAATAAACTAGGAAAATTAAAAAGCTCTAAGTATTCATTGAAATTCAAATACATACAGCACCCCCGAATTCGTTCGCATAATATCTCCAAGCTGGTACCACGCTATTGGGGGATTTCCCGACGCATAAAACAGTGTTGTCGGTAGAATAAAAGGAAAATACTGTAATGTAAAGAAAGTAAACAATCAAACTCGCTAAAATTATTTTAGTTTATAGATAATCATATTTAGGTACGATCTTCATTGGGTATTACGGTGTATTTTGCTACCGTAATTATAATCCTACGGTAGGTGGTAGATCTATGCTGATTACGGTGTTTTTACCGTAATTACGGTGCAGTTGGCAACACTGCGACTTGCTGAGAATAATAACAGCTTCTCTACCTGCCCTGTTGTTGTCTCTTTTTAACGTAAATATCTCTATCTATCTATCTCTCTCTAACATCTGAGGTATTAATGCCCCATTCGAATTCCTAGAAATTGTAACAGGAACCCATTTTGGGCATGTAGTAAAAGTGATTACTGACAATTACAATTTAAGGAATTTGGCCCCTGTTAAGAAATAATAGGCCCATATTTTTTTATAACTTGTTTTCCTAGAGTATTATACCATTTTGGAATATTGGTTAGTTGCGTCAATTTTTAAAAAAACTTGCCATACTAGTGTTCATACTTTTTTTTTACACCACGATAAGTTAAATTTGGTTAAAAGTAAAAGTCTTCAAAAAATTTAGGGAATAAAATAAGTTTCATTAATTTTCGTGATAAAACAAGAGTTATTCTGGAGTTTTTAAGAATTGTGGTAGATAGCAGTACTATTCAGGTTGCCTATAAAAAAAAAAGAAAAAAATATTTAAAAAATTGTGGTCATGGTAGTGAAAAATATCATAAACGGTCTCAATTTCTGAAGAATTTCATTTTTTTTATATAACTTAAAATATAATTGGGATATATTTTTTTTTCTTTTTTTACCCGATTAGTCCGGGGCAGGTCTATCCTCCGGTGTTGGCTATCGTTGAATTTTGGGACACGTTGTATAATAAGAAATAAATTATAAACTCAATCGGGCCAAGGGAATAATTTTCCCACTTAGTATTTCGCAGATTTTAACGCTGTTATCAATGTTATGCGCATAAAATCAATAAAAAAACATAGCTAAAGTTGTCATTTCATAAAAGATGGAAACATAATCTACTTACAAGATTTTTCGTTGAACAATAAAAGATTTTTTCTCGGAAGTAACCAAAAATCGACCGTTATTTTAGCACTTTTTCACGTCTGAACTTTGACATTGACATTTCAATATAAGGTAGTCATTTTTTGAAAAGTGTTGCAAGTTATGAAATTTAAAATCTTCTAAAGAATAGTATATTTCGGTTGCGTTCATTCTATGGGCTATCTTTCATGTAAAATAAACATGTTTTTCAAAATAGTCTTGGTGGGAAACTATATCCCTTTGCCTTATTAAGGGTTAAGATATTCTATTATCGATGATTTTGGTTCAGAGGGTCGATATGATGGCTGTAACAAAGCAGAAACTTCTTTTTTAAAGCAGCTTGATCTTGTCCAAGGGGTAGGTTTTTGCATACCACTCCTAGCCAATCTAGTTCCATCACGAGTACGTACACGAGAGCGCATTGCAGTGCCACTATGCACTCGAGTTCTACCCCCGCAGATGCTGGTAGAAGGAACACCAACCTCATCCTCATGTATCGAACTACTAGTGTCTTCGTCTCCGAGCTAGAAGAATCCTCACAAACATTTTCATATGAAACTCCGTCTACTTCAGGCTTCAGACTTCAGTAAGTCCTCATCATCCTCAGCATCTTCTACCTCAGACTCATTGAGAAACTGATCTATGTCCATGTCGCACAGAACTAAAATAAAATAACATCTATAATTATTTATAATAATTAGTAAATAGAATAAGAGACCATTGTTAGTTTGTAAACTTTATTTTTTTTTGTCATGGAAATAAAATTTAATGAAATGGGTCACGAAGTTGTTAAACATGGTGAAACAAGATGGTTGCGAATCTACTTTGTAAAGACCGAACACACTTTACAAAGAACAAATTCCGATACCACAACATTACTCAATTTGTACCGCATGTTTTACAAAAATAATACATTACAGATGTTATGTACGAGGGCGGCACTGAAAATTTCGGGAATCAAGGAAGTGACACAACATTACTATTTAAAAATGTATTTATTGCTTTTCGAAGTATTCTCCGCGAAATTCGACACATTTTTCCATACGATGGAACCACTCATTGAAGCAACCATTCCATTCGGAAGTTGGGGTCTCTAAAATGGCCGTTTTGTAGGCGTCCACAGCTTCTTCAGGTGATGAAAATCTCTGTCCACGCAATTTATTCTTTATTTTAGGGAAAGTATAAAAATCATTAGGGCTTAGGTCGGGGCTGTACGGCGGATGGTCTAATAATTCTATGTTTTCTTGCTCTAAAAACTCTTTTGTTCTGTGTGCGGTGTGAGAACTCGCATTGTCGTGATCGAGGATGATGCGGCGGTTGCAGTTCTCTTTACAGAGTTCAGAAACGACCTGTGGCAAACAAATGCTAGCATACCATTCTGCATTAACCGTTCTTTGTCCCTCAAGAGGAATAGTCGTAACATGGCCGGTTTTGGAGACAAACGTGGCCACCATTTTTTTTGCAACACTCCGTGAACGAACAATTTTTCTTGGCTTTAACTCATTTTGGAACACCCAAACTCGTGACTGGTTTTTTGTTTTGGGTTCGTACGCGTATATCCAAGATTCGTCACCTGATACGATGTTGTATACAGCATTTGAGGATCCTGCGTGGAATCTTTCGAGAGTTCTGACGCACCAAGTAACGCGAGCCGCTTTTTGCTCTTCACAGAACGAATGCGGTATCCATCGGAAAACAACTTTTGTACACCTAATTGTTCATGCAAGATTATTTGTATTTGACTCATGCCAATGTATAAAGTTGCCTGAATTTCGCGGTATGTCACATGTCGATCTTCCTTAATCAGCTTACGCACAGCATCAACGTTTTCTTGGGTGACTGCAGTTTTTGGACGACCTTGACGGGGATCATCACTGAGCTTGACACGTCCACGTTGAAATTCAGCAAACCAGCGAAAAATTGTGGTTCTGGATAGGGCTTCATCACCAAATGCAGAAATCAACCGGTCAACACACTGTTTTTGTGTTAAACCACTTCAAAAGTCATAATAAATCATCGCTCTTGAATTTTCGCGAATCAATTTCATTTTCTCAACGACGGAACAAGTTTGACAAAACCTTGTGACAAGACCGAGAATCTTTTATTAAATAATTAAATGGTATACGATTTTTGAAACCAACGAGTTTTCAATTAAAAAGATTTTAATATGATAGAAACAGAGGAAAAATTCCATTCCCGATACTTTTAGTGCAGCCCTCGTACACATTAGTTAGTAAATACAAATTATTATTTTCATAAAAATACTAATATTTCTATTAGATATTTATGGATTTACTTACGTTGTTTACGACGTGCCGCCATTGTCACCCGTTCGTGACTACTAACAACAAATATGGTGACTTGCTTTTCGGTTCACTCGATGCGTGTGACAAACATTTTAATGTTGTAAATTAAGAAAAAGAATATGTTCTATACATAGAATATTCGGTCATCATGATATCTCTGATTTCGCGATTTCCAGGACTTAACAATGGCTGCCATTTTGTTCTATAGGATGAAAGTTCGGTCTTTATGACAACTAATATTTCAAAAGCCCGGGTCTTAGGAGGATATTTTTCTTTGTGAAACCACCTTTTTCCTACATGCCAGTGGCCTCTATGTGATGAGTGCAGGTACCATCTGGTGCAACAAATGTATTTTATTTATCACTATGATTAACTTTTGTATGTATACTATATCCATATTCGGAGAGTCAGTCATAAGCTCTCCAAAAGTCTGTATGTATTATTGAGCCCTCCCGAACATGTTTTTTTATGAGTGGCACCAATGCATCAGTCACTCTCATTATAGGGGCACAATTTCACACGCAAATCACCACAGCCAACTCAATGGCCTTCCACTTGCCGTCCTCAATTATATTTTCATTTTCCAAATTTCGATTCGTCAATTTGGACTATTTTGCGTGGCCCTCCTATTAGTGGCCTTTTGGATTGATTTTCAATTACCACGGTCTCTCGGCAATAACTATACCAGTCCGCAATAGTTCTAGAAGATAGCACTGTTGCACAATAATCATATCGACCTATCCGTAGAATAAAGCAACATTTGCAAAATCTTTACTTTACAGGAGAGCGATTTGAAGACAGTCTTGTACAATTTTCGCTCTAACTTTTTTGTTATTTAATCCAGACAATTAGTTTTTTTGTATGTACTATAGAATATGATAATGCATGGATATTTATTAAAACCGTGAATTAAAAAACTGTATTTTAATATCTAGGCAGTCGTATATGCATATGTGGCGTTTTATTGGGAACGCCTGTAGGTTACATATAGACATATAACCTTATTCTTCGGAAAAGTGTTAGTTAAATGCGCACATATGTCTTTATTATGCGTAAATACACAACCATAATATCTTATTGATAAAAAGGTATATGCTAATTAAATAAATTACAAAGGTTTTTTTATTATTATTAAGGTTTTATTGATCAATAATTCAAAATGTTTAACAAAATATAACTTATTTCTATAATTTTTACTGTGTATTAGACTTATAAACTTTAATATCAACAAAAAAGAACAAAATAATCTAAAATTATAAAATCAACAAACTAAGTACTAGGCAACTTGCCTATTTCAAAGAAACTATGAGTAATAGGAACAAAAATAAAAAAATCGACAATAATATGAACTATTACGAGAGTATGACATATATCTATGAGCTGTAAATTTTTTTTTAGTTTTATTTAAACATAAAACTTAGATGTGACAGTTTCACAATGCACAAAGCACATACAATTATATTATATCCAAATATAAAACAGTAAATACTAATTAATGAATGAAAAAAAAACAATAAGCACTTTCTTCTTTTTATAATTAAATTTTAACCGCAGCAATAGGGTTAATTTTCGAATCAAAAACCATTGTGAACGGATTTAAAAAAAAATTAAACATTTAGCATTAAAAATAATAAATTAGTCATCTTCACTATCGCTATTAAGAATGTCATCACCATTTGTGCTAACTGGCAGAGATATAAAAAAATCTGCGTATTGGGAAGTTATTATTCCAGAATCAACTAAACTAATGAGATCCTTATATTTATCTTTGGGTAAATTAATAGGAGTTTTGTACGCCAGTTCTAGAGTAGGGGAAAAAGTAGCAGCATTGCGTGTATTCGAGCGTATTAAAACAGTATTATAATGAATTTCGCCGAGATCATATTTATATAGTAGCTTATTAGGCTCTGATTTATCTACAAATACCTCTCTGACACGGCTCCATGAGACCTTTATGCCTTCTGTATTTTTGCACCAGACTTTGTTGTTTACATGGCTTTTTAGCTCAAAAAAATTATTTTGTGTCATGTTTCGGACTTCATAGGGATCTCCTGTACATTTGGCCCAGCGAACAAGCAAACGCCATTCGTCTGGAGTGTAAATGGTTTTTTTCTCGGCTGCTCGTTCAATAAGAGCGTGTACACTGTCCCCTTCATTCTGAGTGTGACCTTTCTCGAGAAACCGGTGTCTTATAGTCACGTTAAATTTTGAAGCCGAATAGACATAGAGAAAGAAGACATAACGATTTCTGTTTTGCCCAGCGCAGTTGTCCGACCAAAACCTGAACTCTGTAACTCCCTTTATTACATTCTGCTCTATATAGTCAAGCAAACAACTGCTTACTTCATTTGACCCTCTCTTTGCCACCGTCTCATCCCACATATAACAAACTGCCCTCTTTCTACCCATGTCAAAAATGGTAAAGTCTAAGCAAGACAGTTTTCGCTTATAATAAAAAACACTAACCTGACCATGAGGACACGATAAAACTTTTTGTAAATCGAAAACTGCCGCCAGTATCGTACCATTTGATTCAATGGCATCACGTTTGTCGAGATCCTTTAACTTGCGAGCTGCATTTTTATAGGACAAATGTTTTTCATAATTCAGTCTTTCTTGGTCAGTGTGATCAGTTTTGTTTCGAAAAACATGACAAGTATCACACTGATCTTTTTTGGGAATGAAGAATCCCAAATTAAAATGCTTATTGACAATGTCTCGGTATTGTCGCTCAGTAGCAGCCATACTAGAATAAATCGAAGCATCAAACCATTCCCTATATAGCTGGAACATCCTTGAGATACTGAGACTGCCGTCCAGATAAAGTTTCGTCGAAGTTTTGCGGATATAATGTGATTCAATAGGAGCAAAGGATCGAACATGGTCACATACACTTTTGACCGTGTCAGGCTTTATTACTTGATAGTGGTTTGCATGGCGTCCTCTCTTATCTTCTTCTATAATAGTACTGCCATCATATTTATCCCAAGCTGTTTTAATAATTTTGCCACTAACGGACAGCGTGTTCAAAAACATAGTCTTACAAACGTTAACCATTTCACTCTGGCTCTGGTTTGAATTATGTGTTGATACTGGCAGAAAGTATTTAAATGTATATTTCCGATTGTTGGGTACCTCACGATTTAAACATCTATTCTTTTGCTCCTTTTTAGAGTACCTCACTACAAAAGACCATTGTTTTTCCCGGCTTCCCAAACCCCAAAACTTCTGAAAACAATCGTATCTTTGGTCATGAGATATATTTTTAAAGCACTGATACCGGCATTTACATGGTATGCCTAAAGTTTTGTCATCGACTATCTTTCCCTTTTTGGTTACGTATTTTTTACCAATATTCTTAAGGCACTTTCTTTTGATGTCTGACCATTCAGATGTACGGCGTAATCGTTTCTTTACTCTTTTCTTGGTTGATGCAGAGCATTCATCATCACTAGAATTGTTAGGTGCACTAGATGTGTTAGTTGCTGAAGGCGACTGAGTCCAATGCTCATGGATAGAACAGAAGGAATCATGACAATCTGCGTGTGAGTTCAATGGAGAAGGCACAGGTGTTGGGATAATAGGTGCTGAAATTGAAGGCAAGTCTCCAATGCTGATTGCGGGTGAATTTTCAAAGCTGGAAGGTACTTCAATTGCAAAAGGTGTTAGTTCTTCGCTATCTGCAGGCTTTAATGGAATCGATTGGTTGTCTTTAGAATTTTCAGCTACATGCAGTGACTTTAGGCTAGTTTTATTGGAAGTAACGACGGGCGTAACATGTGTTGGACCGAACACGTCCTCCCATACCTCAGCCATATCTTGATGGATGTTCTCAGCTTCTTGAGGCAGTGGTGATTGGGTAACAACTGCACGATTGTCCACGTTATGTTCTAAACACAAAAATAAGTATATTTCAAAGATTGCCTCAATCAAACCAAATATATAACTAATAATAGTCATAAGTAGTTCTAATAAATGATTAATCTAAAAATAAGATATTTTTTCAGGCTTTCATAGTAATTCCCAGTTGGAAAAAAGGTACATCGCAGTATCTTACCAAGAATAAAGTTACATATATACACAGACCATATAGTTTCAAAATAATTTCCCTCGAAAAAAGTCACATGTGCGCATAGACATGTAATGTTTACATACTTTTCTGAGGAATAAAATAATATGTCCGAAAATATTACCAAATTTATGAATACTAAATGTTACGAAAACATTTTAATTAACATTTCATACACATAATTTTATCTTAATTTTTCTTTGTTTACTTGTTTTTGATGAGAAAGTAAATTTTATGTAGAATAAAGTTCTATGTGCTCATGAGACCATTTAACTTTATTGTTGTGGGTAAAACTTTTGTTTGTAAGAAAAATAAAAAAAAATAGCTATGCTAAAGTAATTTTAATACTCAAAATACCACTGTTAACATAGGATGTTAGATTAACTTACCTGAGAAATCCAATTTTTCATGATTTTTTACTCCAGGATTACTTGCAGTATTCATTTTATCCAACGGTCTTAACAGCAGGTTTAACATATGTTTAGTACGTGTACTTGAAAAAATGATTTTTTCAGAAAAACCAGCGGGCTGTTCCTGAATGAATTGAGCGAATCTACGGCGATGTGAATGGTCGGTCAGCTTCAATTCCTGCACCAGTTGAACCTTGTAAGGCTTCAAAGCCAAATCCTTACGCAAAATTCGCCATGTGGTGGTTTTGGATAACCCCAATTGTTGAGAACGTTGAGGAATTGACAAATTTGGATCTTCTTCAACACTGTGGCTCACGGCTGCGATGTTTTCGGTTGAACGACCCGGTCGAACACGCGTTGGTGTTGGCGCATTTTGTACCGAGCCTGTCGATTCAAATTTAGCGACCAAATTCTTAATAGCGGTCTCAGAAGGACGATTATGTTGTCCGAAAATATCACGAATTTTACGAAACGTAACTTTAACAGAACCACCATTTTAATAGTGGATTTTAATTATTTTAATGCGATTTTCGAGCGAAATTGAATTCATTGTAGCAATTGCCAAAGCATCTACTACGAATAGGTCAAAAAACTAAATTTCAAAACTGTCATGTTTTTGGTGTTGCCCCAATTGAAAAACAAAGTTCTTGTTGAAAAACCCAGTATAAAGAAATTTATAGACAGCTTTTGAATGAAACTCGCGTTGTAATGCATGAAATAATACATCATGACTAACATACCTTTACTTTTATTTTGTCCTGCTCAACTATAAACCATTTTGAGATAGTAAGTAATTACAGTAAAGATTTCCTTGAATACTCTTAGCTTTCAATTCATTCATTCATAACAAAATACAGACCTAGTACCGCTTTCATAAATGCTTTCATAGTTAGCCTATTAACTTTCGAGTGTAGTAAAAATTTACATTAATTTCCAGATCAAAAATTGCACATAAAAACTTTGTATTCTCTTTGCTCTTATTTTGATTCTCAAGAAACAGTTTCAATGACCTTTCTTTGTCGCTTGCATTGTTCACATTTATCTTTTTTACGAGTAGGTAAGTGAAACTAGGTTAAAGTTGGTTCTGAAGATTTTTCAAAATTTTTGATTACCCACCTAACTTTTTTGTATTGTTATCTTTTAAATAAAAGTTTTTGTACAAATAGTCCACATCCCCAAAAGTAACAAACCAACTGAATTTATCAGTTGGTTTGTTACTTTTGGTTCTACAATAAACACATCAACAGAATCTAGGGATATTTTATATTTCATCAAATATTTAAAAATCTATGAAGAATTTTCTGATATAGTAAATGGAAGAATGATAGGTTATTTTAAGGTCTTTGATAAAAATAAAAAAACATTTCACAATTTTTTTTATTTTAAATAAAAATCTTAATTTTTGTAATCGCCGTAGAAAATTAGTATGATAAAAAAACTTCATTTCTTCTTATAAAACTATTAATTTTAATTTAAATTGAAAAAATCTTATAAAATCTAATTACTAATAATCAGTGTTGCCACCTCTTACATTAATTACACATCGACCTCTACTGTTCATACTTTAAATTAAATTGTCAATGTCTTGCTGCGCTATGAGGTCACATGTTCTTTGCAAGTATTCGTAAAGTTGTTGTTCCGTTGTCAAATTTGGCGGGAAATCTCTCAAAGCATGCTTGATAGGATTTAAGTCGGGCGACTGTGCGGGCCAACCTAAAACTTGAATATCGTGGTTCTCGGAGAGCGGCTGACATCAGCCGCGCCGTATGGGAAGGAGCATTATCATGCATAATTAGAAATTCCTGGCCCATTTGGATTCTGTGTGGGAGAATAACAGACTACTACTACCTCCTCCTGGTACTTTTGTGTGTAAATGCTCCCGAGCCCATGAAAGCTGCCGACTGCGATTGCCATGTCGCAATGCTGGAACATGTAGTGGTCTTCGAGCATGAAGACCAAATTCATGCAACCTCCTTCGCACGGTTTAGTCTTTTTACCAGCAGCTGGTGACCCTCCTTTGTAGTAGTTGCATTGCTTTGATATTGGGTTGTCTTCTGGCGGTCATTTGGAGAAATCGATTCTGTCTCTGCGTAGTAACACGATATATCTACCCGTGTGCCGTTCAGCCACATCCCCAGTACTGCGATAACGTGACCACAGCCTTGATATCACGTATTGTCTGGTGTGTAGGGCCTCAGCAACGACGTGTGGAATAAAAATATTTCCTAACATGCCCACGGCTCGTAACATATCTTCTTGACTCAAATGATGACGTGACATGACTCTTATAGCTCACACGGTGTTAAATTAAAAAATAAAAATAAAAATCCCTTTTCATTAATAAATATCAGCAGAGCAATTTTAATTTTCCTTGACCTAACGAATTACTAACAATTTTGCCACTCAATTTTGTTTTTTCTTTTGTTTTTTTATTTACATTTTTATTTTAAATTTTGAAAATAGAGTAAAAGAGGTTTCAATCTATAAATAATTTAGGATTAAGGTTACCCTAGATTCTAGTTAGTTTAGTTTATTGTAATTGAATGGCAGATAACTTCTTAATGAAATTAACGACATTTGCAGTTCCAGATGGGTTGTACTTATTTGTAGGTGTACCTTTGCCACCTTGATCAGATTTTGACATTAAATTTGCGACCTTGTGAGACTGAATGTAATGGAGTGTCATCTGCGAAATATCAAGTTTTCAAAAGAAATTTTTCGCAAACTGATAGATTCCTTTTGGTAAATAATAATTATAAGTAGTTTTTTCGATGATTACTCTCTGCTCTTTTTCGAACGATTTAAAAGTTGATACAAGATAATATGAAATCTGTTTGTCTCTCTCTCTCTGCAAAGATCTAAGCCGTCAGTAAAGTTCATGAACGTAACTACGTGTGATTTCCGTAAATTTATTAGCGCAATCATTCCCACATTTTTTACTAAGCAGGGATTTCGTTCTTTCCTTTCCCAGACTACCTTACAGACTTGTCTTTTTTTTGGTAATGGTTATTTTTTTCGCAACCGTCTTTGTCCAACAATATTTAGAGATTTGGGAACTTTCTTTGCATGTGTCAGTAATGTCAGTGGTCGACGTAGAAATCTGCGTTATAGACGTCGATGGTAGAGCGTAATCGCTCATACTTGTACGCTTTTTTTTAACAGGAATATGGAAAGATAGGCCAGAGTCATATCCACTAAAATCCTTTCCTTCCTCAGAGAGAGTCAACCTTGGTCGGTTGACAAACAATGAGTAGAATCAGAGTAGGCTGCTAACGCATTAGATGTTTTAGATTTCGCCATTTACTCAATTATCTGGAAGCGAAAAAACAAGCGCTGTATAAATCCCAATTGCCGCTAAGTCATACAAAGTTATTTAGACAAAAATGTGTGATATGCAGTAGAAATGTATGCTTTGGAAAGTTAAACAGAACACATGAATCCCAAACGAGTTAAAGAGTTCCACTGTTCAACTCCTGGTTCATTAGTTATTGAACATTAGATAAACTCAATGGAAACAAATTATGGTATTGTTATTAGATATTACAAATATTAGCAAGATTTCAAAAAAAAACAAAAGTAAATTAATTAATTTCAACTTCCGGGATCTGTTCACCAAAGTACATACCACTCGGCGTCAAAAAAATCGCACATCCGAAAAAAATAATTTAAATACTATTTTAACACAACAGGCCAATGGCAATGTTGTCGTTTGAGGGTATCATTCGAAAGGTTTTAGCTTTCAGGAATTTTAATTGAATTTTACTTTTAAACGAGACGAAAGAGAAATTAAAGAAAAAGACAGGGTATGTACTAATTTGCAAATTAATAATTTAAAAAAAAACTTAATAAATACAAAAAAGTTCTTAAACCTAGTGTTACCCCCCCTTGCCTTGATAACGGCTTCTATGCGATCTTTCATGGACCTTACAAGGGTCGCAACAGCCTCTTGGGGTATTTGTTCCCACTCTTCAAGTACCGCATCTTGGAGCTCTTGAAGAGTGGAGCTGGATCTCGAGCTCGCACGCGCCGTTTTAGGTCATCCCAGAGATGTTCTATTGGGTTAAGGTCTGGACTTCGTGCTGGCCAATGCATAACAGGGATATCGACCTCCTGTAAATAATCCCGTACAATAGCCGCGGTGTGGCAACGAGCATTATCATGCATTAACATGAATCCATCACCGACATAACCAGCATACGGGACCACATGTTCCTCCAGGATTTCAGTAATGTACCGACCAGCATTTAATGACCCTTGCCCACGGCCACCCCGAGTCCGGGAAACGCACACAAGTTCCGTTTTCCCGTCGACGGAAATGCCGCCCCAAAACATACACGAGCCACCCCCGTATTCGACGGATTCTTCGAAGCAGGGTTGTGTGAACCTCTCCCCTTGTCTTCTGTAGACCCTTCTACGTCTGTCATTGCAGAAAAGACAGACCCTCGTCTCATCAGAGAAGAGTACGGTCCGCCGAGTTCACTCGCAATGATTGCGAGCAAACTCTAGGCGATCTCTGCGATACTGTGCAGTAAGTTTTGGACCTTTAGCAGGTCTATGGGCTGTTAAACTCTTTTCGTGTAACCTTCTTCTTATCGTAGAAACACTCACAGATGTTCTCCGAGTTGATCGAAGCTGTTGTTGCAACTCAACAGCATTTGTAAAACGGTTTCGTAAAGATGTCGTAACGATGAAACGGTCATCTCTTTCTGATGTGCACCGTTTTCTTCCAGATCCCGGTTTTCTAACATAACCACCAGTCTGCTGAAAACGTTGGAACACCCGTCGAACTGAAAAACGAGACAGGTTCAACTGTCGAGCAACGTCACACTGCCGCATCCCCGACTGCAATAGGGCAATCACTTGAGCGGCTTCTTCAGAGCTGGTGTCCATCTTTACTTGTTCTTACTTGGGTTACTTGTTCACGTGTGTTCACTGCAAAGTCTAAATTACGACTGACCCATATTTCATCCAGATCGACTCTTTTATACCCTTTTTAGGTGGTGTAACTAGCGTCCTTACTAACGAGCATTTGACAGTGTTTATTTTTGACGCTCTATAATGATAAATGTTTTAATGATTTCATGATTTTTTTTATTAATAATGTAAAGCTATTCAAATACCCATTTCAAACATACCAATATTTATATAAATATAATTCGTTTCTAGCCATTACAACCATTTTTCGCTCAAACTCAGAGAGGTGCGATTTTTGTGACGCTGAGTGTAGTTATAGTCCAAATTAGTAATTCGTCTCAAGCTTTTCTTTCTACTTACCTGAACCATTCAATTAGGTACATTTAGATAAATTTCAGTACTGAATTTACACGTCGAAACAGTAAAACACCACATTTCTATTATTTCTCTTTCGAAGCAGTGTGTTAGTTGAAACCAGTGTGAGTAAAAAATTTTTTTCCTAATTTATAATAATAAACTGATAACAAAACACCCTTTCTAGAATAATAACCAAAAGCGTTGGTTATTTATTTGTGCATAAACCCGTAATTGCATAGAACATTTATGGTTATGGATATAAAAATAAAAAAAATTATGCAGCATGTAGCAAAAGTTTCTATATTATACAGCGTGTCCCTCGGTAAAGTGCAATCCCGAAAGGGGTGAAACTAGACCATAAATTATCGCCAAAAAATAAAAAAAATGGATATTTTACTTTTTATTGACGAAGTAAGATTATATATAGGTAATGCAATATACAGTGGTTCAAAAGTTATTTGGACTTTTGTAAAATTTTTGTCAAAATCCGATTTTAGCCTCATCATCATCATTATCATTACAGCCCTTCACAAGTCTACTGCTGAACATAGGAAATTACCAATTGCAGCCAAACTATTAGGCCTGCGACCCTAATTTTTTTCAAACAAAATAAACAGAAGGTCTTTTGTACCTTTATATCAACCAGAGGCTTAGATTTATAAAAATCCAAATAAAGAAATTATAGTAATTTGTTTTTAATATATAATAATTCATATATATAATTAATATATATATTAATTCATATATATATATATATATATACAACGTGTCCCAAAATTCAACGATAAGCCAACACCGGAGGATAGACCTGCCCCGGACTAATCGGGTAAAAAAAGAAAAAAAAAATATATCCCAATTATATTTTAAGTTATATAAAAAAAATGAAATTCTTCAGAAATTGAGACCGTTTATGATATTTTTCACTACCATGACCACAATTTTTTAAATATTTTTTCTTTTTTTTTATAGGCAACCTGAATAGTACTGCTATCTACCACAATTCTTAAAAACTCCAGAATAACTCTTGTTTTATCACGAAAATTAATGAAACTTATTTTATTCCCTAAATTTTTTGAAGACTTTTACTTTTAACCAAATTTAACTTATCGTGGTGTAAAAAAAAAGTATGAACACTAGTATGGCAAGTTTTTTTAAAAATTGACGCAACTAACCAATATTCCAAAATGGTATAATACTCTAGGAAAACAAGTTATAAAAAAATATGGGCCTATTATTTCTTAACAGGGGCCAAATGACGGTCGGGTGTAATAAAAGTATTATTTCTTGAAAAATGTTTAATATTTCAAAACAAATGGTACAAACAGTTTCACGTGTAATTTATTAAGTTATTAACATTATAGCAAATGTTCGAACTGTTTGCCACCAGCATTAATACATGCACGACATCGCCTTAAAAATGATCGTTTTATTTGTCTTGCATATCTTCTGCTATTAATGTAATCAGCAGCCTGAGTGATATTTCGACGAAGCTCGTCCAATGTCACAATGGGTTTTGAGTAGACCCTGTTTTTAAGACAACCCCAATAGAAGAAGTCCAGGGGGTTCAAATCGGGTGAACGGGGTGGCCATAAGATAGGACCAAGTCGCCCGATCCAACGCCCTGGATACTCTTGATTTAAATATTCTCGCACAGGACGGGCATAATGTGCTGGGCAACCATCATTTTGGAACCACATGTTTTGAAGATCACTTAAGGGCACGTCGTTTAACAATTCTTGCAAGTCATTTTGTAAAAAGTTTAAATAACTATTGCCATCTAAGTTTCCTTGTAACTCAAAGGGCCCAATTACTTTTCCATTTAATATGCCGGTCCATAGGTTAACCTTGAATTGATATTGGGATTTGTCTTGTCTCATCAAGTGTGGATTTTCATTACTCCAACTATGTAGATTGTGAAGATTTAAATACCCATCTTTCTTGCACGTTGTTTCATCCGACCATAGAATTTTGTCTAGGAAGTGGGGATCTTCACTGTGCCTTTGCAGCATTACACGGCAAAATTTGACCCGTAGCGGATAGTCCCGCGGTAATAACGTCTGCACACGCCTGTAGTGATATGGGTGAAGCTTGTGACGTTTTAATATTCGATGTGCAGAACTTTTCGGGATTCCTGTAGCTTCTTCTATGGCACGTACCGAAGTAGTCGAGTCATTTTCTATCTCCTTGAGAACTTCTTCATCACGATCCAATTTAGGTCTTCCAGCGCTGCTCCTATTGGATGGCATACGACCCTCCGAAAACGCTTGATGCACATTAATAAACACTCGATAATCAGGATATCTTTGAGCATTTGGGTATCTTTCTGGATACAGTCTGCTAGCAGCGTTAGCATTACATCGGCATTCTCCTTAGATTAAATGCATATTAGCGTATTCCTGTGGTGTGTACGGTTGCGGCATGTTAAACGCCAAACAGTCCAAAATGCGCCAGAACTCTAAATCACAAAACACACAATCGTAGTCCAAGATAATGCCAGGTCAGTTCAGTTTGCAGATCACTTCCAGTCCAAATAATGCCAGGTCAGTTAAGTTTGCAGGTCGATTCCAGTCCAAAAAGCCAAGCCAAAAGTCGATAGTATGTACGAGGGCCACGTAAGTTGAATTGGGTACGGTGCGCAGTAAACAAAGGAGCAGAGCGTACTGAACCGACTTGCTGAGAATAATAACAGCTTCTCTACCTGCCCTGTTGTTGTCTCTTTTTAACGTAAATATCTCTATCTATCTATCTCTCTCTAACATCTAAGGTATTAATGCCCCATTCGAATTCCTAGAAATTGTAACAGGAACCCATTTTGGGCATGTAGTAAAAGTGATTACTGACAATTACAATTTAAGGAATTTGGCCCCTGTTAAGAAATAATAGGCCCATATTTTTTTATAACTTGTTTTCCTAGAGTATTATACCATTTTGGAATATTGGTTAGTTGCGTCAATTTTAAAAAAAAACTTGCCATACTAGTGTTCATACTTTTTTTTTACACCACGATAAGTTAAATTTGGTTAAAAGTAAAAGTCTTCAAAAAATTTAGGGAATAAAATAAGTTTCATTAATTTTCGTGATAAAACAAGAGTTATTCTGGAGTTTTTAAGAATTGTGGTAGATAGCAGTACTATTCAGGTTGCCTATAAAAAAAAAAGAAAAAAATATTTAAAAAATTGTGGTCATGGTAGTGAAAAATATCATAAACGGTCTCAATTTCTGAAGAATTTCATTTTTTTTTATATAACTTAAAATATAATTGGGATATATTTTTTTTTCTTTTTTTACCCGATTAGTCCGGGGCAGGTCTATCCTCCGGTGTTGGCTTATCGTTGAATTTTGGGACACGTTGTATATAATTTCATTAATGCTAATGTTATTAAATAATATTTCTATGGTTTTTAAACAAATATCTTTTACGATTGGTTGTGGAAAAAATGGTATGTGATACATACCATTTTTTCCACAACCAATCGTAAAAGCTACTAGCTTTTATGTAAAATTAATCCTGAAAATTTCATTTGGCTAGTGCTGGGGAATCATGTTGAAAAACGTACTTAAATAGTCCATGTGCCAATAATCGACATTTTTTCTTCAATTTAAAGCAGAGATTATCAAACTTATTTTCTTTTACTACCTTTGAAAATCAATTATTTTTCAGAGCCCACAATTTTTATACACTCCTAAAACTTTAAAACCACAATTTCATTACTTTAATTAATTAAATTATGGTTTGCTTTAATAGTCGGTTCTGTTGTTTAAACCTACATTCTAAACTAGACATTATTACCAGTGAGCAATTAAAACGCAACTTTATAATATTAAGAATATATTTTAATCTAATTAAAAAAACAATATAATACTGTGGGCAAAAAATAGGAAGATTTTGTTCATAATTATAAAATTCTTTATTTATTCTGCCAAATATATTTCGTCCCCCTCAAAGTAATCCCCCCCGGCCGCAATACACTTATGCCAACGTTCTTTCCAATCCTCGTAACGGTTGTTAAAGTCAATTTCCGGAATAGCCTTCAATGCGCGTAGCGATTCACGTTTAATGTCTTCAATTGAGTCAAAACGGTTTCCCCGGAGCGGTCGCTTGAGTTTGCTGACCAGCCAGAAGTCGCACGGAGCTAAATCAGACGAATACGGTGGTGGTTGTGGTTGGTTGAATTTTTGGCGAAAAATTCACGAAGAATCAATGCAGTATGCGACGGTGCATTATCGTGATGCAAAAACCAAGAGTTGTTGGCCCATAATTCCGGCTTCTTTTTACGAATAGCTTCGCGCAAATGACGTATAACACTCAAATATTATTCCTTGTTGACGGTTTGGCCGGTCGGAAGGAATTCGGAGTGCACCAAACCTCGATGATCGAAGAAAACTGTCAACATGACCTTGATTTTTGACTTGCTTTGACGTGGTTTTTTCGGCATCGGCACACCTTTGGTACGATATTCGGCCGATTGATCGTCTGTTTCCGGCTCGTAAGCGTAGATCCGACGTTTCGTCGCCAGTTATAATACGTTTCATGACATTCTGGTAGTCAGAAAGCATTGTTTCACAGACGTATATGCGACGCTGTTTTTCAAGAAAATTGAGTGATCCTTCCGATATTCTAACGATATCAGTAAGGTCTCTAACTGTTATTCGTCAATTCTCGAGCACCAATTCCTTGATTTTATTGACGTGTTGATCATCAGTTGATGTTGATGGCCGTCCTGGACGTGGTTCGTCGTCAACGCGTTCTCGACCCTCTTTGAATAATTTGTACCAATCAAAAACACTTGCTCGATTATCAATCAATCTACAATTATCATCGAACGCCTTTTGCAACATTCTGAACGTTTCGGCACCAGAAATTTGATTCCGCACACAAAATTTAATGGAACTTCTTTGTGGAATAATTTCTGTTACGGCCTACGGCTGCTCCCTTAGAGGATCAAATCATCAGGGGCCCATGAGCTGAAGACTTCCCGAGCAGACGTAGGTCGAGCCTCAATGTGGCCACGTGGAATCTCCCTAATTACACTAAAATATATGGGGGAGCGTTACACTACGGCCAGTCGACCGGAAGGAATTTGGACGAAGCTTACTCACCTATATCCAAGGCGACTGGTCCCTCCGGAGTCGGTCAGGTCGCATGTGGTTGTGTAGTGCAAGGGAAAGAATGGTGATGTGGTGTGTATCTGGGTGTGACTGATGGTGATTGAACCTAGACCTTGGCCGTCGGCAGCAGCCGAGCGTCGACACCGCTCCAACTTGAGGGGGGGCCTTTCGAGGTTGTCCACAGTCACTTTCTTCTATCGTCACGTTGACAGTCAATTAACTCTATCGTACGATTTACTAACTTACAGAAGCCACTAACTATCGCGGGTTATAAGGTTAACACACAAAACGCACACGGAGTTTACAGTTTATTAAAGGTCACTACCGTTTCGCGTCGCAACAGTTCTAGAATATCAGAGGCCGCACTAGCTAATATTGCCTAATGCACTTATGCAGATTCTCCAGCAGGAATGCGCGTCACAATGATAGACCGTATATTTACTGGCCGCGCCGAATTATTCCGAGTTCCCTAACAGAATACAGCGTGCCAATCGTTAGCACCGCTTAAGGACGACTGACTTTTCGCTCACGACCCGCGCGCCGCTCCACGCTCGGAAGAACTTCAAACCGGTATCGCCCAGAGCCGCACGCCCCCTAGACGTCGATTCCGACAACAGCGTTTTGCGCGAACAATTTCACTCATTGTAAAAATCGCCGAATGCATTTTATTTTTGTACTTCACATAGACAAGCGTATACTAAACAATAATGATTACTTTGATGTGATATTTGGCACAGATGTCACTGACAACGTAGAAAAAAAAATTTCAACGAATTGATTTCCGCACGAAATTTAAATTAAAAAGTCTTACTATTTTTTGCCCACGGTAGTAGATAGGTAATCAATTTTAGTTTTAAACTAATCTAATGAGATGGATGAATTTGATGATTTTTAACAAGTTTGTTGATATTAGGTTTGATTTTACTCAAATACAGTCGTAAGTCGCCGCGTTTGATAACATGCAAACGATTTCTTTTTTTATTAACAGGGCTAAATCCTCTTTCACACAAATATGACGATGGGAATGCTATCAAAAATCGTTGAACGATCGATCACAAAATTCTTGGTAGCCATTTTTGAATTTGATTTTTATTTCCTCGTTCGTTGTCAGTTCTATAAGTTCTTCCAGCTGGGGTGATACTGCTATGACATTTGAAAATGATCTAACACACAGTCTGATATTTCCAATTTCAAAATGTCCTGGAATCTTTCAATGAAATCACTCTGGAAATTTTACAAATGTTGGCAGTAGACAAGCAAGTCGTCGTTGTTGCAGGATACTGATAATTTGGGAAAATTATGGAACTCACGTCTGCCGATATTCTTCTTATGTAAGAGCAGCTTTGCTACGAAAGCAGTGACCACATTTTTTGTTTTTATTAAGTACAAGTCATCGCCTTAAAGTTGGAGAATAGAATAGAATAGAATAATTTTTTATTCAATATTGATTACAAGTAATTCTTATTGAAAGTCATTTTTTATTTTACCATTGGTTCGAAAAAATTCTCTGTCCTGAGAAGTACCAGCAAGAAACCCAGCGGGACTTTTTTTTAAAATAAATTTAAAATACAAATGATTACAAACTATTTACAAAATTTATTTTAGAAACAGCTTGGAAGCGACCACCTCATGACCAGGGGTTATTATCAACCATGTATTCATTTATATTATATTAACCCTTTTTATACAGCTTTTGTTTAATTGAATATTTAAACTTGGTAATAGAGATACCTTGTATATTTTCTGGGACTTTGTTGTAATAGCGTATACATTGCCCCAAGAATGAATTACTGACTCTGTGGAGTCGAGATGCCGGTATCACTAGCTTATGTTTGTTCCTAGTATTTACAGAGTGTATATCACTGCTTTTACTAAAGCTATCTTTTTTTGTGAACATACATTCAATTTTCGAAAATATACTGAGAGGCCAAAGTTAATATATTTATTTCTTTAAATTTTTCTCTTAGAGACTCTCTCGGTTTAAGGTTGTAAATAGCTCTTATGGCTCTCTTCTGCAACACAAAAATAGTTTCTAAATCAGCCGCATTTCCACATAGCAAAATCCCATAAGACATTATGCTATGGAAATAACTGAAATAAACTAATCAAGCAGTCTCGACACTAGTGATATCTCTAATCTTTTTTGCAGCATACGCTGCAGAGCTTAGTCTGCTTGCTAGTTTGGATATATGGGGGCGCCACTGAAGCTTTGCGTCGAGAGTGATGCCAAGAAAAACAGAGGATTCAATAGGGCTTTGTTCTTCCCCATTTAAAAACACATTGGTACTCAGATTTTTAACATTCGTTGTTGTAAATTTAATACATTTAGTTTTATTTACGTTTAAATGTAGATTATTAACGTTAAACCAATGCACTAATTTTGATATAGCGTTATTCACTTCAAAGTAAGAAGTATCATCAGCCAATAATACTATATCATGATTATCCCCTACAAGGGAAGATAAGTCATTAATATAGACTAAAAATAGAAAAGGGCAAAGAATCGAGCCCTGAGGGACACCTATCTTTACGAACAACAAAACAATAGGTAGGCACTTTCAGGGTCTTATTTTTTGCGTCTTTTCTCGACATCTTTTCTACATTGTTCTTGTAACAGCCGACACAAAATCGTCTCATTTTGCGTACAGGTCCCTCTTTTTTGACAAGTTCATGTTTTCGTCGTTTTGGACGTAATTCAAGTGCCAAGTTACCTGTTTCTGGACGTCCTGATTTAGTGAGATATTGAACGAGATTTTTTCTATAATCTACTACTGAAATATTTTTCTTAGTGGTTTCCTTATACATTATCAACGCATTTACCACAGCTGTATTCAAGAGCAATTCTATGGCCAATTTTCTATACCATTTGACAGTTTTTCTCAGTGGAGTTGAATAAGCTGTCATCTGATCACTCATGTCGACTGAAGCTTTACATTTGTTGTAATCAATAACCATTGCTGGTTTTTGCACCGCCTTGCCTCTGACATTTAATCGAGTAAATTTGTCCGTGTGCTTTGTAGACAGCATTAAAACATCTCTTTTATCTTTCCATTTTAATACTGTGATGCCACAATCGTTTTCTTGTGCTACGAATTCACCTCGTTTTAAATTAGTTTCTACTACTTTCCTAGGCAAGTACTTTCTGTTCTTTCTCACTGTCCCCAGGAAATGTGTATCGTTTTTTAGTAATTCGTACGCCAGTTCCAAGCTGGTGTACCAGTTATCAGTGGCAATGGTGTGGCCTTTATTCAAGAGTTCATCGCACAGGAATAATACTATTTTTGTAGGGGTATTATTCTCAATATCAATATTTTTTCCACTGTATACCTGTATTTTTAAAGTATAACCAGGATTTGTACAAACTTTAAACAATTTTATACCGTATTTGTGCCTTTTAGATTTGTTATATTGTCGAAAAGTGACTCGACCTCTAAAAGGAATCATACTTTCGTCGACACACAGTTCTTCTTTAGGGGCATAGTAGGCTTTAAATTTATCATTTAACAAATTCACAAGATACCTGATTTTTCCAATGCGATCGTTCGGATTCAAGTTGTAATTGTCGGCAAAGTGTAGGTACTGTAAAAGTAATTCAAATCTGTTCCTAGTCATCACTGTGCGAGGAAACGGTTGTTGAAATATGTCATCTGTACTCCAGTAATCACTAATTGATGGCAATTTCACAAGGCCCATGAATAAAATTAGTCCAAAAAATAGTTTTATTTCATGCTTATCGGTTGGCTGCCATGTATGTGAGCGAGAACATGGCTTGAAATCTTTATCTCCAAAGCTTTGCGTAGCAAACAGGTTACTTTGTTCAGCAATTATTTCAAACAAGGAATCGTCAACTAACAAAGAATAAAAATCCTCTGGATCTCCTTGACTTAAGTCTCTTGAAAAAGGAAACTTCATACCTGTGGGCTCAGTGAAGGGTATCACTCGAGCAGTGCATCCAGTAGGGTTCTTCCATTTTGTGTACGTGTTTGAAGAAGTAGGTAAATTTTGTAGGACAAAATCTTTTACTGAATCGCTTTCACTGTCCGAATTGATAACCATACGTCTTCTTTTCTTCGGAACATGTAAATTTTCAGACTCATCGTCGCTACTGATGTCCCTGAACGATGTCTGAAGTGCGTTGAACTCCAAAGTCTCAATCTCTTGCAAATCTTCTTGCGACAATTCAAAGTCCGCCAAATCCATTTGAAATTCGCAAAAATCGCGTTCCTCATTATTAGGTACTATATTATTTTCCATCGCAATGAATTACTAAACATAACTAACATGAAATATGCTTTAGACGTATCCGCGCAAGCGCCGGCGATAGACTGGAGCGCGGGGTGACCGGCGGGGTGGGCGGCGTGGCGCATGCAAACGAAAAATAACTTTTTTGCTTTTGAGCGCCATGGGGGTCACAGGTGCCCGCGGCTAGTTTTTCAGCAATAACTTGAAAACTGTATTTTTGATTTCGATAAAAACTGATTTCTATACATATATCATGATTATTAACAAAATGACTACAAAAAATTTTTGGAGTAAAATCACATTTCTTACATGGCGTTTAACGTGTTAAATGATTTTCGACTGTTTTTAGACAAAGTTTTAGAAGTATATATGGGCATTTCTCTGTAAACTGGGCAACTCGTTCTAAGAATGTTGTCTCGGCAACTTTTTTGCTTAAATATTTAAAAAATCTTATTCAGGGTATATATATCCACCTATTAAATAATAAACGGCAAATGAACCAATAATATTTCCATTACTTTAGAAAATATTGAGTATTTTCTGAAAAATCGATACAGGGTACTGTTGCATATGCCAGGGGACTGTGTATTTAAATGAAACACAATTTTAGTTCCAAAATTAGTTTGTTTTTATTTTCATAAAACTTAGGCTTTTAGGAATGAAGTAATTAAACAATAAAGAAACAAAAAAAATCAACAGGTCCTTTTATAATATTCTAATAATACTCAAATTTCTCAGATTCTCAACCATTGAACACATCTTCCACAATAAGTTTTGGCTTATGTTCATAAATTATTTTACCGATATTAAAGTGTAGACAACAATCACAAAATGCCGGCCAAGTGCGATTCGGACTCGCGTATGAAGGGTTCCGTACCATCGTAAAACACGTTTCTAGTAGCGGAGCCCCTTTAATTTTTCATTTATTTTTATTTTTGTTATTTGTTGTTATAGTAGCAACAGAAATACACATTCTGTAAAAATTTCAACTGTCTACCTATTACAGATCACGAGATACAGCCCGCTGACAGACAGACGGACGGACAGCGGAGGCTTAGTAATAGGGTTCCGTTCGTTACCCTTTGAGTACGGAACCCTAAAAAGCAGCTTAGATGTTTCATCGCTATCTAAAATGAATTTGATTTTTATACCCAAATGATTATAAAGTTTTCCAGTGACTTGATGCACTTTGAGGGTGCCAACAAAATTTTTCACCTTTGTTAGTTTTTGTTCGATTTCATTACTAATTTCTTAAATCGCATCTCATCTTGCATAAGGCTTAAAGTAATGGCAGGACATAGCTGTTCAATGCTTTCTACAAACCACTAGATTTCCAACATCGCCTCTAGCAACAACCACGGCATTTGCAGGTAGCTCCAGCGCCGTTCGGTGAACCTTTACAACAATGGCTACTCTCCGTATAGTTCTAGGCAAACTTTTGTATATGTGGAAGTCGTTTTAGTATTTTTGTCGCCATAATAGTTCTGTTTCTACATTAAGTCATTGGTCCATCGATCGCTCAAGAAATGTAGATTTTTAATTTGAGGTAGCAAAACATTAAAAATTGGATTCAGATGAGTTCAGATAGCAGCTGGAGAATGAGAAATATTCGTAGAGATTGTGCCGTGTGTTGTGGGTAGACTTAATCAGTATACAAGACTCGCCAAAATGGTAAGCAACGAAGGAAGGAAAGAAGTGTATATCTTTAGGCGATGTATTTGCCTTCTTTTTAATCGCGATAGGCGTTTCTTGTATTTCATTTTCTTATATATTATACTTTCGTTTTCAGGAGACAGGACTCTCTCCACTTCTTCCTTGCTTCCCAGTGTTCTCGTGGAGTCATATTCTTAACAAGCTTCCTAATTCCCTTTTCTTTGTTCTTGAGGTATTTAAGGTGGTCTTTCTCTCTGAGTTCCTTCCTTTTCTGCGAGTCATTTTTAATAATCTTTATTCGGCTTCCCTTTTCCTTTTTAAAATGTCCTTCTTAGCACCATACTTAAGACAACTTTTACCTAAAACAATGACAAACATGATATTAAGACAGTCCCCTGGAGGCGGAAACAGTCCCTTGTCCTGTTGAGGGGCAGGGGACTGTTACCAGGGGACTGTTTAATTTGATTTAATTGAAAAGTAGTATAAAATGTAAATGAGTCCAGTCATTTTACTGTGCACAGATAATATTTATCTATTATAACAATATAAAGTTTCTAAGATTTAAATGTAGTACATTAAAAAATAAATAAAAAATCCTTACCAGAGGACTGTTAGCTGTCAGGTTACAACGTGAGTTCAACGGAGGGATATTTGTGCAGCACTGAATAAAATTTTGTTAGGGTTATAATAACGACAACCGTGCAAACTTCAGATCATTTGCATTTTTTTACAAGCTGCAATGTAATTGTTTAACCTTAAGATTACGTGTCACCTATTTTAAAATATAGACAGGGGAACTGTTCACAAAATGCGGAGACAAACTTTAAGTAACTTTTTTAGTATTATAATATAATATTCATAAAAAAAAAATAAGCAGATCTCATGAACAATGATTTAATATTGTTTGAATAATCAAACAATTTAATTAATTTCTATACTTATTGTCTAAATTAATTTAATCTAAAGTGACTATACCGCTTTGGTGACACGTCAGGGGACTGTTTTTTGAGGACTTTAAAAACGTTTTTGATAGAGTAAAGTTTATTTTAATAGATATTGTAAGCTGAGCAGAGCTAACTTAGGTTATTATCTTTTAAAATTATCTACGAAATATATAAGAATCTGAACATTTTTATATATTATTGGCCTGAGACAATGAGTTGCCCAGTTTACAGAGAAACGCCCATATACTATTAAATTTACAAGTTATAGTTTTAAATAATTGATTAAATTAATGAACCATACAAATAATCAGCACTATTTTTAAATAAAAGTGATGGAAGTCCTTCTACTATGTTACTTCTAAACCTCTCCAAACACAACAGTGATCTGAACTTAAATTTTAAATGATTGATTTATGCAAGGGATTAACATCGGTAAAAATATACAGGTCGCACCAGGCCCAGCAATACGTGTCGGTTCTAAGAATAAATTGACAAGATTAAACGATTTAAATAATAAGCTAAACTTAATACTAATGGAAGAAGTTTCAAGGAGATTGATGTTAAAGTCTCCACATATTACAACAGACTTGTTCTGTTTACTAAGTTTGAGCAAAACTTCTTCCAAAATCCTTTCAAAATATTCGTAAGTAGCACATGAGGGTCTGTAAACACAACATTGAGGTGCTCGAGCTCGACACAAGCCATTTCTACAGTTCGCTCAACAGTTCACAATATCCTTATGGGCTTGTACACAAAACATCGATGCGACGCGATGCGAATTCGCAACGCAGAAAATTGCGACACGAAGTACTGCGATGTGATTTCGTGCGGCAAGGCGTCTCCCTTCCACGATTAGGGACCATTCCTTCGACGACTGTCAACCGTACTGAACGTATTTTGAAAATTAAGGTCGTGACATGGATCGTAAAAAAAAGTGTGCCATTTTGTTATTGCTAAGGAGATACAGGAAAAAGAAACAAAGAAGATTTTGGGTTCATCCATTTATTACTATTATGAATACCGATGGGAACTGTTTTCATCTATACCTAGTCAGGTCATAAATTCTGTCACGTGCTTAATATAAAATAATTGAAACAAGTTTATTCATTATGTAACCATTTATATACCAAAATGAACTTAACAAAACATAGATTCTTATGACACTAAAGTTTATTGAAAATGACCTCCGTGATTTTGAATACAGGCCTTCAATCTGCGCGGCCAGTCGTCTATCGCAGCACGAACGAGGTCCATGTCAATATCGGAGGCTGCCTTAATCAAGGATGTCTTGAGTGACTCCAAATTGGGATGAGGTTTTGAGCACGCCTTTTCCTCCAAGTGTTGCCATATCTTGTAATCTAACGGATTCAAATCTGGACTGGAGGAGGGCCAGTCTTCGTGCCGGATGAAGTCGATTTCACGCGCCGCCAGCCAGTCTTGTGTGCTCTTCGCTCTATGAGCTGGCGCCGAATCTTGTTGGAATACCCAGTGCCTGTTATTGAACATGGTATGAGAAACAGGTTCCACAAGGTTCGTCAGGACTGTATTTTGATACACAACTGCATTCGTTTTTACACCTTTCTCACTAAAAAGTACCTCTGTTAAGCCCCAATAAGAAACTCCCAACCATACCATGAGCGAAGATGGAAAATGACCTCGTTGGACACGCGGAATACGGTTGCTCGCTTCTTCACTACTGTGTGTGTACACCTTATCATTTTGTTTGTTGTAGCTCTCTTCTACGGTAAAAATTTTTTCATCCGAAAAAAGAATTTCCCGATATTATTTTCCCGCGTACCGCTTCAACAAAGCGCGGCATCTCTTCAGTCTCAGGTCCATTAGACGAGCATTTAAACGATGTCCTATTTTTCTTCGATATGCCCGAAGCCCTAAGTCTTCATTTAACACCCTTTTCACCGTGGTTCTGCTTAACCCCATCTGAAGGGCCAACAGTTTCTGCTTACGTTTGGGATTTCTTTGAATTCGCGCCTTCACAGCTTTTATCACTGCTGGAGTCCTAACAGACCGAGGGCGACCGCTTCTTGACCTGTCATCTACACTAGAGTCTTCATTGTGTCGTTTGATGGTACGATAAATGAATGTTTTGGTTATATTCAAATTTTTCAGTATGTCAAAAATTTGAATTGGCGCGTAACCGCAACGATGCAACGCAATAACTGCAACACGGTCTTCTCTAAGCGTCGACTCCATATTTAAAAATGAGTAAAATTCTAAAACGTATACAGTTTTATTTTCATGAACAATTCGAAATTCGAATTCAATAAACTTTTTTGTGGCCAGCATTCTAAAAGAAAAGTTTTAACTGTGTGACAAAATGAATAAAGTTGTTTCAATTATTTTTTTATATTAAACATGTGACAGAATTTATGACCTGACTAGGTATTTGTCTACTTACCAAGTTTAGTTTTTTCATTGTTTTCTTTTTTCTCGAAATTTGAGAATAAACTTTTACATACATTCTTCCAAGCTTCTTGTTTGATGAATTTATTTTTATAATCTTCGTTACTAGTGTCCCAAAGAACAGGGCGCTCCTCAATCAGTCATATAAAAAAATCAACGTCGTACTCTGTCATTTTTTTACTTTAAAGTATACGTCTTGCCCACACGCTGTCTCAGAGCGAACTAAAAATAGCGTCAACAAGTGTGACGTAACATCGCAGGAATGCGCGATGCGAATCAATTCGCAAGTTATTGCGATGCGTCGAGGAAGCTCGCAGTAGGGATGGGCAAGGGAAAAAAGTATATCGATATATATCGAATCTATATTTTTAAAAACGACGATTAAAACGATACAACATTTTAAAATATATCGAAATTGATACGAATTCGATACTCTAAAATAAATATCGATATATCGAAATATCGCGATTTAAAATATCGACGATATATATCGATATTTTTTGCCCAAACCTAGCTCGCAGATTTGTACGATGCGAGATCGCATCGTAGTTTTGTGTACAAGCCCTATGTTCTTTATAAAATAATGATTTATCAGCTAATATTAAGGAGCCTCCACGTAAACTTTTTCCTCTTGAATGAACAGATCACCTGGTGATTTCTGAAATTAAATTATAATCTTTTAGCCAATGTTCAGTAATCCAAAGGATAAGTATGTTGTTACTATTTAAAAACAGTTCAACTTCCAATTCTTTGCCCATCATGACTTGTAAATTTTGATGCACCAGGTGTAAACAATTCTTATTAAGTTATTTGTGGGCTGCATTCTAAATTAATCAAACTCGTATTATTGCTAGAGATTGCCTCTATTGTCGGATTCACTAATTTAAATTAATTGGAACTGATTCCAAATTAAATGTCAAATGACTACATTGCTCAGAAGCAGTCTTGGTAGCCAAAAACTTGGCTAAGTTAAAATGTAAATAATAAGATAGAACATTTGCTACCTTCCAAATTACATTTGGATAGGTAATACCTATCTTTTGTCCAGAACTTCTTAATTACATTATTTCTATCAATTAACCCTTAAACGGGCACACCATGTTTTACGCGTTGTTTAAACTATAAAATGCGAAATACACTGTCTATTAGGTATGGAAAAGAAAAATAATTTGAAATTTTTCAGTTTTTTTTTTAATTTTCATTGTTTTTTCATATGTACCCTAAAAATGACATTGCTCGATTATGCAGTACTATAGGTTCTCAACACCTGTCACATAAAACGGACATTGTCCGTTTAACATAATAAAAATACTCATAGAAAACAATACTTAACGTAACAATAACATAACTTAATCACAGTTTTGTGATCTTTTAATTATTTAGGAACCATTAACCTCAGACTTACATTATAAATGCAAAATAATTAGACATGAAGAGTAACAAAATTAAAACATTATGCTTAAAAAACGAACAAAAAACAAATTATTCGTTCTTCAACAAAATTAAAACATTCTTCTCAAAAAACAAACTAAAACAAATTATTCTTTTTTTAACAAAATTATAATATTCTTCTCATAAAACAAACTAAAAACTAATTATTCTTACTTCTTGTGGAATATACGAAAACAATTTTTCTTTGATGTACAGCAGAGTCTTTCGTTGCATTTAGAGCATACAACAGTGGTCTTGCCGTGCCTGCACAAACGGCATCGACCCTGTGCAGTGAATTCAATAAAATGATCAAAGCGATCGTAACGAATTTCTTCTATGGGTCGCGGTACGAATGGCTTAGCAATCAGATCAGCTGGTGCATCATCTAATGTAACTCTCTGAGATGCTGTATTATTGCCCTGGATTAGAGCAAGGGCAACCTGCATGCGGAATTTTTTTAGTGGCAGTGATTTCTCTGTAAGTTGCGAACAATCACGACGGTGCAACAACCAGCTATTATTTAGGGCAATATCTAATACCTGGGCATATATTGAGATATACCAACGCCTAGTCTTCATGTGAATGCGGTATAATGCAGTCAACATGTCCGCAATATCCACTCCACCCATATGAGCATTGTAGACTTTGATGACTTTTGGACAAGGCACAGAAATTCTTTTCTTCTCTCTTTTATAGTATCTTTCTATTGTAGTAACCGGATCTTCTGCACAGAATGAGCTGGCAATATGAATGCATTGATTGTCTACCCATTTAGTTATTGCTATTTTCTTGTCATTGTCACACATTACTTCGTAAGTTCCTCGTCCCTTCTTCTTCATTACCTTGTCACTACTTAAACAACAGTTACGCAATCGGTCTTTTCTTATTGTGCCCAAGGATAATACACCCCATTCATTCCGCAAGTGGTAAAGTAATTCCAGTGACGTAAACCAATTGTCAAAGTATACTGTACACAGAGTGGAATTAGATATTGTCTTGCACAATCTAATGACTGTCTTACCTCCAACACCAAGGTAATTTTCTTCCCATTCTGTGAACTGTGTATCCTGAAATGTATTTGAACCATCGTAAGGGAAAAAATCGTAGACCATCCCCGAGGACCCAGCTCGAACCAGAAATTTAAATCCCCATTTGTGTGGTTTTTTGGGATTATACTGTTTCCTGTGACCTGCTTTTTTACCTTTATGGGGTATGATCGTCTCATCTATAGCAAATGCTCTTTCCTACTCTATTTTGAGACATTGCTTACGTACATGCTCTATCACAGGAGACACTTTGTGGTAGCTATCACTGTGGTTGACATTTGTGTTATCGCAAAAATGAAGATAGCGCTTGATACATTTGTATCGTTTTAGGGACATAGCAGTTGCAATGGGCTTAAATCTAAGTTCATTGCTCCAGTAGTCATCGATAGATGGCATTTTCACGATACCCATGATAATCTCAATACCAAGTAGCGTCTCTACTTCCTTTTTTGACACGCATATAGATTTACCGGTATTCTGTACGGAATACAGGTTAGTCATTTCCACAATGAAAGTTAGTAAATCGTCGGTAAACAATTTTTTTAAATATGCCACCGGACGTATCACTTCATGCTGCTCAAGAAAGCTAGTGCCTGAATCCACATCGACGACACCAGTATATTTCGTTTTCTTGAATGAAAACTCTAGTTGACTCATTTTACGCTTTCTAGAAACAGGTGGACGAATTGGCACTGGTGACGATTCAACATTTGCTGTTTGTCTGTTACTACGCGTCGTTACTCCTGGTGCCAGTGGCGTTCCAATAGGAGTCGAGTATAACGATTCCGGCACGTAGCAGGGTGGTAGATGAGAACGGCGGGTAGTAGCAACGATTGGCGACGATTCTGACGTTAGTGGCTGTCGCGTCCTTACTCCTGGTGCAAGTGGTTCTGGATCAAGGTCATCAGAGTCGCTCAAATCTTGCAGTAGATCATAAAGACCAGCAGAAACTGATCTTGCTGGTGAAGACACTGGTGAGGATCCGCTATAGTTATGAGAGAAAAACTCACGCGCTCGTATTATCCTTTCTGCGTCATCGTCAGACTCCAAATCTGAATCATCTGACTCTAAAGGAGGTAAAACAGTCAGAATTTTCTTTGACTTCCATCCTTTTCCCGCCATATCGCTGAAAAAAATGACATTTATGATATATAATACTGTTTAGAAAAGAATTATTATAGCGTTCCAATATAGGCATTGTCCGTTTTTTGTGACAGATATGTAATACACAACATAAAAGGGTTATCAGGCATTGTCCGTTTTTTGTGACAGATATGAAAAACACAACATAAAAGGGTTATCAGGCAATGTCCGTTTTTTGGGACAAACATTAATATTACTAATTTTAGAGTTTGCGGGCAATGTCCGTTTTTTGTAACACATAGGTTTACACGCGAATCAAGTAGCAATCACAAGTACTTTTTACAAAATAACTACTGTTTAATGTTCTTTAACTGTTAATGAAACATATTTAATCGCGACAGTGTCGTAAAATGGAGTAATACTTACATTTTCGATTTTCAAATGTAGAGCACAAAAGCTCTCCGCCATTACGCTTGTAAAACTGGTCGCTGCTTGTCACGCGTCGCGTGCGCATCTCTTCTCACCGCGTAAGTAGGAAAGAGATAGCCTAACAGACGCCCCGTTATACTCAAAGCGCGCCAGATTTCGTTTTAATTAGAATTGTGGCCATTTTATTGACACGTCCTAAAAAACGGACAAAATCCGTTTAAGGGTTAAATGAAAATTGTCATTATTATCATTATTATTATATGTCAAATTTAAATTTTTATTAAGATAGGATAAAATTCTACATAATAATTAATTTTATCTACAATATTAAAAACAATGATAATAAAAAAAAAAACTAAAACTAGAAACTTAATTATCATATAGTCCTACTCCCCGCGGTATCGTGCCAAGAACGCTGGCTGCGTTTCCCCGCTGAATGGCTATACTTAGCCTTTGAGCAAGGAAAGAACCAACCCTCTTATCACCAGCAGCAACGACCAGCCGCGGATGGAGTTCCTTAAGGAACTTCACCGCACGTGGACCCCACGGACCGATAGTCTCTACAGCAAATGGCACAAATATGTAGTCATCTCTCAGAGACTCATATTTGCGCCACTTACTCAGTTCAGCTGTCTTTAAACTAGGTACCCCTGAGATGAGAGGCCGCCAGAGTGTCTACGCAAGTAGCATCCCACACTAGGGCTTTACCTCTCTCCCAAGGGACCAATGTCATACCGTCGGGTCTCTTGCCATCATCATCATTACAGCCCTTCACAAGTCCACTGCTGAACATAGGCCTCCCCCAAAGAATGCCACAAAGCACGGTCCTGAGCCACCTGCATCCATCGACTTCCTGCATATCTTACCAGGTCGTCAGTCCATCTAGTGGGGGGACGCCCTACACTTCGCCTGCCGGTACGAGGCTGCCACTCGAGAACCTTTCTTCCCCATCGGTTATCGGTTCTTCGACAACCGATTAGTAAGCTGAAGTGGCAATGTGCCGGCCATATAGCTCTTGCCATCGTCTCTAAATATTCCACAAGGCTCTAAAACCGAGGGAACATTTATAGAGGCAAGAGCCCTTCGGATGACATCGTTCAAAGAACTGTGTCGTGAAAACCTACCAGCGCTTTTCTTACATGAAAGTCCGTGGAGCCCAAACTTGTCGACGCTGCTACCACAGGGGCACTGATGGGGTTGACAAATCGCTGCTCCTAGTCGGATTCCTACGGCAATGCGCAAGCTTTCCCTATCAAGTAATGTGCCGAGATTACTTGATGGTAAAGCGTGTAACCAGTGACTAGATTCCTTAGTCGAAACAGCTAGAAGGCGTGCCTTATCTTGGTCACTATGGAAATTATTAAACAAATCCTTCTGCACGCCCTGTACCAACGGAATATCCCACTGTTTTTGTTGGTTAATTTCCAGCGGAATATTTTCACCAGCACAGAGCGTTTGCCATGTCTGTCCTGCTTCCGTAGCAAAGCATAGGTCTACTTTATTATTTAAAATTATGTTACATAAGTCATTGACACTATGCACGGAAGCAAGGAAAGCAGGCAATGCAACGCTAGAAAGATTTCTCACACCAATGCCACCAAATTTTATAGGTAAAGTAGCTTGAGTCCAGGCTGTTTTATTTAAAGTTAGATTTAGAATTTTTTCTATAGCTATTTTAAGATTATTATCAATATCTTGTAAAATATCCGAACATTTCCAGACTGGACTCGAGCGGAGTAAGTATGTAAATCTAGGTACAAGAAGACGTATAGTGATTCCGTATTGACAGTTTTTATTCGTGGACAAATATGATTAAAATTTTGAATTAAAGTGTCTCTATGAGAAGTAGATAAATTATTGGAGAAAAATATTTCACATTTATTGCTATTTGGTTCAAGGTCAATATTTTTAAAATTTCGAAAAATATGAGTAAGATCGCTGAGGACGTCATCTGCTCTACCTCCCAGTGTACCGTCGTCTAGGTACCAGACATTCAGCTTGGATTTCAAATTTGAAATAATGGGTTGAATTCCCAAACTGAAAAGTGCTGGACCCAGTGGGTCACCCTGCTGAACACCGACAGCAGAATCGATAACATGGTTTTCGTAAAACAAGTTAGTATTTTGACTATAACATTGCCTAACGTAATGATAAATTTCGGGGGTATTGTTAGCCACTTCTTTCAGCAAGGTTACCCTATCGATAGAGTTAAAAGCATTCCTTAGGTCAACCTTCACAAGAACATCTGCATCAGAGTTTGTTAAAAATGTACGCACTGAATGTACCGCCGCCTCACAGCCACCTCTAGTGCCAAAACCTAGTTGAGTAGGCTGAAATTTGGTCTTAAGGTTAGAGATTATGTGCCTGCAAGCTAATTTTGAAGTTAAGCGTCGAAATGTGGAACCAACGGCAATAGGACGGATACCTTTTTTTTGAATGCACATAATCTTGCCCCATATAAGAATGGAATAAAATTTGGATTAACATTACCAGAAAGCATAAAGTTACATAATTTTGTAATGTCTTTAAGAAGTACTCCGCCGGCGTCACCGGCAGAAGCGCTTACAAGATCTTAAGATGTTGAGGCGTAATTCCGTCAATGCCGCCAGCAGAGCCATTCGAAAATGACATAATTGCTTCTAAAGTGTCTTTTTCCGAAATTTGTAAAGGTTGCATAGAAGTCTTGGGAGGCAGCGGTAAACCCTGAGACGTTTTGACCGAAGGATGCTTTTGACGAAGGCTTTCAAGAGTTTCGACATTACGAGGAGCCAGGATGTCGTCTGAGAATAAAATACGGGATGCATTTTTTAAGTCGCCATCCATTACTTTCGACTCAACTACTTTTTTTAAATCAAATTTAGGACGTGGTCGAGATAAATGAGTTTTAATTGGGTAATCTAAATTTTGAAAAGATGTCGCTTTTAGTTGAGACGTAATTGATTTATTTATTGTTTTATCAAAATGAAAATGGGAATACGCGAAAGTAAATAATTTTTGCCAACTATTTTCACTATTAGTGAAACAATTTTGAATAGTGCATGACAATGCTTTAGCAAGCTGCATCCTCGCACCTCTAGGAATTCTTTTAACCACTGGTACATTACGATAATAATTGTAAATTTGCTCCGAAAAATGGGAAACATTTGTGTCAATAGAGGAATTGCTAATAAAGTTATGAATTTCTACGGCAGGCTGTGAAGCCGAAATACTTTTACTCGTCGCATCTGCGCGTCTGCATCGTTTAATATGTATATTTAATCCCCTTTTACCTTTAAACAGCCTACCGTCAGCACAATTTTGACATTGTAGGAAATCCGGCTGTGAATGTAGCGGAGCAGACATATTCATTAAAAAGTCTAAACAGATCTCTACAACACTCAAAAGTCTTTATATTACATATTCATATTAACTTGAAATGTGCTGTACCCCGCATCTTTCCCTGAAACAATCATTTACGGCCTAAATAAAAGCACTTTATAAATGAAATATTATTACATTACTTCCCTGGATTTATTCCATATTGATAAACATTGTATGTATAGTCGTTACGCTTTGACAGTTGTCAACGGCGCAGCAGATATATTTTCCTTTATTAATTAGTATTATGTCTGAATTCAAAAAAAAATATTATTATAATAACTCTCTTATATATTTTCTGATCTTTTTGTTGAAATTTGCAAGCCAGAATTGGCCTCTAAATAACAAAATAAAATAATATAAATATACGTAGCTTTTGACAGTGAAAAATTTTGACATATATGATTATTACATATTAAATTTTTCATTTGTAAATATAAGTTATGTCTTAGCTTATTTTCATGTGTCAATCCCTGTATATAAGGAAGTGTGAAGTGTTTTAAATTGTGCTATTTGCTCATTAGTTCAACTGTAACTTTAATGCAGCAATAAATCTGAGAGCTTCCTCATATTCTAGCTGCATTGGTCAAACTCAATAACCGTTCCCTGTAGCTGATCTCTTCCTTTTATAGCTCTATAAAGTTAGCAGTGAAAAGTCAGCAGAAACCTTAAAATTGTATCTAGGAGTTTGTAGCTAATTTGTTGCTAATTAGTTGCCAAAATCGCGATTATGTAGCTCCAACCGGTTTTGAGAAAATTGATTTACTGCTATCTTTACATTAAGATAGCAGTAAAAACTTTCAATCGACCCCGTCGGAGCGGATAAAAAGGGATAATTTGTTGCTAATTAGTTGCTGAAATATAATGCAAAAAAATATTTAAAAAAATCAAAAATTAAAAAAAGATTAATAAAAATAAAGTTATCGATCGATAAGCTACACCAAGTAATTAGTTCGTAATTATTTGTGTACATACTATATATTGATGAAAATATTAGGAAAAAACATAGCAGATATTTTATTGCCGGCCAGTAATGGAAGCAGCAAGTCATAAAGAGCCAGCAACAAAATTAAATAGATCAGTAAGCTGCACCAAGTAATAACTTAATAATTATTTGTGTACATCCTATATTAACATGAAAATTATAGGAAAAAAGATAGCAGATATTTTGTTTTTACCTACTTGCTGTTACCATTACTGAGCGGCAACAAAAATTCTTCTAACTTTTTTTCCTAAAATTTTCATGTAATTATATCATGTACACAAAAAATTACTAATTACTTGGTGCAAGTCATAGATCGATTTTATTTTGTTACTGGCTCTTTATGACTTTCTGCTTCCAAAACTGAACAGCAACAATATATCTGTTGTTCTGTTTTGAAATCTCCCGTATAGGCAGCATGTACACATTTATTTGTAACTTATTACTTAATACAGCTTATTGACCGATTATACTGAGTGGCCCAAAACTAACGAAGGGGTTTGAATTCGTTATAACTTTTTATTTAAGACATAATGTTTTTTAAATACAGTATATAAATGGGGAATATTTTTAGTTTAGTTATGAAAAATAATATCTCGCAAGTGATGGCCATTTTCTGCTTCGCATATTCGTGCTCTTTCCAACACATTTTCCATAACCTTTCGCAAAACTTCAGGTGTTATGTTGTTTATTTCGTCGCGTATATTGCTTTTTAATTGCTGGATGGTTCTAGGCTTTTTTAATGTAGACTTTTCCTTTCAAATAACCCCAAAGAAAACAGTCTGGAGCGGTTAAATCCAGTGAACGCGGAGGCCAATTAAAATCACTTGTACGCCAAACTACTCTCGTATTTTCCGTAGCCTATATCTTGCAATTTTGCTTATTAACGAACCCACTTAACTGGAAATGGCCTTCGTCGCTCATAATTAAATTATGAATAAAATTATGATTTTCTTCTGCTTTTTGCCGAAAAAAAAACTAAATTGAATATACATATGTTTTTATTCGCTAGGTAACTAGGTATAAATAGTTTATGCAAAAAAAATTTTTTTTAGATTTATAAACTCCATTGTACTTTTTTTGTAATTTGATTTTATTATCTAAGTAGGTACCTTAATTTTTTGATGACTTAAATTGTAATAAATACCTATATAAAAACCAATAAAATGCGTTATTCTTACCTTTTCCAGTCCCCTTGGATTTTTTTTCCTTTCCTTTTTCACGGCGGTAAGAAGAGAGAAGACTTGTCATTTTGTTATTGCACTTTTCTGCTGTTATTTTCAATACATTTCCGATTTCGTCCCACGCATCTTTCTTTAAATTTTGTTTATAAAAGTTTTCATTTTGAGGGTTCCTTAAAACTTCCCTTGTTCTGTATTCCTCTATCAATAAAAGTGACTCGTCATCACTCCACGCACCCTTTTTCACCGCCATGATCGTTGCGCATGCGAAAGAAACGAACGACCGTCCACGGCTGAGTCCTGCGCATACTGCGCGCCCCTTTGTGTTCGTACTAAAAACCGACAAATCTCGGATCGAGCCGCGCACGAGTTGTAAGTACTATACTACACGGGCGATTCTCCCGCCGCGGGAATCCGCTCGACAAAGTTCCCGCAAACCAGCAAACTACACGGAACGCGGTTTACCGCTGTTTTGCGTTCATTTTAACATGGATCCGCCAATGATAACTGCGCTTGCAGCTCTTATATTATTAGAATTATTAAAAAATAAAGTTAACCGCAATGTTTGGGTGGAACCAGTGTTAAGTAACCGTTTAACTTCGGGAATATTTCATTCAATGTTTAGTGCACACCGTGATAACCCTCATAAGTTTTTCTCTTATTATAGAATGTCTGTGAACTCATTTGATGAACTTCTATCAATTATAAGCCAACGTATTAAGAAACAGGATACAAATATGCGAAGATCCATCACACCTGCGGAACGTTTGGCTGTAACTCTCAGGTAAATAAAATATCATTATTTTATTATGTAATCTTTTTTATTAGGGTAAGTAATGCAGAACATTAAAATAATCATCATTTTCCGTTGATGTGTCCGACCCAGTATCGTTTTGTGGGGCGTAAAAAGGACAACAACTCATAATAAATATATCGTTTCTTTTTTGGAGCTGATTGTCCCGACACTGTGGTAGTTTCTAAATTTATTTCTTTTTTATAACTATCTCTTATATTCTTCCACTTCTTCATTAGGTCCTTTACTGCAAAAAAGAAATGTATTATTAATATGGCATTTATTTATTTTTCAGATATTTGGCTTCGGGAGCAAATTTCACTGATTTGGAGTACGATTTTCAAATTTCTCGAAAAACTATACCATTCATTGTAAAAGAAACCTGTCAAGCTTATAGTCAAGAATTAGCACCTTTAGAGATGCCAAAACCAAATAAGGAAAAATGGATAAACATTGCTGAGAAATTTTACAAAGAAGCGAACTTTCCTAATTGCGTTGGAGCCATTGACGGCAAACATATTAGAATTGTTTGTCTTCCGAATGCTGGATCTAAATATTATAATTATAAAAAATATCATTCGATTATTTTATTGGCAGTGGTTGACGCAGACTACTGTTTTACATTCATTGACATTGGTGCTCCAGGTCGAGAAAGTGACTCTTCAATTTTTAAAAGTTCAAATTTCGGGCAAAAGTTAACTCGTTCTCAATTGGATTTACCGGAGCCAATTCATCTTCCTAACAATATGGGAAATCCTCGTGTGCCTTTTGTATTTGTAGGTGATGCTGCATTCGGTTTAAATAAAAATGTTATGAGACCATTTTCTTTACGAAACATAGACACGCCTAAGAAAACTTTTAACTATAGACTGTCTAGAGCCCGCCGCTTTGTGGAATGTGCATTTGGTATCCTTAGTAACAAGTGGCGAATTTTTCATTCAAGCATTATAATCAATCCACAGAGTGCAAAATACATTATAAAAGCTGCTTGTGTATTACACAATTTCGTAAGACGCAGAGATGGTTATCAATTTGAAGATACGATTCGATGTGATATGGAAGAATTCGACGAAGTCCAGGCAGTTGGAGGCCGATCTAGTGGCATTTCAGTAAGAGATTCGTTTGTTCAATATTTCAATGGCCCTGGAGCGGTTCCTTGGCAAAACAGGATGATACATTAAATTAAGAAATAAAATAATAAGTAAACTTACCAGCTTTGTTTTTTTCTTCTGGGCCTAAATCAGCCCAATGAGCAACCACTTCCTGTCCTATCTCCATCCATAACTTCGCTTTTAAAGCCTGATTGGCGTATTCCTTCGACTTCACTTCATATAAAGGAGGTCTTTCTTGTACTTCAATAATAAAACGCTCCGTGTCGAACATTTTGACGCGCCACTAGCCACGCAAGCGCACACACGATGAGCGAGCGAGAAGGTCCCGCGCAGAATGACGCAATATCGGATAACCGCCCGTGTAGTTTTAAACGGCGGTTAACAGCGGCGGTTTGACGCTGCATGCGGCGGTCGAATTTCTACCGCCTGCAAACCGCGGCGGGAAACCGCGCAGTGTAGTTTGTGGCATACAATGTCCATATAAAATTGAGTCTAGTGCGGTTCAGAAGCGGGTTCCCGCGGCGGCAGAACCGCCCGTGTAGTATAGTTCTAACGCTCGGAGAGTGCGCGACCCCGGCGCAGTTCGTGCGCGCGAGGCGTCCACACTATGGGAATTCTGTTACATTACATGATACATTGCAGCAATGTGGACCTCAAATTCTTGCATTGCATGTTGCATTACATGTTGCATTGCACCAATCTGTACCCACTTTAACAGGCGCTCTGTGTAAAGTAGTAAACTGTCTGCTTAAGTTTCAATATATACAACTCTTTAGAAAGGCCACATTTAAATTATTTAGTAAAAGTTTGGGGTAATGCAGCGACGTCCGAAAGGTCTTCAAACCAAACAAAATAAAGTTATGAAAGTCTTATTTCATTATAAATACCTAACACCGACTAAAACAATTTACTCTATTGCCAGAACCCAATATGGAAATAATAATCTGATGTATGAAGGAGCTAAATTACATACTGTTAATAAATTACCTAAGGCCATGTTAAATCTGACAATGATTATATAAATAAGCTTAAGCTATATGTAATAGAAAATATAATTTGCGTTATTTTTTTATTTAGTTTACCAACTTTAATAGCTTAAGATATTCATTTGTAAATAAGTAATAATATAAGTGAAACTTTGTAATTTCTTTAGACAATAAATTTCTTTAAACCTAAATAAGCTTGGCTTTCAGGCATTTCTCTCAATCAATTAAAAAGTTAACCACCTGTTACTATAAAACATTTTCTTTAAAGCAATGCTTAAGACAAAGTTACTCATATATCAAATGGTGGACGGCAGCAGCGGCAAATAATGTGACCGCGGCGCCTTTTGTTGACAGCATACTTTCATTCCAGAGTGACCAGCACAACACTACTCTTTCTACTAAGCCCTTAGCATCAAACAATCCTAATATAACAATATTTGGTAGTCTCTACTGTCAAAGTTATCAATTTAATAACGTTACCGTAACAACACTATTGAAAACTTTACAATCTATTGATATGTTAGCAAATATTTTATCAACCATTTTTGAGAGCCCGATAAGTGTACGTTACGATCATAAGCCTCTTTAAAAATTTGTTTTGGAGTTTTATCGATTTAAAATCTATATTCTATCATAATATATAATTATAAAAGTATTAAGTAATAATGGCGGAATCATATCTAGCATGGGATTTATCAGTGCTAGAACACAGGCGTGTTATGGTTATGCGGCGGCAAATCGCATGTAACCGGCGCGAAAGTGAAAATCCTTTGGATTTAGAGGATAGTGAATTCTTGTACCTTTACAGAGTTACAAAAGATATGTTTAGCGAGCTCGTAGGTGCACTTAGGCCATCTCTTCAAAAACAACGGCCGTACGGACTTTCTGTAGAGTCCCAAGTGAGTGTCATCATGTAAATGCCTATATACCTTTAAAAACTAACGCTTTTTCGTTTGTATTAACTCTTAGTTTCATTTTCTTCTAAATAGCTACTGACGGCACTTCGATTTTATGCAAGTGGGTGCTATCAGCTACCTATTGGCTTACAGTGGGGTTGCAGCATGAGCCAAAAATCGGTTAGCCGAGTAGTACATGCTGTAACCGAAGCTATTAATGAAAAATTATTGAGAAAATATATAAAATTCCCTATGACCCCTGAAGGGCGGCGAGCTGCTAAAGCAAAATTTAGGAAAGCCCCACAGCCATTTCCGGATGCGATAGGAGCCATAGACTGCACACACATAAAAATTCTAGCTCCAAAGTTGCATGAAGAGGCATATGTGAGCGGTCACCATGAGGGACATTCATTAAATGTACAAGTTGTAAGTTTAATCTTCAGTAGTTATTGTTTACCTATTTATTTGCTAGTTAAGTTTCAGGAGCGGTGCTGAAGCTTTTTAAAACAACTAAATATGTCTCCATGAAATTTACACTACAATAATGTATTATTGTAACATAATAGCTATATATTTCAGTGCAAAACTGATTTCCTTAACTAAGTGATAACATTACTATGATGAGAATTGTAATTATAATAAATCTTATTCTAAATCCAAGGGCTTTTATAGGATGGTTAAAACAAGTCTGTTGACTGAAAATATGACACCTTGGTTTAACCAGCAATAACAATTAATTATAGTGGAGTCAGTGTCTTCTGTAATGTTATACTTCATAACATGTTTTCAGTAATCCAATATCAACAGCTTAATCAGCACAGTTCACAGTCAAACATGTTATTGTAAAATTATGGCTACTAGCAATTATCATGTTTATGAGTAATCTAATATCAAAATCTAAGTGAGAACAATTTGGGATCAACAGGTTTTAAGGCTATTTATAGACTGCATAACTTGCTTTGAAAACATGAACAAAGTATCTTCCCCTTATTATTGATAGTAAAAATAGTCTTATTAGATACATTTTACTCAGCAGTTTAGGTGAAAAAGTTTAAATTATACTAATTAGTCTTAAGGGCTTAAATTGTAATTTTATTGCACCTAGTTGTTACACTCTGGAACATCATCATCATCAATAATAAATAAATCTATTTACTTATTTATTAGCACAAATAGGTACACCCCTAATTAAAAGTATATTTTAAATTATTTTAGGTGTGTGACCCAGACCTGTTAATTTTGAACATCAATGCTAAATGGCCAGGAGCCAGACACGATGCTCACATATGGGCAAATTCACCTGTACGCTCAACCATGAAGCGACATTTTGACAATAGGGATCGCCGTACATGGTTACTTGGTAAGTTAAAGACCAATTTTACTAGAATGTAATGTCTGTAAGACTGCCGAATGTAATTTCGATGTTTAAACTTTTAGGTGATGATGGATATCCTCTGGAGCCATGGTTGATGACCCCAATAAAAAATCAACACCTTGGGACGCCGGAGCGTAGATACACAGATGCTCATGGTTCAGCCAGAAACATCATAGAAAAGATGCTTTGGTGTGCTAAAGTCTGTTTTTAGGTGTCTGTCTCATCAACGCCAGTTAATGTATGAGCCATACACTGCTGGCCTAATAGTAAATGCATGTGCAGTACTACACAACATGCGTATTAAATATAGATTGCTGGAACCATATGTCACCACATCCACAGAAATCATTGTTGATAGCTATAATGATGATGGCTTGGAAGATACAGGTAATAATGTTGTTTAGGTAATATTAGATTAGACTTTGTTGTCTTAATCTAATATTACCTTGTCGTGAAGCGACAATTAAAAAAAAAATAGAACCTAACCTAAGTACAACAAAACAACAAAAGTAGAGCCAGAAAACAATATATTTAAATTTATAAAAGGTATTTACAATTTTATAAAAAAATGAAATGAGGATGATGATGAATGAAGTGAGAGTACAATTAGATTATAAAAAAAAATAAAGGTGAGAGAATAGGGGAATATAGTGTTGTAGTGGGGCCTAAAAGTCGAAGCGACACACGTTGCGTTTGTAGAGGTAGGTTTCTTAGCAGCGACGGCACGCAGCGCCTGAAGCCAGCACACGCCGTTTGCGCTTGTAGAGGTAGGTTTCTTAGCAGCGACGGCGCGCAGCGCCTGGAGCCAGTACACGCAGTGTCCGGAGCCGGCGCACGTAGCGCCTGGAGAAGGGGCGCTCAACGCTTAGAGCCAGCAGTTGCAGCGCCCAAAGGTAGCGCCGGCGGTAGGTGCACTCGGCGCCTGGAGTAAGTAGTCGTAGCGCCCGGAGTAGTGTGGCCCCCGCGCTTGTAGTAGTCTCGGAGCGACTTCCGAGGTAGATGGAGGCTTGTAGGAATCCGGAGTGGTGCGGCTCCGCGTTTGAAGAAGGCTTCGCTGAAGACTTCACGTGTAGGTGGAGGCTTGCAGGATCCCGGGGCAGTGCGGCCCCGGGATAAGGCCTTTAGGAGATACTTCCAATTCGCGAACTGAAGCGAGACTGCCTTTCTTCACCGATTGTTCGGCTTCTAGAGAGAACGGAAAAATTATTTAAATTATACGCAAATTTTTTGTAAATGGTCAAGAGAAAAGAGGATTTATGTGGAATTATCGAAATAGGAATAACAGATCGGTAGCAAATTTGAATATAATTACCATGGAAACGATATAAATAAGAAAGACAAAACATGTCAAATTTTTGTTTTTGGTTTATAATAAGAAAACGGTAAGATTTAAGTGGAAAATGAGATATTATTGATATAGGAAAAAAGGTAGCGCAGCTGCCCACACAAAGCCCAAGATTGTAGAGTTACGGAAAACTAGCTAAAAGATCGAAAAAAGGTAGACTCCATTGACACCAATTTAAAAGTGCTGATAATGTGAAAATACGAAGTAGAAATGATTTGTTATTGTGTTCTTATGGTTTAAAATCGTTACAGGATCCTATGGAAATAAAGGTGATGTAAAATATCCAGTTTTGAGGTGAATGCAGAAAATCGAAACAGAATGGAAAAATGAATTTAAAATAATGTAAAATGATACGTAAGTAGTATAACACTACATTTTCCCCTCGACCCTGGAAAATTTTCGACTCAGCAAAAATTTTGATATATACATTCTAAAATAAACCATAAAAACACAGCTTTGCAGAAACAGACATCACCAGGCAAAATCAGATATACCATCTCTTACATTCATCATCTGCCGTTCAGGTAAGGGTGGAGTTCACATTCAATGACTACCACTCTAAAAGTGTGTTTTCAAAACGACATTAAGGCTTATTTAAGGAGTAGTCATCCGCTCCTGCGTGGAAAAAAAAATAAATTAGTCGAAGAAACACCACTCTTAAAAGTGTGTTTTCGAAAGGACATTCAGGCTTATTTAAGGAGTTGTCATCCGCTCCTGCGTGAAGATAAAAAAAATTATTAAGGGAGTAATCAGCCGCTCCCAAGTGAAGATAAAGATAAAGAAATACCTCAAGTAAGCTTTAGTCGCTATGACTTAAGTAAAGATTAAGAACGGCCAGAGCGGTAGGGCTCAGAGCCAGAGAACAGCAACATCACCAACGAGATGTATCTGAAATAAAAATAAAAAGTGACGATTAACCAACGAAAGTTCGAGGTCCTAAAGCAAGATTTGTTGAAGAACACTGGATCATCAAACAAACAAACAAATTAAAAGAAATAAAAATAATAAGGTGAGAATGATGGTGATATTTATACATATATACAAATTAATAGTTAATAAAAGTTAAGAAAATTTATGATTTTACATCTTTGATGTGCCACTTGCCTCTAACTCCATTAGGGTCTTCAAGTACATAGACTAGTGGTGACAGTTTAGCTATCACTTTGCACTTGATGAACTTAGGGGCAAGTTTAGCATTAAAGTATGCGCCGGCATTGCTTAAAACATGGTTTTTACGCCAAACAGTATCTCCCACATTAAATTCTTTAAAAGCCCGGCGAAGATCATAGCGAGCGCTATTTTTAGCGTGCGCTATGTGAAGTTTAGTTTGAACTTTGTGAAAGATAGATGAGAGGAGACCAGCATTAGACGCGTAAATATCACGAGGCATAAATATTAATTCCTCGAGGTTCTGAGTTGGAGTATAGAAGGAACCACAAGGTATTGTTTCCCTACCAAAGACTAAAAAGTTTGGAGTAAAGCCAGTAGCTACATTTGTAGCGCTGTTCATTGCGTACTGAATTTTAGTAAGATGGTTGTCCCATGATCTATGATCGTCTCCTACTAGAGATGCTAGAGCTGTAATAATTGTACTATTAAACTTCTCCGTAGGATTAACCTGGGGACAATATAAAGCTGTGTGAAAAATAAAAGGAACGTTATAAGAATTTAAGAATGAGTGGAATTCTCGCGACTGAAATTGAACAGCATTGTCTATTATAATAGTTTGGGGAATGCCATGAACTAGAAAAACTGAATTTTCCAAAACATTAATAATATTAGCTGAAGTAGCACGTTTAAGGGGAAAAATCATAGTATATTTAGTAAAATTGCAGTTAATTACTAGAATATACTGATTTCGTCTTCGAGTCATAGGCAATGGACCCATAAGATCTAAGGATATAGTTTGAAAAGGTCTGGAGCAAAGTTTAGGTTTACCCATAAGACCATAGGGAGAATGATTAGGGTGTTTGTAGGTTAAGCAGGTTTCACAAGTTGAGATTAAATTGGCAATATCCTTAAACATACCAGGCCAATAGTATTTTAAAGATATTTTCTTGAATGTCTTGAAGATACCAAGATGGAGTTCTGAAGGGGAACCATGGTTAACTTCAATAATTGCATGTCTATCTTGAGGTAGTGGAACTTCTTTCCAAATAAAGTCATCGTTTAGACGATCGGGAGAATGGATGCAGCGGTAAAGTTTGTTATCCCTGATAGTATAGTTGGGATATGAGTCTGGGTTGTTGGAGCATCCGAGAAAAATCTTGTTGTAGTGCTCAAGTTTACGATCGGGTGGTTCTTCAATAGTAATAGGATGTACGCCTTGAGGTGAAATTTCTCGTGTATCAGGACGTTCTTGATTCTTATGTCTTGATAATAAATCTGGAACAACGTTATCCTTTCCTTTTTTATGTTTCAGGACAAAGTTAAAGCAAGATAAGCGTAAAGTCCAGCGAGCAAGTCTTCCTGATGGATTCGATAAGTTCTGAAACCATTTAAGTGCAGCATGGTCAGTATATATTGTAAATTCTTTACCATTGTCTAGGTAACATCGCCAATGTTCTAACGCAGTTATTACAGCCAATGTTTCTCTTTCAGTAGTTGAGTAGTTCTGTTGATTTTTGTTTAGTGCTTTACTCATGTAAGCAATCACGGCTTCTTTGTCATCTTGATGTTGAGTAAGCATTGCTCCTATGCCATAGTTTGATGCATCACAATGTACAGAGAAGGGTAGTTCGAAGTTAGGACAAGCAAGGACAGGAACAGTTACCAAAGCTTCTTTAAGTTTCTGGAAAGCAGCTGCAGCTTGAGAATTCCAAAGAAATTTAGGAGCGTTCTTCCCGGAACAGGTTAGTTGATTGAGTGGAGAGGCAATAGTGCTAAAGTTTGGAATGAATCTTCTGAACCAGCTGCAGGTGCCTATGAATCTTCGCACTTCTTTTCTACAAGTAGGTACAGGATATTCTAATATAGCTTTTATTTTATCTGGATCAGCACGTAGACCGTACTCGTCCACTAGAAAACCAAGGTATTTCAGTTCTTTCCTGAAGAATTGACTCTTCTCAAAGTTAATAGTCAGATTAGCATATGAAAGTTTTTCATGGACTTTCATGAGGAGTGATATGTGTTCATCAAAAGTCTCGCTAATGATAACGATGTCGTCCAGATAGCAAAATACCTTGTTCTCAAATTCAGGGGTAAAAAGCATATCCATTAATCTTTGTAGAGTTGCAGGTGAGTTAGAAAGACCAAAAGGCATTACCTTGAATCTAAACATACCTCTTCCAGGTACATAAAATGCAGTTTTATCCTTATCAGCAGGATTCAAGGGAATCTCCCAAAATGCTTTCGCAATGTCGATGCTTGATAAGTATTTGGCTTTCCTCAAGTTGTCCAAAATTTCGCTTATTAGTGGCAGACTATAAGCATCACGACGTGTAACTGAGTTAAGCTTCCTGCTGTCTACGCAGAAACGCCATTCACCATTCTTCTTCGGAGTGATGAGAACTGGAGATAACCAAGGACTTTCGCATTGTTCAATGACGTTCCATCGCAGCATCTTGTCAACTTCATTAATTAACGCCTTTTGTTTTTCAGGAGACAGTCTGTAACATCTTTGTTTGATTGGGAGAGAATCACCAGTGTCAATCTTGTGGGTGATTAAGTGTGTGCATCCCAGGATACCTTTTTCTTCAAAAGAAATTGTCTTGAAGCGTTGGATGATGTCATTAGCGATGTTCTTTTGATTAGGAGTTAAATGCTCATAAGGTAAAACTTTAGTATCTTTAGTTTCGATAGCAGAACATTTAGATTCTGTAAAGTTAAGAGAAGATAAAACACTAGGTAAAAGATTAAATTTTCTCCAAAAGTCAATACCTAATATTAGCGAAGGAAAAATTTCAGGGAAAACGTAAGCTTTAATTAAATGAGTTTGATTATTGAAATGAATAGGTAAGTCAAAATAACCCAAGGAATTAACTTTTTGATTATTAGCAGTAGAGACAGTAATAAGATCTGACTTGAAAAGTTTGCAGCCCAGTTTAAGAATTTCCAAATGAGAATTATTACCCAGAATAGTTACTGAACTGCCAGAATCTAGTAAACCAGATAAAGTTAAGTTATAAATTTTGACATTAATGAATGGACGATTAAGATCTTGTTCCTTGGAGTAGAGTGTAGAAGAGATTCTGTAACAAGAAAAGAAGTTTTGAATTGTTTTAATCCAATTAGTCCAATCGTCGTTATCAAAGTTTAAGTTACTTTTCAAGTCAGTAGTTAGTTTCTTGAACTAGTATTAGGTTTGGGAGAACAAGTAGGGCAATCTGCAGTTTTAAAACCCTTAAAACCACATTTGAAACAAATCACGAATCGTGGTTGAGTACAAGTGTTCAAAGAATGTCCTTGTTTACGACAGCGAACACAAAAGGAGGTTTGTTGAGGAGCTTTAGTTTGAGAGAGACTATTAACTTGTCTAGAAGGGTATTTGTAGGATGGAGTGAATTTATTCATGAGGGGAGGAGAGGGTCGTGAGTTATTAGAAGAATTTGGAGAGTCAACTGAACTTGAAGTGGAATGCTTGTAGTTGAATTCAGAAATAAGAGGACTTTGTTGTACATTTGGTTCTTTAAATTGTTTGTCTCTGTCTAGGAATTTTTCATAGTTTTGGCAAGTAGCCAGTAGAGAGTCGATAGAGTCAATGTCTTTTAGAGCTACGAAGACTGAATAACATGGGCGAATATTCCTTAAAATAATCTCCAATTGTTCTGTTTCAGAAAGTTTCTTCGAAAGACGAGAAAACATTCCAGACATGATGGAAATATAGATGACAATAGGTTCATCTCGACCTTGAGTTCGATTCCTAATCGCTTCTAAAAGTTTGTGATCATAATCAAAACCACCAAAGTCTTTGATTAATAACGAAGAAAGTTCGTTCCACGTTAAGTTTGGATTCTGATTATATTTAAATCTGAACCAATGAAGAGCATTGTCAGTGAAAATTTCAAACGCTTGTGAAATCAACAAGTCTTTGGACAAGCCACGAGCTATACAGTATTCTTCCAGTTTTTGAAGAAAGGATCTTGGACAGCTTTTACCATTGAAGGTGTGTCTTTTCAGATCTTTGAAGACGTTGGTTGGAGAAAAAGATTGAGGTGGTGGTGAAGGATACGGGGTATGGACCTGAATAGAATTTTGAGAAACAAGAGGGAGTTCCGTGACAGTCGGGTCAACCGTGACAGTCGGGTCAACAGGAGGGTCATTTTCAGTTGGAGCTGGAGTCAAGGATTCAAATTGTTTAGTAATATCGTCATATTTCATCTTCAAAGTATCGAAAATAGCTTTAAAGTCTGGATATAAGTCAGTATCTATTCGTTCCAATCTGTAAAAGATATGATTAATAAAAGTTTCTATTAGTCGCAAGTATTTGGTTTCGCCTTGTAAAAATTTTTTAATTTTACAGTCCAAGTAGGTCAAGGTAGAATCAATTTGAGACAAGTCATCCTCAATCGGAATTGTAGAAGTCAGAATATCTTCAGGGTGAGAATTCGCAACTAAACGCAAAACCTGTTTTTTTAGAAGTAAAACAGTATTAGCTGGTTCCTCACATCTAATCTTCACTTCGTATTCGAGTTCGGCCTTGTTAAGAAATTCGTACTTAATAACCCTTTTCATTGTTATAATTATGTGTAAAGTTAAGTTTAAGAAATAAAAATTTAATTAAAAATTATACCTCTTTAAGTTATCTAGAATAAAAATATTAAAGTGATGGATGTAAGTAAGGTGTTAAATGTAGGTCTAAATATAATCTAGATAAGTTGAAAAACTAGATGAAGTTTTGTTCTAGAATAAAAATATTAAAGTGATGAATGTAAGTGTTGTGTGAAATGTAGGTCTAAATATAATCCAGATAAGTTGAAACACTAGATGAAGTGTTGTTTTAGAATTTGGAAGGTATGAAAAGGATGAATAAATGAATTTAAAATAATGAGTTAAGAACGAAAGGGAGAGCAATTAAATCAAAAGGGAATGGACAAGGCGCAGTAAAGGTGAAGAATTAAGAGAGAAAGAGGACTTTTACGTTGGGCGCCAAATGTCGTGAAGCGACATTTAAAAAAAAAAAATCCTAACCTAAGTACAACAAAACAACAAAAGTAGAGCCAGAAAACAATATATTTAAATTTATAAAAGGTATTTACAATTTTATAAAAAAATGAAATGAGGATGATGATGAATGAAGTGAGAGTACAATTAGATTATAAAAAAAATAAAGGTGAAAGAATAGGGGAATATAGTGTTGTAGTGGGGCCTAAAAGTCGAAGCGACACACGTTGCGTTTGTAGAGGTAGGTTTCTTAGCAGCGACGGCACGCAGCGCCTGAAGCCAGCACACGCCGTTTGCGCTTGTAGAGGTAGGTTTCTTAGCAGCGACGGCGCGCAGCGCCTGGAGCCAGTACACGCAGTGTCCGGAGCCGGCGCACGTAGCGCCTGGAGAAGGGGCGCTCAACGCTTAGAGCCAGCAGTTGCAGCGCCCAAAGGTAGCGCTGGCGGTAGGTGCACTCGGCGCCTGGAGTAAGTAGTCGTAGCGCCCGGAGTAGTGTGGCCCCCGCGCTTGTAGTAGTCTCGGAGCGACTTCCGAGGTAGATGGAGGCTTGTAGGAATCCGGAGTGGTGCGGCTCCGCGTTTGAAGAAGGCTTCGCCGAAGACTTCACGTGTAGGTGGAGGCTTGCAGGATCCCGGGGCAGTGCGGCCCCGGGATAAGGCCTTTAGGAGATACTTCCAATTCGCGAACTGAAGCGAGACTGCCTTTCTTCACCGATTGTTCGGCTTTTATACCTTTCTAGAGAGAACGGAAAAATTATTTAAATTATACGCAAATTTTTTGTAAATGGTCAAGAGAAAAGAGGATTTATGTGGAATTATCGAAATAGGAATAACAGATCGGTAGCAAATTTGAATATAATTACCATGGAAACGATATAAATAAGAAAGACAAAACATGTCAAATTTTTGTTTTTGGTTTATAATAAGAAAACGGTAAGATTTAAGTGGAAAATGAGATATTATTGATATAGGAAAAAAGGTAGCGCAGCTGCCCACACAAAGCCCAAGATTGTAGAGTTACGGAAAACTAGCTAAAAGATCGAAAAAAGGTAGACTCCATTGACACCAATTTAAAAGTGCTGATAATGTGAAAATACGAAGTAGAAATGATTTGTTATTGTGTTCTTATGGTTTAAAATCGTTACAGGATCCTATGGAAATAAAGGTGATGTAAAATATCCAGTTTTGAGGTGAATGCAGAAAATCGAAACAGAATGGAAAAATGAATTTAAAATAATGTAAAATGATACGTAAGTAGTATAACACTACAACCTTTGTTAATCTTAAAATTGCATGTTTCTATTACAGGACGAGTAACTGGCACTGGGCGAGCTATTGCAGAGCGAATACAAAGAAGATTAATAAATAATACCTTTACTTAATTATCTGTAGTATTATGCTATGTTTGAATAATCTTAAAATTGTGTTTTTATTACAGGAAGAGTAACTGGCACTGGGCGAGCTATTGCAGAGCAAATACAAAGAAGACTCATAAATACTAATTTTACTTAATTATCTAGTATTATGTTATATTAGTTATAATGTTATCATAGTAATGATGTGTATAGTAAATGTGTCATATTAATTGTACAAAGTAATATACTGTAAATTGATTTTATAAAAAAAAAAAAGTCCCGCTGGGTTTCTTGCTGGTTCTTCCCAGGACAGAGGTTTTTTTTTCGAACCAGTGGTAAAAGTAAAAACATTACTAAAAAATTTATATTGAATAAAAATTATTCTATTCTATTATGTGAAGTGAAATAAAACATTAAACATCTTATTTTATTTATTATTTTTATTTATATATAATATAAAGGCATCTGCTATTTTATTGGCAGCCTGTGCTAACGAAAGAGACGCCTCTGCCTGCACTTTTGCCGCCTCTGCTTGCATTTTGGCAGCCGCTGCTTGCACTTCAGTTGCAACTGCCAGCATCTGTAATTAAAAAATATGTAAAAAGTAGTTATTCATGTTTTAATAGTGTGCTAATAACCCACTGAGCTTAAGCTCAGTATAGTAATATTAATATAAGGCAGTTATTAAACAACAATAATACAGATAAACACATTTATTTGTATATAGATTATAACAACATATTGACCAACTAATTCAGTAAAAAGGGTATCCGGTTCTCTACACTCACAATACAAAACAAAGCAGTGTTAAGCTGCTATTTTACGTTGCTATTCCGTGCGAGCGTGGTCCTTCCTCAGTCAAGCCGACCTATTCATGCTACAACTATACTACTAATACAGCTGCAGAATGGCCCTACCACATAAAAATATATATTGTTGGTTTTTTCTTCTGTTTAGCTTAGAATATAGATATAATATTATAACATACCCTAATTGCTTCTGCATTTGATTCTGCAACTGCCAAAAAATCCTGACGTGCCATATTTGCTTGCTCAGCAACAGAGTGGCGAGGATTCAGATCTAAAAATACCCAAAATTTATTTTATTGTAATTAAAATCACTTTTAGCTTTATTCTGCTCAAGCTGATCATCTTGTGAACTAATGTTTATATTATTAACACTTAATTAAAAATCAAGCTTACTCCTTATCCTTCTGGGCCTCTCTCGTTGAACAGTAGGTGGTGAGGTAATAACAGCTGCTGCTCTGCTGCCACTCACTGCTGAAATAATGAAATACACATGAAATGATCACAATCTTACCAATAGTATAAATGTGATTTTTTTTATAGGATAAGGGTGACAAACGAGCACACAGTCCACATGATGGTAAATGATTGCTGTGGCCCATAGACATCTACATCTAATCTCAAATGGAGATGTGTTGCCACCCGTGAGGACTAAGATGGAATGCCTCGTTTCCAGTAAAAAGGGTCTCTGGTTCTCTACACTCATCATACGAAACACAGCAGTGTTAAGCTGCTATTTTGCGCTGGTATTCTGTGAGAATACCAGCGTACAATTACGTTTTGAATTATATGAATACCAAAGCTCAAACTTACTTATTTGTGGTGCTGCTGACTGCAAAGTTACCTCTTGGTCCTGTTGGTTAGTGGGTGAAGCAACAGCTGTAGCTCTGCTGCCACTTGCTACTAAAATAATCAAATATAAAATATATTAGTGAAATATAATCATCTAGAGAGGTATGAATAAAGGTGTAATAAAAATAACATAAACGTACTAATTTGTGGTGCTGGCAATGCTTGATCTTTCTCTGTCTCAAGCAACTTGTATTCATTACCTGTAATTAAAATTTGTGTTTTAATACATTGCAGGTAAGTACATTTAAAGTGCAACAGAATTTACATTATATTTTGAATATACTTCTCTTAGAAACTTACATTGAGACAAAGAAATAACTTCCACCATATCCATCCCAGCCTCCATCTCATGTTGTAATGTCTATAATAATTAGTAAAAGTATTTATTATTGTAAATTGCATTAAAACCAAAAACTAAGATTACGAAGTTTGATTAAGTATATGAAATTGTATATAAGTAATTATTAAGCCACTACTGAACTCACTTCTTCCTCTGGCATTGAGTCGGGGCAGTCACTGCCAAATGTGTACTCAAGACCTATAAGAGACACGATCTTTTTTTCCATCTCTGTCAGTGGAGCAGTGGTGATGCCTTGGTTGCCGGTCTGCAACCTTTCTCGTTTTAATTTTGCGGCTTTAGTGCAGGCCCGGCATTTCAAGTCTCTCCATACCTACAAAATAAATAATTATGTATTTTAAGTAAATATTAGTAACATAATGTGCTGGCTGATTTATGTATAAGCCATTAGTAGTAAATCTGGAAAATTCTTTGATAGAAACTTAACTGTTATCCACTGCTCAGGCGTCTTGACGGCTCCGTTGGGAAGTTGGTTTAGCTCATCGGCAACTTCCCTCCAGTCCGTTTGATAGTTTTCTCTGCCCCGCAGGCCACTAAATTTTTTGGTATATAAATATGGCCGAGCTTCTAACATGGCCAACAGTGCCTCAAGCTGCCCACTCGTAGCGCGTGATGTACGCTTACGTCTGAAACATACATAGAAGTAAATATTAAAAATGCAAAAATTACAGTCTCTAAACAAACCATTCAATAAACAACGATAGATTCGATTCGAGTTGTACTTACTTAACGCATCTCGAAACCGGGCTTGCGCCTGCGTCAGTGTCCCCCACCATCGAAGACATAATATATATATCATAAACTTTGATAAAAATCGGAATATATAAATATTTTGTTTTATTATAATAGTAAATACGTTAGGTACGTTGTCAAATCAAAACTGACCGTTTTGTTTTTTTTTGGATTGACATTAACATCAGTGTTGCAAGGAGGCAAACTTTTAGGTCCTTTGATATTTAACAAATTACTTCAATTCTTAGAAACGGTAAAATCTGCTTGTAAGTTACTATAAAAAATATTTTTATAACATAAGGTTCCTACTGTTTCTGTACAATTTTCAAAGAAAATCAATTATTTTTATAAAATTATGTCTACCAATTTTCCCTGTGATTCAAGGAGATTTTTTAACAGCCAATATTTTTTTAAGAAAACACTGCACTATGAATACGTTTTTTGCTAGCGTAACAACATCATAAAGTGAAGATATGTCAGAATTTTGTTCGGTATCTCGGCTGTCGAGACTTGCATTTATCGTAAGCATCGTTACGGCAAACATTTTTTTACGTTATTATTTAACAATCGGCAGTTAGCAATTGCGTTGTTATCTATGTCGAGACTGCAGGCACTGAGCTTTTGTAGCTTACACACGGGCTGATATTGTACATGGGCTAACATAACATTCGTAAACGTTGTGATTTTGTGCGTTTATAGCACCGAAATTGCCTGAGGGGATTTCGACGCCGTTGATATTCATTGGACCTTGTGGAATAAAGCTACTGCCTAATAAAGCTATTAGAAACTTCATCTCCTCCAGGGATGGTGACTCTACCAATGTGACTGATGAAATCAGAAATAGGGTTTTTGGATATATTGGTAGCCTGGCATCGCAGAGTAGAGGTCTAAAAACTGTGTAAGGACGTCTTGGCATGCATCTTTGGCCTGCTGAAGAAGCTCTACGTTGAGGTGGTTGCACATCACGTGCGTGAATGCGCTAAGGGGTAACCTTTCGTGAAGGGGGGTCAACTCCCCGCATATTTTCATAGGTGGAATTAACTATAGGGATAAATCCACCGTAGTCAAAATTCTGGCAATACTTGCCCTGCACCGGGCAGGATTTCCCTTTCGTTGTGAATTGGTTTTAGGTACACTTTATCCTTAAGACAACCCCAATAAAAAAATACAAAGGATTTAAGTCAGTGGATCTCGAGGGACATAAGATTGGCCCCAATCGCCTAATCCACCTTCTTGAGAACCTATCGTCAAGATAGGCTCGAACGTCTCGAGCGTAATGTGCTGGGCAACCGTCGTTTTGGTACCACATCGTTGCCCGTGTTTGTAGTGGCACATTCTCTAGGAGTGTTGGCAATTGGTGTTGAAGAAATGCCAAAAAGTTTTCACCATTTAATGTCGGTGGTAGCTCTATTGGTCCTAATATTGAACCATTGAAGATTCCTGTCCATAAATTGATTTTAAACATGTATTGTGAACGGTCTTCTCTGGTTTCATGCGGGTTTTCTAACTGCCAATTATGAATATTGTACAGGTTAAGGTATCCGTTCCTTCTGCACTGAGACTCATCAGTCCACAAAACTTTACGATAAAAGTCGGTATCTTGCCTATTTAGTTGCAGCATTCGTCGGCACTCTTTAAAAGTGGTATGGGTGAAACTGATACCTTTTTTTTAAAATACGATGAATCGATGATTTCGGTATTCCAGTGCGGCTTTGTATCATACGAACCGAAGTCGAGGGATACTCTTCGCGTTCCTGTAGCACGACGACGTTCTCAATTGTTCGCGGTCTCCCAGATTGAGAACCTCGAGTTCCAGGTATTCTACCTTCTCTGTAGGCAGAATCCAATCGTTCAATCACCTCATATGTCGGGTGTATAAGTCTGGATATCGTTCCGCATACAATCTTGCAGCTAACCTTGCGTTTAATGATACTATGCCTCAAGTGGAAACTTGCCTGGTTTCGTCTGGTCGCATGCGCTAACCTTGCGTTTAATGATACTATGCCTCAAGTGGAAACTTGCCTGGTTTCGTCTGGTCGCATGCGTGATAAAATCGCAGTAGTTCTTCAAACCTATTTCTTGACATACAAGCTGCTACACCAGGAATGACAGTCAATGCTTTGCTCCCAATACATTCTGTATCGAGCAACACCATTGTAGCCAGACAATAATAGGATACCTATGAATTGCTTGATTTTGTCAGAACTTTGTCAGTTTTCTGCTTTGCATTTTGTTCTGTCTGTGACCGCAGAGTTCGATTACCTCTTCATCATAAAACAACTCAAAAAATTCTAGTGGATTATGAAAATCTTGCAAGAAACTTAGAGGTGTCCATTTTTTTTCTGCTTTTTGTGGGATATCCATATTACGCCGTTTCCTCGAAATCGTACGCTTACTTTGTTTTGGGGGGGGGGGGGGTAGGTTTTGTGAAGTGCTTGGAGTGGGTCGTTCCTCTTGGGATTCTTGCTGATGTATTTCCTCTTTCCGTCCCTCTACAGATACCTTGGCTCTAAGTTCTGCTGCTGCTAATAACTGATGCCGAGACAAGCAGTTGATTCTTCATTACCACTGTCTTCGTCGCTCTTATCAAAAATTTCGGGAGAAGTTATACCGTTAACCTAAAACAAAAAACATGCAATATATATATATACAAGAAATAAATGATTATGATTATATTATTATATAAATACTAAGCCTAATGTATTCATACATTTTCTCAATGTTAACAGAGTAATAGAATAGAATAGAAGAGAATAATTTTTTATTCAATATACTCGTAGATCACATGTGTAATTTTTATTGAGTCATTTTTTACTTTACCACTTGTTCGAAAAAAAGCCTCTGTCCTGGGAAGAACCAGCAAGAAACCCAGCGGGACTTTTTTTTAAAGCAAATTTTACAATAATGGTTGTACAAACTATATAAGTACAAAATTTATTTTAGAAACAGCTTGGAAGCGATCACCTCATTCCCAGGGGTTATTATCAACCATGTATTCATTTATACTATAATAACCCTTTTTATAGTTAAGTATCTATATTTATTAATTATTTAGCATTATAGCATATATATAATTGTTCAACTGTGCCAATATTTGTACAGTTGTTAAATATTAAGTATTGTTAGTTGTATAGACAAATAGTAATGTATAAAATTTGATTAAATGTTTCATTTGTTGCTTGGTTGGAAAAGTAGAGTAATGTGGTGTGACTATTCATTTTACTAGTTTTTTTCTACCTTGCAATGTTTGTATGTTAGATCTCACAACCTTTTGTTATGTTTTTGGTGAGATTGTTTATAAAACATTGATTAATAAAATAGTCTACATAATTATAGAGATAACATTTTAATTTTTTTTATTGTGTTTCACCATTCACCTGTGCTAGTCCTAACTTAATTGAGGTCAGCGGCGTATGTGGTACTTTCCTTTCATACTCTTTCAGCCATCATCTTAGTATCTACACTCGCACCCCATTCTGGATGTGTTATTAAAATAAAAAAAATCTAAACAAGTGTTATAATAATAATAATTGTTTATTGCCTCTAAAAACACACAATTACATAAGGTTAAAACAAAAGAATATTATAATTATTGGAGACAAAAGGAGATGGCTCAGCTTTGTCTGTAACGGGAGACAGATCTGGTACAGAGCTGTTTTTCAGTCGCTCCCTCCTCCTCAGGTGTTGTGCGGGAGTCCAAAGTTGCAGGCTCCCCATTTACCTGACTTATACTTAAAAACTAAACTACATACAAGGTTATTAAATGTGATAATAAATTGCAAATACAAAAAAAAAGACTAAAAACATTAAAGACAAAATAAAACAGTTAAAAATATGCATAATAACAACCATTACAAAATAAACTAACACCAGATTAAATAAATAAAAATGAAACCAACACGGGAAATAGAAAATATACATAGCCAACTCTTTTATTTTATTAGAACTACTTGAATAATAACTATCTAGGTACATACACTGAACTATCTACTTATTAAATAACAATATTAAACTTTAAATAAACTAAAAATAGTATCAGTACTAAAAATAACTCTTATTAGTACTAAATTTAAAAGTCTTTAAAGCTGTTGAAATTAAAGTATTTCTAACATTATCTTAAACTAGTTTTTTATGGACGAATTTCAATAGTAGCGGATATCTAACCGTGAGGTCTCGGATTTGATCCCCGGGTTGGGCAGTGTTATTGGGTTTTTCCATTAGAAATTTCTCCATATTAGCTTGGAGTCGGAGTTTGTGTATCTCTTATTGCTCCGTATTGTCCCTACTCCGATAGTGGTCAAACCACGCTTGCGCAATGTCTGCAAACATGCGTAACACTTGATTACGCTCGTGGTCAACCTCTATCCTTCGGGTCTCCAGCTCATACTACAGCTGTGTCTCCTGTCTCCTCCTGCCGAAGACGTAAATGTTCGATGGCAACGAACTCACTCGTCGCTCTATCGAATGGTGTGAGTGTACGCCTCCGGCGAGCCCTTAGAAACGTTTGTGTGGGGGAAGCAGTTATCCCAGACCTCGGGGTTGGTGGAAATCGTCGCCTGCAGGTCGGCGGAGGGGAAGTAGGTGCAGGTTGCACTCTTGAACTCCTCATGGATTGGTCTTGCGATGTTGACTGTGTGAGGGTGTGCGGTGGCTGCCAGCTGCAAGATGGTGTAGGGGTAGTGGGCGCGGGTGGTGATATTGCCACAGACTCTGTTAACAAAATGAACTTGAATTCAAATACCTACTTAATAAAGTATTTATAAAATATTAAAATATTTAGTAGTATGTAGCTAGACATACGATCGGCTGTTGTGATTTCAAAATTAATTGTGTCTTGTTGGTGCGTGGTTGGTGGTGGACTCAGGGACAAAGTTGGCGAGAAGATGACTTGTGATAGTCCCTGCAAAAAAATGATTTGAAATCTTAATTTAACTAATACCTAACCATATCATATAAAACCTCTCGTGACATTACTCATTTCATTAAACTAGGTACTAGGCATTTGATTAATTTTCCATTTGACTATTTTAATTAATTATATGTTATTAATTAAATACATGTTTTAAATATTCAAGTGATCAGTTAACCCTGAATTTTAAATGAAGAAGTGCGATACTTACAAAGCCTTGTTCCTGAATGCTTGGCAGACCATCCACAGTCAAATTCCCCATGATGGCCAACACCCTCTCCTCAAAAGCCGTGAGGGTTTGGCGAATACTCGGCCCACCACCAGTACCACTTGCATGACGCCTTATTAGCGATGATTTTTTTTGTTTTAGACTTCCAGTCGGCCCATACCTTCGAAATTAATTAAGCAATATGTAGGAAGGTTAGGTAATAAATAATAATAGTGTATATTAATAGCAAATGGCTAATATAAATAAAGTAAAGCATAAAGTGATTATTACCATATATAGCTGTTGAATTTGTTACCTTTTTCCATTTGTCTGCCGATTTATTTACTCCACCACCGATGGAGTTTGATATTACCGCCAACTCGCAGCACAGCCGCTCGGATTTCAAGCGCCCTTGAGGCCCACATCGGGGATTGGATAGATCGCCGTGACTGCAATTGAACAAACAATAGGGCAATAAGCAACGGATTGTTTACATTGAGCATACTCAAGTCATTTGAATTTAATTAAGTTCATGGTTTAGATGAATACTTCTTAACCTTTCCATGAACTCCAAAAGGGTCGAAAATTGTTGACCACTGGCTCGCACTCGTGGATCCATTGTAATTATCCTTAAAAACGGAAAAAGCTTGTCAGTTCTCGCTTGTTTATCGTTATAAATGGGTGAGGCTCACAGAAAATGTACCAACACACACGGGAACCTATAACGCACAATAACACACAGGACATAGATAACATACTGGAAATATTGTTAAGATTAATTCACACGATTTTTATACGTGGTAGAGCCATGCTGCAGCTATATTAGTAGTATAGTTGTAGCACAAATGGGTCGGGTCGACCGGGTAAGGATCACGCTCTCACAGAATACCAGCGTAAAATAGCAGCTTAACACTGCTGTATTTCGTATGGTGAGAAAAGAGAACCGAATACCCTTTTTACTGGAAAAGAGGCATTCCATCTTGGTCCTCACGGGTGACAATGCATCTGTATTATGATTCTTTATTGAGGATAGGTGTAGATCTCTATGGGTCACAACAACCACTTACCATCAGGTGGAATGTGTTCGTTTGTCCCTATCCTATATAAAAAAAAAAACACGAGACTATTTATTATAATGGAATTTCAAATATAATACTTTATAGACCAATTTATTTATTTAAATTCAAAAACTTCACAAACAAAGCTGTATCATAATTTATTGTTTCTTATTTACTAATTATTCAAATAATGAGATAAAAATTTGTACTTGAAAATGCTTAAAAAATAATAATAGAATCAAACAAAATATAATTTTCGAGCACATTATATCCTACTCAAATAAACCTAGTCGCTATTAGCAACTAAAAAGTATTATTTTGACCGTTCAATGTTTTATTTAATAATTTTAATCTGTTTTCCAATGAAGTCCTCAGTAATTGTTTCTTGATTTTTATTATCTGATTTTTTTACGGTTTTCAAAAACCGTGCGGTAAAATAACTTTTCCCTTTTCAACGCGAATATATTCTATAAAACCGATGTAGTATTTCCATGAGCCTCTTTGATAGTACCTTACTAGTACTGTGTCATTGAAATATAGCCTCCATATATCTGATTGAGTTTCCGATGTCACTTCCGAATCGTTTATTTAACTGTCAAAATCTTTTAAATCGTTCTGCTGAGCTGTAGCCAACACCGATTCAACCTTTGTTTTTATTACTCCCTCATTTTCTTTAGATATAAGACTTATTTCTGCCACTTTCTTCCAAATGTAATTTTTTTTCATCTCCATAATTTGACTGTTCAGTTTTTTTCTTTCCACTTTATTTGAGTCTGTTTTTTTTCTAAAATCTGATATATTGTTCTGCTTTTTCATTTGAAAATATGTGTAATCAAAATAATCATCGTTATCAGAAATGTGATATTCTTCATCGGAATTTTGTGTTTTCAGTCTTCAGTTTATAAATCCCTCTTCTATATTGATTCCTCTGCTGTTTTAAAATCTGCGCATTTTCTACTAAAAGCAATTCTTCAGGCTTCGATTCTTCTTTGCCTTTCTTTTTTCTCTCTCTCCACTGCTTTCTAATATTTTCCTGCACAGACGAAGAATATTCTGCTATTTTCTTTCTATTTCGTTTTCTCCTCTCAGCGTTTTTTCTCCTCTGTGTTAATAACTTTTCTGGATTTGTTTCTTTCAACCATTATCGGTAGAGTTTCTGTTTTTCCGCAGGTGTTAGTGGCGTCTGCAAAAAAATAATGCTAGATAAAACATGCGTAGTGGGGGTCAGCTTTACCATATAAAAGTTGCGGGTAAGCATTGCATGCAGCTGGCTCAGGATCGCATGTTTTGGGGAAGAACTTGGGGAGGCCTTTTTTTCACACAAATTCGTAACACACGCAACATACTTGAGCAAACACGCGTGAATACCATGACCTAAAAGTCGTGTAGCAAAATTTAATGCAATGCAAAGCAGTGAAATATTACATTATTTAATACACATCCCTCTTAATTGGCATTAACCTTAACAAATAAAATGTTATTACTTACCATGCAAAATTTCTTCCGAAAAGTCGCTAAAATCCAATTACGAAAAATAACACACACACACACACACACACACACACACATACACACACACACACACACACACACACACACACACACACGCGTACTGCCTTTTCCAAAAACGAAGATGTCTGTATTGACCACTGACATTCCATATTGAAAGTAGTAATGTTGCCTTCACAAAAAAACCATCATACGTGTTGCTATAACCTATTAGAAAAAATCTACAATGTAAAAAATTGTTCGTAACACACGTGAAACATTATTGGTACATTTGTTTTTTAATCATAGTTTTGTCATTTTTTGAATTACTTATTATGTCTACTATTGGGATAGTAGTTTTATTCCCATACATTTGAGTAATTACTAAGATGTCACGATAAAAAACACACACACGGTGAAAATAAAAAAAAAGATTTTATTTTGGGTGGACACATTTTATTTTTCTATGAAACAAGAAGTAAGCATTTTGTTGTTGTTGCTTATTTTTGGTTAAATTCAAATAAAATAACAATTTAAATGGCCTGATACTAACAAGTGAATAATATTGAACACAGGAAACAAAAACATTTATTTGTTCAGAACTTCCGAAAAATGTTTTTATTTAATCAAAATTCGGCTCACGAAAAATATGAATAAGGTGCATTTTTTGTGAGCCACAACCAAATATGTAATATACTTACAATCATTGATATCCAGTAAACTTGTGTAATTTTGGCACTCACAATAATTTTACGAAGTTAAGAAACTTACCTTTGAATTCTTTACTTAACTAGTTAATTAAAAACGCCAATAACTTCACATTCACCGAGCAAACTTTAATCTAACGTTATTAAGTACACTTTGTTTCACAACCTAATTAGAAGTGGTTTGTTAATTTGTTTATATTTCTTCTTCTTCTTCTTTTAAATTATCCCAACCCAAGCATACAACTGTAAGACTTCAAGATTGACTGTAAGTTCATACTTCGTAGATCGGAACAAAAATTGATAATTTTTAATCTGTCATACACCTCAGTACCCCCCGTGACCATGGACACTGGACAGTGCTCGAACTGTCGGGAATATAAAATAAGTGAATATACGCGATAAAATCCGTAAAATTAGTTTTATTTAAATGTGTAGTGTTCGCGTAAATATAAGAAATCAGTAAGAATTTTTGGGTTTGATTCCCGGAACAAACTCAGTATTAGCCTGAAGTTTTTATACTGTCTAATAAGTAAGTTATATATTACTTTGAACTTCCTCTGCAAAGGCAAGAGATGGTTAAGATATAGCCCTCGGCAGTGCAGCCTGAGCAGGCTGTGAAATACCGAAAATTAAAAAAAAATTGTTAATGTAATATACATAATATATGTAAGATGTACTGTTAAAAAATTGTTAATAATATGCTACTTACATTCTATTGATTGATGTCATTGTGGAGTTGGTATGCCTTGTTCAAGATTCACTATGAGAATAGCCTGAACGTAAGTCTCCTAAAAGAAAACACAATTTATGAGATATATAACCTACTAGCAGGTGGTTTAATTTAAGTTAAAGTTGTAACCTGTGACAACCCAGCCTCTTCAACTGCCAAGCCCGTAGTTACTTGTATACCAATCAGATTTAGGACTCTTTGTTCCAAATCTGTTAATTTGATATGTGTAGCAGTCCCAACACCAGGATCTCTAGCTGCTTTATGCAAACGAGCAGCCTTTTATTTTTATAATCACTACAAACCTTAAAGCGAGCAGAGAAGCAAATGTTTCATAAAATTAGAGAACCGCAACCCAGTCTAAACCAAAATAAGTTAAAGTTGTAACCTGTGACAACCCAGCCTCTTCAACTGCCAAGCCCGTAGCTACTTGTATACCAATCAGATTTAGGACTCTTTGTTCCAAATCTGTCAATTTGATATGTGTAGCAGTCCCAACACCAGGATCTCTAGCTGCTTTATGCAAACGAGCAGCCTTTTATTTTTATAATCACTACAAACCTTAAAGCGAGCAGAGAAGCAAATGTTTCATAAAATTAGAGAACGGCAACCCAGTCTAAACCAAAATAAGTAAAGATAAATAACCATTTAGACGTATCTTTTTCCATTTCTCAGTACTTTTTGTATCATCACCACCATTGCTATTCAATAATTGAGTTAATTTCTCCCAGTTTTTTAAACAGGCCATCCTACCTCTTGCATTATATTCAATAATTGAGTTAATTTCTCCCAGTTTTTTAAACAGGCCATCCTACCTCTTGCATTATAGGATGGTTTGCAGAGATCTCCATGCCTAAAGCCAATAAATTATAGTCCGTGAAACCTAGTTACAAAATACGCAACATAATATGTTCCCTAAATACTGAATAAATTAAATTCAAGTTACTGCTCCTTAAGTGTCACCATCAAATCGAATTGGGACGAACTAGTCTTCATGTTTTTTTACTTATTATTATAATTTAATATTTTCAATTAACAAATAAATCGTAAACAACAAGAGATTTAAGTATATAGGTATACTATAGAGCGGAAATTGGGAACATTTATATACAAAACTTTGAGCTAGTGTGCGTGTAGCATCCTCTAGCTAAAAATAGCAAAACAACGCTTAGCATTTATTAAGACAACATTTTAGCTATTCCCCAGTAGGTAACGCTAATAAATTTAACCTCGTTTTAGGAATGTACCGTTTCGATATCAAAGTATCGATAGTGTTGAAGATTACTAAGTTTGAAATGCTTTTCGATATAATATGAGGGAATATATATGATTGTTTTATTGTATAAATCTATTTATCATGACTTCCATCACACGAAAAAAATCATATTAACTTTTTACGCCCCTTTAGTGTCATGAAATAAAATATTTAATTTCCAATAACTAAGAATCAATTCAAACAGCAGTCACTTTGTTTGCCACTTTGGTGGCATGACGTCACACGGTCCATTAGTTGCTATTATAATAGCATATGATTGCTAGGTCGGCGTTAAAGACACATCGAGAAACGCCAAATCCAATAAGAGAGCGCTTCTATGTTTTTGAATTCGTTTCTATTACAAAAATACACTTCAAATCTAAAATATTTTAGGAAAACACTAAACTTAAAAGCTGATATTTCACGTTTCATCAGCTGCAATACTTAAAGATACTACCGACATCAATAAAAATTGTTATTTTAAGTTTTTACTTTATTTTCTAACTCAGCCTTTAATATAAGAAATCTATTGGCCTCTCCTATCAGTGTAAGCGAGGATCTATAATAGCTTTGTCCTTGAAAACCACCAGACAATGAAGCCCGGTGTAAAACCACCAGATAATGAAGCCTGGTATGTAAAAGAGAAGACTTGCTGTATTGCTTAACATCAACACAGCAAGTATCCTCAGCATGCTCATAAGCAACACAGAAAATCTCATCAGCATGCCTAAAAACAAATTTCCCACCCTTGCTCCACATAAAGTAGGGTACTTAGCATAGTTGGTATATGCTACTCATTTTTGTTGGTGTGGGTACAGTATCTTTGACAGTTTTACCTCCTTAAATATTGTAAAGCATTAAATCGGCATTCTGTATTTTTTTTTATCGATAATTCCAATCGATAAACGTCGTGAATCACTAACTTTAAAATTGGTAACTAAATAGTGACGTTTACTGGATAACAGAGGGCGCTTATTACAATATAAATAAATGTTCTTGAACAATCTACTAGAAATAATAAAATTTAAAGATTATTCGGTAAATATATGTTATATTTACGGTTATAATTTTTTGCTCCATATCGTGACTTACAATATATTAATGCACAAGCGGGCATTAATATATTGTAAGTCAGTTTTGACTTTTTGACGATGTCACTAAGACTAAATGACAAAAATCGGAGATATATCCTATAGGACATAAGTTACAGATGAAAATTTTGCTACTTATGTTCGGTCTATTACTACTACTACTTAAATGTCTTTGCAAACAACAAACACAAACTATCAAAGTATAAACTAATAAAGATAAACAAAATCAAAGATACTACACAACACAACACAACTTTGACAGACAGCTTCTAATATTAAGCCCACTAAGTAAATATGTCATCCTAAACTTGGTTAGTTTATTTCATGACGCTAAAGTTGGTAGCACGTAACATAAGAGAAGGAACGAACACGATTTACGGTGAGTAAACGCAAATCGAAAAGTTAGCTTTGATTGTAACTCACACTCGCTTGTCCTCGTTTATCGATACCGATAACGTTAACTCGGTTAACGCGATGGTGAAGTCATTCGAATAATTTGGTTGAACTTGCACTAGGCACACAGAGAAGTGACTGACGCTCGTAATAATTGTAATATTCTTGGTAAATGGATAAGATTTCCGCAAACACGTCAAGAAAGAGATGCTATAAAACGAAGGTATAATTACTTGCATGTACTTATTTTAACCCTTCATTGCATCTTGATGGAAATTTCCATCAAACGATTCACAGGTTAAAAAAGCACACAAATGAGTAGGTGGTGTTGATATTTTTGTATCTGACAATTTCATGAAATATTTATGAATGAAACAGAAAGTATTTACTTCGAAAAAAAAACAAACGTCAATGTCAAATGACAATCACAATTTAGTTACCTGGTGACTGTTAGTTTGTCGTAACGGTGCAAAATAATTAAGTTATATTGCTTGCTTTAATCTACGGGAATTGTTGAAAATATTCATAATGAGTGGAAATAAGGTAAATGTTTTAGAATCTGCTAACATTTGTAATGAAAACACTAAAAATATATTGAAATTTATGTCAATTTGGTATGATGTAACATCTTTATGTTTATTTATTATTATATAATATAGTTTACATCAGTATGCAGTATGGTCATATGATTACATTTTGTATGATTTTTTGTTATTTTAGAATAATTTACAAGAAAAAGACATAAAACACTATCTAGCACAACTGGAAGATAGTTGGCTGTCAGAAGATGGACTAGAAGCTGATGACTCTGATGATGATGACCCACCAAATCTAAACTATATTAGTGATGAATTTCTACATTTGTTAGATGATGAAAATGGTAATGAAGATGATCAGCAAGTAAATAAAGAAGACCCACCTCTGGTTGAAGAATCACTAGAAGCAGAAATTCAAAATAGATCCCACAGTGGTAATATTTTAAATTCATTATTGGACAAGAGAAAACTTATTTGGAAATAGAAAAATATGGACTTTGATGAGGACAAAATTAGATTCTTAGGCTGCTCATCTTTTGCTTCTGAAATATCTCACTTAGAAACTCCTTACCAATGTTTTAAATATTTTTTTAATGATGATTTTATACAGAAAATTGTAGCAGAAACTAATTTATATAGCATGCAAAAAGATCCTAATAACAAAATAATATACACAGCTTCAGATATCAATAAGTTTTTTGGGATATTGCTGTTCATGTCAGTGCAAAGATTTCAAAATACCAGAGCATATTGGCACCCTGTTCATGGTTATGGTCCAGTTTCATCCACAATGCCACTCAACAAATTTGAAAAAATCTAACTTGCATTGCACTTACAAAACAATGAGCTTCATAGACCTGTGGGCCAAGCAGATCATGACCGTTTATTTAAAATTCGTCCAGTTATTGAGCACCTCAAAACAAAGTTTTCTTCACTATCTATAGAACAACGGCTATCAGTGGATGAGCAGATGTGTGCAACAAAGGTTGCACACTTTCTAAAACAGTACCTGCCAAATAAACCCCATAAATGGGGGTTCAAATTTTATGTACTTTGCGATTTATCTGGATATGCACATACATTTGAATAGTATACAGGACAGACAAATATAGGGAGATTTTAAGGAGAACCTGACATAGGAGCTACAGGGAATGTAGTAATTTGTTTGCTAAGAGGTGTACCAAAATATCAAAATTATATTGTGTACTTTGATAATTTTTACACATCACTGCCTCTAATTTACTTTCTAATTAAACAAAGAGTTCACTCTGTTGGCACTGTCCAGAAGAATAGGAACCCTAACTCGAAATTGCCTGAAAAAAAAAGTTTATGAAGAAGGCAGTACCAAAAGGCAGTCATGAAGAAAGAACATCTACTTATGATGTCATTGAGATGTCCTGTGTCACCTGAAAAGACAACAAGATAGTGACACTTTTATCGACCTATGTTGGGGCAACACCAGTGTCTAGCGTCACTAGATATGATAAATCGAAAAAGGAAAAGGTAGAAATTCCATGTCCACAAATCGTTCATGAATATAATAAACATATGGGAAGGGTGGACTTAATGGACAGTTTTTTGGCGAGTTTCCACATTCCATTAAGGTAAAAAAAAATGGTATTTACGTATATTTTTCCATCTACTTGATCTGACAGTCATTAATTCTTGGATCTTGTAGAAAAAAAAATGCAGCAAATATAAATATATCAAAAAGGATATACTTTCGATAGGCAACTTCCGAAACGAATTAGCACAAGTTTTGTGCAGAATAGGAGCTAACACAGAAATTAAAAGAGGTTGTCCCAGTACCAGTTCTTTAGAGAACGAAATACAGGCGAAAAGGAAGAGACGACCAGCAGTTGTTGCTCCACCAGAGGACATAAGAAATGACGGTGTTCATCATTGGCCACAAGTTGGAGGTTCACTACGTTGTAAGTACCCATAGTGTAAGGGGTATTCTACAATAAGATGCAGCAAATGTGGAATCAATCTGTGTCTTAATAAAAACAATAATTGCTATGAAAATTATCACAAAAACTGATTTTTATTCATTATTTTATTTTGTACTAAGCTCATTGTTACTAATTGCATAGTGTTGTAAATATCCATCATATGGCTTTTTTCAAAAAATAAATACTTAAAAGTTTATTCGCTTCTCCGTAGCATTTTCTACCATCATGGTGCATAGTCGAAGCAAGCAGCACGACTTTCTTTATCTTTGGCACATACGAGACCAACGTGCAATCTTTTTGAAACCCAAATATAGAGCTGGGTATATCTCGATCTTGGGTGGTTGTAAATATTAGAGGAATCTCAGCTTTTTTTTAATGTTCCCAACGCAGTTAGACCATAATCTTTCAGTAAATCATGGATAAGTGGAAAACTACTAAACCAGTTATCCATTACCACGTTCCGGTAGCTATTTTTTATTGGTTCCACCATCCGTTTCACAACATTAATTGTTGCAGTACTCTTCTGAAAAGGTCCATTGTTTTGTCCGCCATAAACCTCCATGTTTCCCGTATAGAAAGTCTGTGCGTCAGCCATTACAAAAATTTTGACACCATATTTTCCAGGTTTACTAGGAATGTATTGCTTAAAAGGACAACGGCCAAGAAACTTCTCCAGTTTTTCGTCAATGGTGACATTGTCTCCAAATGAGTAATGTTTTTTTATGTTTGCATTGAAATCGTCAAAAATCTCACGAAGAGGTGCAAATTCATCCCCTGCTCGTCGCTCATCGCGTGTATGCATATCATCGAAACGTAAACATTTCAATAAGAAATGAAATCTTTGACGTGACATAGCTGCTACACACAAGTCTAAACCGCTACCATCTGTTGCCCAGATATCATTTATATTGAGGTGCGAGCTTCGCATTCGGCCACAAAAGTACAATAATCCAAACAGAGCTCGCAGTTCCACAAAATCTGTGCCTTTGTAATCTCGATCTCGTGAATTAATGCTTCTCAAACTTTCAATATAAATGTTCGTATAATCGACTATTTTTTGGAGATATTCATCCGGAAAGATCAAATTCCAAGCTTCTAAAATGGTGAAACAATCTTTGGCTGCTCTTATTAACCCTGGCAAATGAATAATAATATTATGAGACCTCGTACGTACATTCTGTAGTGGTTGTTGTACATACAAGCCATTGAGTTCTTCCATTTCGGCCAATGAATTTCCCACGTCTGATATATTTCAATGGTACATCATCTAAATACTCTTCCCCTAATTGCATAGGTAATGTTGGCTTGGTGAACTAGTTGATTAGATGATATAATTAGTGAATTAGTGAATTGACATCTGTCTAGCGGTAACTCGAGTGCAAGTTGACTCGAGTAAAATTTATTTTCACTCGAGTACCGAGATACACAAATTCACTCGATTGAATCGAGTGAAAACAGAGTTCGAGTTGCATCACTATGTAAGAATAAAGTCTGTGGTTACAGTTTTAGTACACCTACGCATTCGTATGCGGCAGCGAGTCTCTGCGGAACTACTGCGTAGCGAAATATCTGCGGAACGTTAGTACACAGCAATGTTTTCGCAACTTTTTCGCAATGATATGCCATTGTAATTTTCGACGACTGCAGGTGCAGACGTAATTTCAGAATGTCATCTCAGTCATCGCTTTCAGATTCTGAAGAAGAAGAATTGTTATTGCTGGTGTCAGTACTAAAGAGAAAGCGTAGAATCTGGGTGCATGAAATAAATCAGAAACGACGGAAACTTGGAGAAAATAAACTGTGCTTAGAACTTCAACCACATGAAGATCGTTTCTATACCTATTTCAGAATGAAGCCAGAAACTTTTGAATATTTACACAATCTTCTTGAACCTCATATTAAAAAGAAAAATACAAACTACAGAGAGGCTATTCCAACAAAAGAAAGACTGGCACTTTGTTTAAGGTAAGAAAATTTATTACTTATAGGTAATGTTTAAGTATTTATTCACGGTTCATTCCAATTACAAAGAAATTCATGTATATTTTTTTGATGTCGTGTTGTGTTCTCGTTTTTTTGTTGTCGTGATACTTGGGTGTGTGTAATTCTTCTGCCACTGGGTATGTGTATCAGTGTAGGAGTTAAAACGTTTTGAGTGTCTGGGATTGAATGTGTTTGCGTGTTAGGTATATGTATCTGTGCAGTTGAAACGTTTTGAGTGTCTGGGATCGAATGTGTTTGAGTATTAGGAATGTGTATCTGTGCAGTTGAAACGTTTTGAGTATCTGGGATCGAATGTGTTTGAGTATTAGGTATGTGTATCTGTGCAGTTGAAACGTTTTGAGTGTCTGGGATGGAATGTGTTTGCAGTTCTTCAGATGGTGTCGATCTTGAAATGTTCCAGTCGTTATCGACGTAGTAAAAATTGGGAGTACTAGAGGATGAAGCATTGCTGAAATTAGAATTTGGCCGGCTATTATTCAATTCTTCAAGTTGAGCCTCAGTTATAATTTGTGTTATTTGAAGTTTAATAATAGCTTGCTTTCGTAGAGAAAATTTCTTTACAGTATGGGCATAACCTAAAAAATCCATGTCCATTCGATCACACGGTATTTTAACAAGATTTTCTGTAGCGTTTCTGTCCGTAGTACACGATTTTCGAGTCTTTAAATAATTTATAATCTTCTCAGCAGGATCGTCGTTGCTTACACGGCGTCGTCTTCTCCGGGATACTTCAGTTGCAGTTTCAGCTGTAGTTTCAGCTGTAGACCGTGCTGTCTCCAGTTCTTGAACGACGAGCTCGTTCTGTTCATTATTTGAAATCTGTTCGGCTTCTGTAGAATTTTCATAATCATTCTCTATAGATATAATACTGGTATCCAGTGTACTTTCAGTTTGTCTCAAGTTTGTGGATGAATCTATGAACGACATCTGTTCAGCCCATTGCCAATTAGCAAGCTTCTTCGCGGCTTGTCCACTGCTTGTTTGCTGACCCTGTTTATATTTTTTATAAGTGTCCCTTAGGTTTCTCCATTTATTTTTCATAGTTTTAACTGTAACAATATTTCAGGTTTTTAGCAACTGGTGACACATACACAACAATATCTTTCTCTTATCGTATGGGTGAATGCACCGTTTCAAAGATAGTAACTCAAGTATGCGAACAAATTTGGAAGATACTACAGCCAGAGTACATCCCGGTTCCTTCTACTTAAACATGGTTGGAAATAGCTAAAGCATTTCAAACAATATGGGGTTTTCCTAATTGCCTCGGGAGTATTGACGGCAAGCATATTGTTATTAAATGTCCACCTAACAGCGGCTCACTGTTCTATTGCTATAAAAACGATTTTCTACTGTGTTATTGGCAATAGTAGATCCACATTACAAATTTACTTACATAGATGTAGGATCATATGGTAAAGATTCCGATAGTACAATATTTGAGAACTCATCATTTTATCAGCTTTTAAAAAGTGGACGGGTCTGAATTTGCCAGCTCCAAAACCTTTGCCAGGTTTCCAACAGACTACACCACATTCATTCACTCATTGCAGATGGAGGATTTAAATTAGAAACCTTTCTAATGAGACCTTTCACTAGAGACGCAGCAATGAATGACAATGATAAAAAAAGATTTAATAAATCATTAAGTAGGGCACGAGTAGTAGTAGAATGTGCGTTTGGCATTTTAGCACAAAAATTTAGAATATTCTTGAGGCCCTTTGAAACAGATTTGAATAATACTATTAAAATTGTTAAAGCTGCAGTATGCTTGCATAACTTATTGCAGATACAAGAAGGTGCACACACATACGAAAATAAACAATTTTCGGACACTTTAAGAGCATTCGTACCAATGCATGCCAATAGACATAAGGCAGACTTAGCAGCGTTTAATGTTCGATCACAATTTGTAAATTATTTCAAAGAAAATTAAAAACATAAAATGTATGCCTGTATGAAATATAAACAATAAATTTCTTACCATCTATCCGAGTCTTTTCTTGAAGTTTTCTCCATGCTACCTCTTTTTTGTACGTATTTTTATAATCTGCGTGTCCAATTGCGTATAATACGGGATAATCTCGAATAGAATGCAAAAATAATTCAGTATTTTCGGCATCCATGGCGCGAAAATCTGTCCTCACCGACAGAACGCGAGCTGACGCTTTACGATGCGAAACATCACTAGCGAAACGTATGCGTCTGTGTAACGGCCATTTCGCAGGTCCTTGCGAAACAATACTGACAAGGACGCAACTATTTCATCTATCTATGTGCTAGAGTGAGACATATCATATGCGAAAACCTGCCACACTACTTACAGTTTTTTTCGTTGTTTCGCTACCGCATACGAATGCGTAGGTGTACTAAAGGCGTTAATGGTTATATATTTTTAAAGTAATTTTTGGTGGCAAGAGTAGTTAAAAGCAAAAAGGTTTATACTTGTTTGTTTAAGAGAAAATAAATATCGTCTCAATTATGCCCAAGTGTTTAACATAATATGGATAATATCATGCAAGTTAGTCAAATATTAATACTCCACATTATCTATTTTTCCTTTTTATTCTTTTGTGGTCGCATGGTAAAATTGCCAATGACATTAGAAATTGGAAAATGAAAACTAATGTGTTTAGTTAATTAATATAAGTGTATGTGTAATACAAAAGTTTACTTTTACACCTAGAATTTTGGAAAATCTAAATACGATCTATAATTCATGATGTTAAAAGTGATAAAGTATTTAAGTTTTATGTCATTAGTAAAATTTAAATTAAGTTATTCTTTGCCGCAATATAATTTTCTAATGTCATACGATGGCCACCGCCATAATTTGCCGAGACTCGCATGGCGAGTCGTCGGCCTTATGGATGAGGAGGATATATCTCTCGTTGCGAGTCCCTGGCAGTAAAAATGAGGAATTTGCATCTAAATGCATATTTGCCCATTTTAAGGTGTTAGAAGCGAAATTTACCGAGTAAAAAGATTTCAAACTAGTTCTGGAAATTAAACTTCTTCGTTGCTAACCAAAAAAAATTTGAATAAACACTCCGGTTGTTTTTTAACAAGGGTAAGTAAAAATATACTTTTGGCTGAAGTAGATTTTTTACACAAATTTATGTGTGCGCCAGAATGGTGGGAGCCACTTCTTTTACTGCAAAATAATAAATATATTGGAATAAATCCTTTGTGATCGTCATTTCGTACTTGTAGGAACAAGTCTGTTCTTGTTTTTTTATTTTTAAAGAATTATTTTTCTATACGATACTTGTTTTTAGAGGTACACAAGAGGTACCAAATAATAACGTAGAGTCTAATCCAATATTTTTATTATTTTACTGTAACTTCACTTTCTTACGAACACATTTTACGGATCTGCACAAATTCAACAATAATACCTTCATTATAGAAACTAGAAATGTTTATTCTGAGTTGGAAAATATGTTTACGGAATATGGATCTTTGCCAAACAAAACTAGGGTGTCAAATGATAGCCAGGAAACCTTTTGTGATACGCAAGAGAATCTACCAGATTCTCAGCCTGTTGACGGGTCATACTACTCCGAAGAAAAACACCAGGAGACCTTCTGTAATATACCAGAGGATCTACCCGATTCTCAGCCTGACGATAGTTCATACTACTCCGAAGAAAGTAAAAAATATATGCATAAAGCTGTCACATAAAAAAGTTACAATAGAAATGGATACTATGACGGGATTCCAACATTGCAGCATAAATCCAGAAAAGGAATCTCAATGCAACGAATATTTTGGGAAAATAGTGGCATTAGAGATGGCAAAATTTTACGGAAGCACACGTTATAACAAGATGAAAGAAATATTTAAAATATTGAAAGAAAAAACTACCTAATTGATATAATTCTTTGGTAAACAAAATGATTCACAAAATGTTTCAACATAATAGTGATTGTTTAAAAAAGTACATAAATGATCGTCTCGGAGGTATACTATGCGTCACGTAAAAAAACCGCTGGCGACGTACTTGCGCAGAGCGCGATTTGTATGCGCAGACTGCGCAGATAATTCGCACAGCGTTTGTTTTAGGTGACGGCTTCTGTACCTGTAATTAGGTTTCAAATTAATAAATGATACATGAGTCTAAGACTTTATATTTTATATATTTTAATCAAAATGAACATAAGTCAGTTTTTCTAGTTAGGAGTTGTCACCGCCTTGAAAATCAAAAAAAAAAACTAATAAGTAATTCTAATATCTATGGTATTCTCTGAAACAACCTATGCAAAAACAAGGCTTCTCGAGACAGTCGTTACAAAAAATATACTACGTAAAAATTTTCTACGTGGTAGAGCCATGCTGCAGCTATATTATGGTTGTAGCACGAATGGGTCGGCTCGACCGGGGAAGGACCACGCTCTCACAGAAAACCAGCGTAAAATAGCAGCTTAACGCTACTGTGTTTCGTATGGTGAGTGTAGAGAACCGGAGATCCTTTTTACTGGCAAAGAGGCATTCCATCTTAGTCCTCACGGGTGACAACGCATCTGCATCTTGAGTCCTTATTGAGGATAGATGTAGATGTCTATGGGTCACAGTAACCACTTATCATCAGGTGGACTGTGTGCTCGTTTGTTACTAGATCCTATAAAAAAAAAAATATACTCTGTACTCTCTTTTTTGCTACCTTCCAGCGCTGGGCACATCTTCGTCTTTTAGTGTGGCCTCTGTGATCTTTTGGAAAATTAGATGGCAAATGCACTCGAGACGTAAATGGTAGGCTTAATTCAACATAAGAGACTTTTAATAACGCTTAATTTGAAATCATATTGGGTCATTTTGTGCCTGATATCTGCTCTGTATAATAAATATGCATTTATTATCATAAAGTAAAGTAAAGTAAAGTTGCAGCCTATTTACGTCCCTCTGCTGGGCACAGGCCTCCTCTCATTTCTGAGAGGGTTAAATTATTATCATAATTTCCAACAAATGGATTATTACTTTTTTGTACCATATAAGACTTTTGTGTTCACAACTATAATAAGCCATCATCTGGAGGTCTACTCTAATTCAACGAAAAACGAAATTTCGATCGAAATTTCGCTCAATTCCTACCATGGTTCCATTCGATTCGAAACTTCGTTGAAACGAAATTAGTTTGACGTTTAAATTCTCTAAGCCTACTCTATTGCACTAAAGTTACGAACGAAAATTGAAGTTTGACAGATACTTGTTCGTAATTTTAACCTCAAATTGACGAAACCAAAAGTGTTAACTTTTTATTTTCGTTTTGGTCGATTTTGTTAAAAATTTAACTAAAATGGCTACGAGACAGCTTTTAATCGCGGCTGCTTTACGTGAAGAACGATTGGAGCGTAGAAGGAACCGGCGCCGCCTGCGTAATCAATTAAATATTTCAAATATTCCCGATCTAGAGTTTGTCGGAAATTACAGACTCAGTCGGGAATTATTCGAGGAGTTGTGCCAGGACATAGGGTTAAAATTTCCAATATGGACCATCGATATTTGAGGTTTTGGAGGGGGGGGAGGGGGGGAGAGGGCTACCCAAATATGCCATCCCCACCCTGCGGAACTCCATGGTTATGGAGATATTCATGGTTAAAGTTTTGAGGTTAGAATAGCACTATTTAGTTAAATAGAATGATTTTGATGATGTTTTTAGTGTCTGATGAAAAAAGGGGGTAAGGGGGGGGGGTAAATGAACTAGATCAAATGAAGAATAAAGTAAACTTTATTTTATTTTATATAAATGTTTAATTGCACGTATTAGCTCTTCAAATGGATCTAAATGGTTTGTCATTATTTTTCTTCTCCACGAGTACTCGCACAACCAATCCGTAAAATTAAGCTTGTTTTGTTGTTGTCTAAATTGTTTTTTTAAACCTCTCCACTGGCTCTCAATGCGCTGCGTGTGTGTCCCGTCTGGTGCCACAAATTTCTCAGTTGGTTCGCTATGATTTACTCTTTTATGAATATATCCATGCTCAGGAAGGCTCAGATATGCTTTCCAATAATCTGTGTGAATGATGGAGCCTTCCTGAACATGTTTTTTTATGAGTGGCACCAATATGTCCGCAGACCTTTTATTATCAGGACACACCTCAAGCCGCAGATCGTCATTGCCATCTTCGATCATGCCAATCACCCAATGTCCTTCAATGTGTCTCCCACGGTTATATTTCCTTTTTCCAAATTTAGACTCATCTATTTGAACCACTTTATTAGGGCCCCCTATCTTCCCTTGGGCCCTTTGATTTTCTAATTCAAAAATGGAAATTGTTTCCCTGCAATAACTGAACCAGTCAGCCACAGTTCTGGCTGAAACTACTGGGCCGTCATCACAGGCTAGCTCCTTCCTTGTTTGGTGGTAAGATAGTCCCTCACAAAATGCATACATCATTTGAAAAATTAAAGTGAGGGACAAGTGTGCGTTCTCAAACCAGGTCCCAATAGAACGGGAGACTGTTTTAGTGCGGCAGTTGCTTTTCCGGCATCTAAATTTTCCAACTTGCCCTGATGATTTTATCAAAATCATTGACTTCCGGTGGTATCTGCAGATTTTGTCTACTGGGATGAGTCCTCTCTCCTCCGCAAACTGAATACACTGTTCGCGTGTACCCAATTTAGAGAAGATTTTTCTCCAGTTCCACATGGATCTGAATAAAAGAAAAGGTATTATAAATATATTATAATATTCTGCTTTTTGGGGGCTGGTTCTCCACAAATAAAATATATACAAATTGCATTGTGAAGTGAAAACAGGACAAATTTTTCTCCATTTTTCTGCTATAAATTTTATTTTAAAATCCACTGCAGCCCTTATGCAATCTAACTTTGTTAAAATTCCAGTAAGCAAATTAAAAATATGACTAATTATACGCCCTTTTATAACCTGACCGGTCGTGCTTTAGTTTACGGTCGCACGCGGAGGGGGTGGGGAGGGGGTTGGGGGTGGGGTAGTGGTGAACGCCCCCCTAAAAGGGGGGGATGCGGAAACGTATAGTTTCTGAAATATATTAAAAAATCTATCCTAACCTATAAAATATTGATTTCTTTAAATCAAGTGGGGAGGAGGCTCTAATCTTCTCTCATCTTCTCTCTACCCCATCTGACGCTTTACATTCGACCTTCTTACTTACAGGGGTTCGATTCTGGGGCTGATCTATGTTCAACGGACACAATTCTTACCAAACCTGATGTGTCGCCAGTTTTGTTCTGGCCTGAACTCATATATATATATATATATATATATATATATATATATATATATTTTATATTACATAGAGAACTATGTAGGCACAAATAAAACAAAAGAGTAAATATAAATTCTTTATTTAAATTTATAAACAAAGTTTATGGCCTCTATAAGTGATAAAAATAAATCTTTTTTATTTCTTTGTATTCTTCGTCTCCACATATATTCTACAATACTATCGGAAAAATCTTTAGGGTTATTTATGTTATGTTTATAATACTTTTTAACGACACGCCACTGTGCCTCAATCCTTTGTGTATGAGTTCCATCTGGAGCAACAAAAGGATTGTCTGGGTCCGAGTGATTCACCTTTTTATGGATGTATCCATAAGAACCCAGACAAACATATGCACGCCAGCAGTCCGTATGTATAATTGACCCCTCAATCACATGCTTCTGGATCAGGGGCACCAACACTTCTGCTGAGCGCACATTCTCCGGGCAAACTTCTAGCCGAAGGTCTTCACTCCCATCTTCAATAAGTCCACGGACCCAATGGCCTTCAATGTGTCGTCCTAGAACAAATCACAAAAATATTATTTAAAAAACAATTCAAATATAAATAATATCCGTCTCCATGAACTCGGTTTCGCCTTAAACATTTTGTATATCAATATATATTGTTTACCTACCAAGCTAGGTCAATTGACTCCTGCTATGTAGGGCCAGTATTTCTGGGTGGTTATAAAAAAAATAACCACGAAGGTTAAGGCGGGAGCTTTGCTCTTCTTTGCTAACCTTCTAACCTAATCTGTCCGAGTCGGATTGCTCTGAATCGGGCTGTCAAACATGATATCAAAAAACTTAACCAACTTAAAAGACCATTAAAAAATATAAATACCTTTGTTATATTTTCTCTTTCCAAATTTGCTTTCATCGATTTGGACCACCTTGCCAGGGCCACCAATTTTATCTATTTTTTTTTGTACATTTATCTGATATATAACTACTGTCTCACGACAGTAGCTATACCAGTCGGCTATTGTTGCCATTGAGAGGCAGCCTTCCGTATCTCTCTCCGGATCCTCAAATATTACATTGTCATATGACCATCGGTGGGCAAAGGCGTACATTAAGAAGTAGACACGCAGCATCGATAACTTCACGTTTTCGAACCACGTGTCCTTAGCTCGAGAAACTTTCGAGCGTGTCCGACAGTTGCCTTTAGTGCATATAAATTGGCCAACATTCTTACAATTCCCATATGAAATTCGCATCGGGATGCGATGATGGCGGCACATTTTATTTTTAGGGATCAGGCCATGTTCTTCTGCAAACTCCACACATTGCTCCCGAGTTTGTAGCTTTTTGAAAAGCATGGTCCAATTCGGCATTTTTATTAATTCTTCCGCGTGCGACCTCCTATGCTCGTATACTCCGTCGGTATAAACAGCCTCAGTCTCGGTTGATGATGAAGCGCGCGCGTCACAAACGGCACTAGTTGACGGCTGAGGGTTGTCTGCCATCTCAAATAAAAAAAAGATCCGTATATGAAAGCAAGGGTCGTCGTTCGTGTAAGGTTCGTAGTCCAAATACAATGCCAGGTAAAATCGTCAAAACAGGTACAAGTCACAAGGTACAATGAAAGGGTCAGGTTGGGAGCAAATAACGAAACAAATCTCACGCACAAAAAACAACGACGCCAAGAGCACAAAGGCAATGGAATGAACAATTCTATAACATTGACAGCCAGTGTTTCCTTTTTTTTTAAAGCAAAGATTTACCATATACAGCCAAAAAAATTTTTAGGTCTGAAATAACACGCGGTAAAAGGAGATGCAACCATTATGTTGTCTCTTTCTAATGCTTTAGAATGTCATTATGTAAATGTCAAGGGCCGAAAGCCAAAACAATACTGTTCCATACGATTCCTAGTAGTTAACCTATAAAACTTAAAAAATTAATTTCTCGAAAACTATAAGTTTCCTCAGAAAATCCTTCTAGCATTTACTTCAATGATCTGTTACCTACCTATTAAAATTAAAATTATCACGAAAATCGTGCGACCGTAAACTAAAGCACAGCCCGAGTAAGGATTAAGCCTTCTGCCAGATGACCCGGTTAGTCTGGGCATCGCAGCAGCAAATTCCTCGCCCTCGTCCTCCGAAGAACTAGTTATAGCTGATAGGCTACCACAAGAACCAGCTGCTCCACTGGGACCAGTCACCCCACTAGGACCAGCAACCGGTTCGTCAAGGACCGAGGATCGCACACACGGGAGCCCAAGTGGCTCATTTGAGTCCAACACTTGCACTTGCGTAGTAGTAGGCACAAGCGGCTCCATTGAGTCCAACACTCGCGCACTACTTGAAGACGGCACAGAAGAGGAGGCCGTGACAAGCGGCTCATTTGAGTCCAACACTCGCACTTCACTCAACTCTTCAGACACAGAAGCATGGGGCTTCGGAGACGCCATGGTAGTCAAACGTTGTATGCTTACAGGAGTACGTAAAACGATCTCAACTGCAAGGGCAACAGGTGACTAACGGTGACTGGACGCTATTAAACAAAATGGCCGTTGGTATCGTTAGTGATTCGCAAACAGTATCGATACCTGAGTAATATCGATACTTCCAATTCAATACCAAGTATTTTTGTACTCGATACACTTTTTACGACTTTTGAGTAGATATCGATACTTTCTGAAGTAATATTTACTTTAGAACAAGATTCTGTTTAAAGTAAAAATAATTGGATGGACTACGATTTACAAATGCTGATTTTAAATTGAAACGTAAAACTCAAATACAACGATAACACTAGATCTAGAATCCATTTTAAGAGAAAAGAAAATCTCCTTCGTCATAAAAAGTAGGGTGACTGATTCAGATGGATTTCTTTATCTATTTGGAGACTGCTACGTCTCCGGCGCTGCGGGAAGAGCAGCCTCTACGCCTTTGCGTAACAAATCACAGGCATCCCTCCTCGCCTCCGCAGCTTCGGCTTGTTGGTCGCCGAAGGCGATTTGTTACAGCAGGCGGAGGCTGCTCCCCCTACGCGCCTCCGGCTTTTTAAAACCACTCTAGGGGTAGGACAGACTAGTACCACGTGGAGTCGGGGTCAACCAATTCGGTTCTTTGACATAAGTTGAACCTAACCTATTTTATTTGTTATCTACCCTAATAGGTACTGTTAAAATAAAACAAATTTGAATAATCAAGTCGATGTTGCTAGTAGGAGGTCGTCCTATAACACTTTTGCATATCTTTCTTTGAGGTAAATTTGTGTTCACGAACGCAATTTAACATTAACGAAATGTACTCGATACCAAGTAGTATTGATACTTTTCATGCGATACTTGGTATCGAGTAGGTATCGATACTTTCAAAATCTTCGGAACCCTACACTAATTGAAACGTGAAGTGATTGACGTTTGACATAATTTGTAATTACGTGTTATTTGCCAATTTGTATGAAAAGTTAAAAAAAATATATCTCATGAACCGTAAGTTTCCGCAACCTAAAACTTTGCAAAACGGTTTCTTTTAGTGAGTACTATCTACAAAAAAAATATGGGCATTTAAATCGATGGTCCATATTGGAAATTTTATCCACTTACTGCTTTGAACTTTTATGCCCGAGGAAGTTACCAGGGGTCAGTGGGACAAAATATGGATGGGCCCATGGCACAACAGACAGTGTCCCGTTGTTTACAAGAGGTAACAACTGCACTTAATGCACCCCACATACTAAGGAAGCACATAAGATTCCCACAAAATAGGAATGAAAGGAATCTTATTAAGCAGAAGTAAGTACTTACCTTCCTATCTAGTATTGACCGTTAAACTTATTAACATGTGAAATACCTAGTAATTAAAATATTATTCTGTTATTTTAAATGAACAATTTACATAAAAAGTGTGCCAAGACTAGGCAAATAAGTCATGCAAAAACAAATATAATTTTATTGTACAATTTACTATTCTATAATAATATTGTATCCTTATTGTAGATTTTATGATAAATATGGGCTACCCGCTGTGGTGGGGTGCATCGATTGTTCACATGTAGCCATAGTGAGGCCTTCGGAGCACGAGGAACGATATTTTAATCGAAAACATTTTCATTCGATTAATACTCAAGTTGTAAGTTTATGTACAATATTTTAATGTTTTTATTATGACATTCACTATTTTATTACTTACATTTTATCCTATGTTACATTGATGGAAATTCTTTTTCAGATATGTGACAGTGATTTATTAATTACAAATGTTGATGCTTCATATGGTGGAGCAACTCACGACGCTTATATTTGGAGGGAATGTGAGATAAGAAACCACTTGGAGGGTCTCCAGGATGAAACAGTTTATCTATTAGGCATGTCTTGATTTATAGTTTTGATATTCATTATGTGTAAGTAATGTGATGATGCAATTTACACTAATATTATATTTTTAAATTTTTAGGTGATTCTGGTTATGCTCTAAGGGAGCATATGATGACACCTGTAGATAATGCTGTTGAGAACTCTCCAGAGGGAAGGTACAATTACCTCCAAAAACGTGTACGCTGCACCATAGAACGCACATTTGGTGTATTGAAGGGTCGATGGAGATGTCTTTTGGCAGCTAGGGAACTCCATTACTGCCCAGAAACAGCAGGTAAAATTATATTAGCCTGCTGTGTTTTACACAACATGTGTATAAGGGCTGGTATTGAAGGTCCCGAGTTGACTGAAGAGGAACACCAATCGGAGAGAACCCGGCAGGTTCCCTTTGAAACAGCCGCATCTTCTACTCAAGCTCTACAGGCAGGTCGAAGGGCAAGGAATTCATTAATACAAATGTTAGAAAGGAACCGGTAAGATAAACTCAAACCAAACAATTGTGCAAGTAGATTAAAATAAACTCAATTAAAAACTTTTTTTGTTTTAGGAGATAATCATCATCATCATCATATCAGCCACATTTAAGCCGTTTATTTGTGATTAAGTAACAATCAAAATCCATACTTTCTCATTTATAATATTATAGGATTAGGAATTAATATTACTGAAATGTATGGCACTCACTTCTTACCTAAAACATACACTTCTTATCTTGTTATAATTGTAAGCAATGCGTTTTTTTTAATGTTAACTTTTATGTCTAATGAATTTAGTTAATATTGCATATTGTACAACATTATCTATTTAGGTATGAATTTTCGAGTAGGTACCTAGTAGACAGTGATTTCTCAACTAGTTGAAAGGTATTTGCTCTTACCTTTCCGATGTGTAGATAATTAATTTCAATACCTGCCCATTGTATGTAAACTTTTGTTAATTTTTGTGATGTAAAATTACATTACCTTAAAGGTCATTTTACAAATTTGATGACTGTATGAAATATACAAGGAGAAAAAAATCAGCCCTTAACGAGTTTCTTGCCGGTTCTTCTCGTTACAAGGTCTCCCGCTTAGGGTTTGAGAACCGATGGCGTAGCTTCTTTGACATTCACAAGTGCTTGTAACAGCCTAGATTAAAATATTTTTAGGCATAAAATTAGTTCTGTTTTATTTTTTCACCTACTTATCTTTATCCTACCTACCTAGATGTTCATAAAATGGCAACAAATATTTACTTAATCCTTACCTATGACATTGCAGATATTTTGTCACATACAGAGAAAATAATAACTTCTATGATTTTAAATACTTAACAGTATCTTTATATTATATCGAATTATGGTCATGATAATCAACTCTCAGTAATAATAAAGTTCTTATTTTAGCTTTCTTAATCTGAAAGTACAAATAGTCTCAAAAATAGTAAAAAGAAACAATAGTATTCAAAAATAAATTTATTTAAAACCTAACGCCTATTTTGCCTTAAAAACTCTAAATAATCTCGCCCTATGTCACGCAACTCTTCCAAGGCAGCCCTGATGCCTGCGAGCTCGGTGTTTCTCACTGTCTCTCTCTCTGCACGTCCATCTTCATACTGGTACAACCTGCTTCTGACATCGGAGCCAGCAGCAGATCGTATTCTTCTGGGACGTGCAGATTGTGAGGCTGCAAAACAACATTCCAATATGTTACATTGCAGTAAATACTTAATCAATAAGTATATTTTTTGTGACAAACAATATTTTTCTTGTAATTTTAATCTCGACTGTAGTTTAGTGGTAAGACCTTCATGTATCAAATACATCCATACATACCTTCTTGTGTATCAATTTCGATCGAAATTTCGTTTTTTGTTGAATTAGAGTAGACCTGCTGGCTTTCTTTGCTTGGGTCGGCGTACTCCTCAACTTCTACATGCAAGTCCAGGCTCTGCTGCTGCAGTTGGCTTCCTTGACTGTAGGTTGATGGTCTGGATTCATTCGTCTGAAATGAATATAAAAGATTGAATGCTTAATGTTTAAGTGAAGTATTAATTTTTAATGTCTACCACAATACAAATTGTATTGTATTTTTACCTGATGGGTTAAAAAAAGTAGCATACTCACATAGAAAAATAATTTTGTAAATAAAAATCATATATCATTAAGATAAATATTTGAACATATCAAAGTTTAGAAATAGGGAAACCAAAGAATGATGAGGTACTTACTTCAGTGAAAGCTGGCACTCTGGCTCCAATTTGGCGGTCACCGAACCCATCTCCCATTATGGATAAGACTTTTAATTCCGAATGGGAGAGTTGGGGTGCCACTGATGGACCACCTCCAGTCATTGAAGCCGACCTCCGGGAATCAGCAGCGGCTTTTTTGGCCAGATGTTTTCTATCAAACCATACCTATCCAAAATAAAAGTAAATATTAAATCTTTGTCACTCACTTTTCACTGATAAATAGCTTAAGCATTTAATTATATTACTACGAATTACCTTTTGCCACTGCTGAACTGTCTTTGTGCAACCGCCCATGGAATTGAGCGTATTGCACAATTCATCCCACAGCCTCTTCGCCTGGACTTTTCCTTCTAGACTCCTCAATCTCCCGCGAGCAAGATCCCTATGCTCGTCCAGGAAATTGAGGAGTACATCAATTTGTTCAGGAGTAGCCGAACTCGTATGTGGAGCCATTATTTTACACTGAAAGATGAGATGAAAATAAATTATAGGTACCTATTATTACAAAAAAATATGTTATGGAAGTATTATAAGTGCAAAACAATTAACATTACTTACACTCTTTCTGAATATAAAACCAAATTAAACCAAATAGAAGTCTTTGTGGACCAAAGGACGCCCATATGAAGACTGCGACTTGAAATTGAAACTTTGTCAGGGAATGTGTATCGCGTTTGCAAAGTAGGCAAAGAAAAAAACAAAACATATTAATAACTCTTCACTTGAGCACACAGGAAAGAATCTCTACCTACGTCTTACACTTGAGCTTGAGAAACAAACTTAAAACTATTCAAACTTTCAAAGAATGCAAACAAAAAATCCACAAGTGATGACTGACAGCATTGTGATAATACGGATAAGTTTGGTTGTTATACGATACTATAAACACCGTTTGTTATTATTGTACACCTTAACTTAGTCGGTTAACGGTCATTGAAAGGGTTATTTTAGTGTCACTGTGATTTTCTTCGAAAACTTGTATATTTATTGCTTGTGTAAGATTTTTTGGAATAATATGCATAAAAAACCACGATTATTTTAATAAATTCGTAAAATACATAACATTGTTCGTTCCATTCGTTCACGAAAATTGTCTTTGGACTCGAACTTTGCGTGCGCGTCCGAAAATGATATAGAGTAGGGTCAGACACGAAACTTCGTTTAAATTTCGTTCGTTAACGAAGTTTCGTTTCGGAGAAAGAGAGTAGGCCTCCAGATCTACTGATTGCAATCCAGCGTCTATTTCATTTCGGCCGGATTCCCATCGATCCGGCCGGATCGGGCCGGGTCCGGCCGAATTGATCAAATCAGGATGATTTTCGGTTCAAAATGAACTGTTAGTTAATCAAGTGTCATTGTAGGTAATATAGGTAGTTTATAAAAAATAAAACATGTATATAAAATTAACTTTATTTCCAATCCAATGTTAAGATTAGACAACGAGCAAACAATTAAAATCTAGTAGTGTAGGTAACTAGTAAAATTTCAACGATGTAACTAATCTGATAACGATGATCTACAGACATGATATGCTTTGTGTATTGGGCCATGATATTTGGTTTACATTTAACTTGGCCCCTTCTATTTCTTATTTCAATAAATTCAGCATTATATTTGTTAGAAAGAGCCAAATTTCCCTTTTATCTTTCCACACAACAATACATAAACCGTTCTTGTCCATAATCGCCGCCTCGTCTGTTTTGAGTTTTGTAGTTTTTATTTCTTCTGGTATATCTTTACGGCGAGTGTTTAGAGTTCCAGTTGAATAAACTTCAATGGCTTCTAATTGTTCAGACAAAGCGACACTTTTATAAAGGTTGTCTATAAACAGGCTGTGTCCCATATTTTTGTAATTTCCAAGGAGGTGTAACACAATTTTTTTACGTGATTTGTACCACCAACTAGATCGTCTGCTGATCCCCCATATAGATGTATCCGGCATGCTATCCCTACCTGATCCGCCAACATGTAAATTTTCAACCCGTGTTTGTGTCGTTTAGCTTTTACATATTGTCGGAATTTTAAACGACCCTTCCAAAGCATCATTGATTCGTCAATGACTAGGTTTTTCTTTGTATAATACATATATTTCATGCATCTTATTATTGAAAAAATCTAAAATCCATCTTTTTTTCTTTTTTATGCAGCTTATATACGTCCCGCTGCTGGGCACAAGCCTCCTCTCATTTCTGAGAAGGTTTTAGGGCAAGGAAATGTCCGCCGCGCTGCCCCAAAGCGTGTTGGCGAACTTCACATGTCTTCGAGATATATATTTTCATTTTTTTATTTCTCAGACATGCAGGTTTCCTCACGATGTTTTCCTTCACCGCCGAGCACGTGGTAAATCAGCACTTAAAATTGCAATTAACAATTTCATTGGTGCCGGCGGGGATCAAAGCCGGGTTGTTCGCGTACTGTGAAAACTTACAGCGAACGCTAACCATTTGAGCTACCACGGCTACAAATCCATCTTACTTTTCATAACTTTGTACAGTCTGCACATCCAGCGACCTTAAAATCAATTGAAATCTATTGCGTGCTATTTTTTTTGGAAAATATGGGTTGATGGAAAAGTATATCGTTTTTCCAATAATCAACGATGCGATTCAACTTCACAAGACCCATGTGGAAAAGCAGGCCTAGAAAAAGTTCCATTTCCTGTATACTTACCTTTTTCCAAGTAACTGTTCGTGCATTTCCTGTGGCTTTTTAATTTATTTCCGTAACGATTCGTGCATATTATCAATGTTTCAAAGCAAATGTTTGTCATTATAGCTCGGAAGTAATCAACAAGATGATCTCCAAGATTGACTTTGAGTCCAGGTTCCCCACGAAACTTAAAAAGATTTTGGTTTTCTCGGGACGGGTTGCCGACGGTCCATCCTGTTTGCTCAACGGCAATGGACAGTGGATCTTCTTTGAAAAAAAAAATCAGTAGGATCGATTACGTGAGTTGGTGACATTATATATTCGTCTATAATATCATGTTGCAATATTCCGAGAAGGTCTCTATCACTTAGAATATCATTTTCGATGGTTACTTCTGCACCAACACCTTCCAAAGGATTTTTGCAAGTCTGTAATATCTTTTCCAATTCGTCTACAGAACCAGAAGTAGAGGATATGGGATTTTGAAATGGATCCATTGTTTCTAAAAAAATAAACAAAGGTACTTTAGTATTTGAAATCGCATTTATAATATTTATAAGCGCGCCTAAATCATCAACAATATTTATGTTTCAGTCCAAGCTAGTTATGCGGATAATAGGTTTTAATAATAATAAAACCTTAGACTAATGATAAGTCATCGCGCGCTCTGACTAGATACCACCGGCGCTCATGTAAAATGCGGCAACAAATACTACGCCGAAATCGGCGTACCCGAGCCAGTCGCGTTGCAGGCAACGTGTGAGGTGAACGTACCGAATGTTTTATTAAATTTTGATCATAATCCGAAGTAAAATACCAGTTTACGTATTAAAACTGTGTAAAAATAATACTACAAGAAATAAGAAATACACTGGAATCACATACTATCATTAAGTATCATACAATTTTGAAATTTTAACATAAAATAACAGAAGCCATAAATAAGTCACTAAATATCAATGACGCTATTCAGTGTTGCCGCGTATGCAAATATAAAGTTCCCCGTGGTTGAGATTTTTATATGTGAATTTATTGTTACTATATTTTATAATATAATATATTTAACTTATTATAATATAACCTAATTCTATATTATTTTATGTTTATTTCTGTAGTATTGCTCAAATGCCATAATTACCGTTTATTAGGGTTCCGTACCCAAAGAGTATCAACGGGACCCAAGTCTCCACTATCGTTCCGTCTGTCTGTCAGTAGGCTGTATCTTATGAACCGTAATATGTAGAATTTTTACAGAATGTGTATTTATATTGCTGCTATAACAACATAAAATAAAATATTAAGGGAGCCAAAAAATTATTGATTTTTTTCTGTATTATATTATATTAAATTTTTCTGTATATATTAGACTAAAGCGAAACCTGGATTAATACGCAATAAAATGGTGCTGTGTGCATGGTGGGATTGAAAGTTTACTATGAACTTTTACCGCCGGGTAAAACCATCGATTCGAATCTCTACTACCAATAAATAATGAGACAAGCAAGAAATAGAATAATTTAAAATCAAAAATTTTGTACAGCCGACTTCAATATAAGTAATTTAAGAATAACTCAAAAACTATTGGTCTGACCTATATCAAATTCACATGGGACCACAGGAGAGCTATCAGCTTTCATATAAAAAAAGAATCATCGAAATCGGTTCACCCAGTACAAAGTTATGAGGTAACATACATAAAAAAAACATACAGTCAAATTGAGTACCGTCTCCTTTTTGGTAGTCGGCAGAAAAAAAACGGCCGGCATTGATAATCAGAAAAGGAGTGGTCTTTCATCATGATAACGCTAGATCACAAGATTAGTTATCTGTTTGTGACTTTCAATACACACTAACATTCCTAAAAATCCACTATTTGCTTGAGTACTTAAACCTGGTTTAAAAGTTTTAATCATTATTTTATTTTGAAACAGAAACAGAAACAAACTTTTTTATTCAATATAGATTATAAATAATACTTATTGAAAGTCACTCTTTTGTTTGATTACCACTGGTTCGAAAAAAACCTCTGTCCTGGGAAGAACCAGCAAGAAACCCAGCGGGACTTTTTTTTAAATAACAGCTTACAATCATGATGTTACACAAATTAACAACACAACAAATTAGAAATAGCTTGGTAGCGATCACCTCATTTCCAGGGGTTATTATCATCCATAAATTCCTTAATATTATAATAACCCTTTTTATACAAACTTAGTTTAATAAAGTTTTTGAACTTTGAACAGGTGAAACTTTGTATATTTTCTGGAATTTTGTTGTAAAAGCGTATACATCGCCCCAAGAATGAATTACTTACTCGATGGAGTCGAGTAACTGGTACTACTAGCTTGTGTCTGTTCCTAGTATTTACAGAATGAATATCACTTATTTTTATAAAACTAATTTTATTTTTGTGTACGTACATCACATTTTCATAAATGTATTGAGAGGCCAAAGTTAATATATTAATTTCCTTAAATTGTTGTCGCAGCGACTCTTTAGGCTTTAAATCATAAATTGCTCTTATGGCCTTCTTCTGCAAAATAAATATAATTTCAGTGTCAGCTGCGTGTCCCCATAGCAAAATACCATAGGAAATTATGCTATGGAAGTAGCTGAAGTAAACTAGTCTAGCTGTTTCAACACTGGTTAGACTTCTAATCTTTTTTACAGCATATGCTGCAGAACTAAGTCTGCTTGCTAGTTTTGATATATGGGGGCTCCATGAAAGCTTGGCATCTAATGTGATTCCAAGAAAAATGGTGGTATCTACAAGACTCAGTTTCTCCCCATTTAAAATTACATTAGTATTTAATTGTTTGACATTTGGAGTCACGAATTTCATACATTTTGTTTTAGTGCCATTTAAATGCAAATTATTAACATCGAATCAATTTACTAATTTAGATATAGCATTATTTACTTCGTCATATTTTAGTAACTGTCGACTTAATTTGAAAATTAAAGAAGTGTCATCTGCAAATAATACTATATCATGGTTATCCCCTACTATGTAAGGTAAGTCATTAATGTATACAAGAAACAGAAAGGGGCCGAGAATTGAGCCTTGAGGCACGCCCATTTGTACCATCGACCCGGAAGAACTCATACTGTTAATGACAACTTTTTGCGTTCTCTTACTTAAATATGAAATAATTAATTTAAGAGCATCACTTCTTACACCGTAGTGTTGAAGTTTCCTGATTAATGTTTCATGGTGAACACAATCGAAGGCTTTGGATAGGTCACAAAATATACCCAAAGCATCCTGCGAATTCTCCCATGCATTAAATATATATTTAATCAGCTTAACACCGGCATCAATTGTCGAGCGACCCCTTGTGAAACCAAATTGATTTTTATGAAGTAAATTATTTATATTAAAGAAATTTAACATTTGATCAAGAATAATTTTTTCAAAAATCTTACTAAGTGTTGGTAGTACAGAAATATGTCTAAAATTGGCGGGGTCTAATGTACTACCAGATTTAAATAAAGGTATTACTTTACTATACTTAATTAAATCAGGAAACACACAAGATTTAGTATCACTAGTATTAAAAATAATAGCTAAATGAGGTGCGATTGCATCTATTATAGACGCAATAACTTTAACGGAAATCCCCCACAGATCCGCAGTTTTCTTAACATCAATAGTTTTAAAATATTTTACAATATCTTTTGATGATACTTTATGAAATGCAAAATTCTCTGTATTATTTAAATTATTACAACTACTAGAGATTACCTCTATTGTCTCATTTTCTAATTTAAATTACTTGGAACTGATTCCAAATTACATATTAAGTCATTATACTGCTCAAAAGGAGCAGATGTCTGTGTAGCCAAGTCCTTGGCTGAGTTAATATATAAACAATAAGATAGCACATTTGCTATCTGTCTTAAAATATATTTAGATAGGTAATACCTATCTCTAGTCAAAAATTTCTTAATTAAATTATTTATGTCTATTAAATTAAATTTATTATTATAATTATAACAATTAAATGTCAAGTTTAAATTATTATTACATAAAAAGTTATTCATTTTTTTTATCGTCTCCCTCCATATGATTCCACTAGCACAAACGTATAGGTAATCTCCGTCTACCCTTTGGGTTCGCGGTTCATCCTGTACGTTCCTACCCCCTCATCGGCTTTCACCCCTCCGTAAACTGCTTATTGTACTATGTAAATATACCAAGTTAATGTACTGCTCACAGTACACACTCAACTTGATCTTCATTGACCTTTTTCACGCGGCAATCTT